>CM021103.1:313494734-314093361 GCA_007115665.2 Sequoiadendron giganteum
TCCCTTAAGAGTCCAAAGTGAAAAATGGTTGCAAACTTCAACATGTTGTTACTCAAACAGTGTGACACTTAGAAAATTTATGTATGATCCTATGGGATCATGTTGGGTTCCTCTACAATAACCTCTCTCAGTTTTTTCTATCTATGAGGCATTTTATTGTGGTGACAAATTTTCTCTTGGGGAAAAAGTTATCAAATGCAAGTAGTTGAAAGTTGAAAAGTGGTGCAACTTTCGTTGTGCAACTCGTGTGACCAAACGAATTGTCCCAACATGTCCGAGTGGGTAAATTTATGCTAGGCATGGTCCTCTTTCACACCCAAACATGCTGAATCATTTCAAGCTAAATTGACTGAATCCCTTAAGAGTCTGAACTATAGTTGTTGTCACCGAATAGTGCACCATTGTTGAGATGTAAAACTTAGCCTACTAGTGAAACATTGGATCTGAATATTCAATAGCCATGATGTATGGTTTGATGTCCTATGTTGATTTTTGTGTGAAGAAAAACCATGAGACCATAGCTTGTTGCTTACTATTATGTCGATTTTCGCTTGAAGAAAATCCATGAGATCATAGACAAGGCAGTGAACTGTTTGAAAATTTTCCTCAAAGAAATATGGTCTCATGGTGATGGAATGACATGAAGAATGCCAAGACAAGAAAATTGTTATGGATTTTCATGGAATTCCATCACCATGAGATCACATTTCTTTTAGGAAATTTTTCAACCAGCTCACTGCCTTGTCTATGATACTGCTTACTATTATGCTTTGATAGGTTTTTTCCAAGCATCCATAGCTTGTTCGAAATCACTTATTTTAGGATTTTATCCATAGAAAAATAGTAGTGAACTATTTGATAAAATGCTTTGGTAGACATGTATGAAAAATGTGGTAGCATAAACAAGGCAGTGAACTTTTGAAAAAAATCCTCAAAGAAATGTGGTCTCATGGTGTGATGAAATGCCATGGAAAGCGAATTTCTATGGATTGTCATGGCATTCCATCACCTTGAGACCATATTTATTTGAGGCATTTTTTCAACCAGTTCACTATCTTGTCTATGCTACTGCTTACTATTATGCTTTGATAGATTTTTTCCAAGCATCCATCACTTGTTTGAAAGTACTTGTTGTAGGCTCTTAGCCATAGTAGCAAGACAGTGAATTGTTCAATAAAATTCTTTGGTAGACATGTATGAAAAATGCGGTAGCATAGACAAGGTAGTAAATTGTTTGAAAAAATACCTCAAAGAAATGTGGTCTCATGGTGATGGAATGCCATGACAATCCAAGGAATTTCCTTGTCATGGAATTCCATCACCATGAGACCACATGTTTTTGAGGCATTTTTCAAATAGTTCACTACCTTGTCTATGCTACATTCAAATGAAATATACAGGTTGAAATGAAATATAGGTTTCAAATGCATTTTTTTGTTTTAATTTAGTTTTACATTTGGCACATGCCAAATTTAGTGCTCGCAAAATTTGGCATGCCCCAAATGCTCAATTTCAGCCTTTTTTTGTGAATTTTTCCAATTTGGCATCAAAATTGTGTCACAGATTAGTGCACTTACCCACATATGATTTCATTTCTTCTTCATCTTCCTCATCATCATCCACATTCACTATATTAACCTTTCCCCTTTTTACCATCTATTTGGATCTTGGTTTCTTCCTTTTTGTAGTCTTAGTTTGTTTTGATACTTCAATGGCAACCCTTCTTCTACTAGGAGGTGTTTGAGAAATTTTGAAATTTTTGGCACTGGCAGAGATAGATCTAGTTCTCCTTATAGGAACTGGTGTAGCATTAGTGGCTTGAGATGCTTTTTTGGCACCCTCAAGAGAGCCAAACACCTTTTTCAACTTAAACATCATCTTCCCCACATTTTTCTTCACCTTTTCTTCTACCTTCTTCTTGGTTTTCTTATTGGTTATTTCATCAAATGTGACAAACCTTTCAACAGTGATATCCCTAGGGTTGAGAAAAATGTTAGCATATGTAATCCAGTCAAGTCCAAAGACCTCATAGGGAAGCTATGTTATTCATGAAGTACTTGGTTATGTTGGTTTTTCAAATAAACCAAGATGATTTCATAATAACCTATGAATTTTCAAATTTTAATGGTTAGTAATTAGGAGAGATTGTCCAACTTGATAGGTGGAAGTATTTGGGACTTTCCCTCTACAATTAGGGCTCTACAAGACCCTGGAGGGTGATCCCTAACAATTTTTTCAAGATCTCTTGTGCCATTTACTCTTGAACATTATAATAATAGATATATTATCTAAATTTTTTTTAAATAGATGAAAATCTAAAAGACCTGACAGATCTTGCAACATTTACCAATCTATAACATGAGAATATAGTGATACTTAACTTAGGACATACATTCAAATTGAAAGTAAATATTTAAATCATTTTGTACATGTTATTGATGTGAACAACCAAAGAACTATGACATCAACACAACTTATGGACTAGTTCCTTATCTCAAGGCATGGAATCTTTAAAAATTCAATTAAAACATACACCAATATTTCACCTATGACAACAGAGCTATCAAATTATGCATTACACCATTTAACTAAAAAAATTAGACTAATATTACTTAGTTATCCATGCATAAATTCACATAAATATTCATTCATGTTAAAGAAAATTAACTTGTTCTTTGAACAAGAGCATTCACAATAACCAAACATTCAATGGAACCATGAAGAAAAATAGAAATATCTTTGATCTATTTTATTCATAATTCATATGAGGTATACAATTGTAGAACAAAGGTTCATGAATTATACTATTAGCATTTAAAAGTGACAGTACTGATATACAATCATAATAACAAAAGACTTAAAACTCCAACACTAAACAAAACTCAAATAAAATTTGTATATGTGTTCTTTATTGCAAATTTCTTCTTAGAATTCATTCAACAAAAACAAGGGAGAAAAACAAGCTTCATGCCAATTGACACTTGTCACATTTACATTTAACAATTACAATTCTCTTCAAAATACGGTTATATTTTCAAACCATGAGGGGGAATATCCTAGATGAAACAAGTTATTTGCATTTTTTTATGCAGATACTTCCTACCTTCCAAAAGGTTCTTTATCCGATGAAGGCACCCTTTCACAAAAAAACACTTCTTCCATGTGCAACCAAAATTGCAGGACATAAAAGATAAAAAAACATTAAAGAATGGAAAAGGTAAAACAATATTCACTTCAGTAGCAGCCCATCAATAACCTTGAAGTGAGGAGGAAACAATATTTTAAACATTGATATATCAAAGGATTAATCTATAAAAATTTCAAGCCATGTATGGTATTCCTCCTCAATAGGCTAGTTCACATCCAACAACCTTTGTATCTTATAATCATGTAGTTTGTATATAGTTTCCATCATTATCCTAGCCTCTTTGACAAATACATCCATATTTACCTCAATCCTAAACATGTCATCATGGTAGCATTCAGTGCAACATAGTCAGGCTTTCCAGAAGCATAAATAGTCTAAGGGAAAACCTTGATGATATCTTCAAATTCTTATTTCCATGTGTTGAAGTCTTTTGGTGCTCCCTCCTCATTCAAAATATTGGGCATTCCATATCCTTTGAAATCTCTAAACATTTTGATCGTGCTCTACATCTGCACACCCAATTTCCCATGGAAAGCCAATACTTCTCCTAACAAATCAATTTATTTTATTAATTCATGGATGTGTGTGGGTGCTTAGGGTCCTCCTTCATATTAACCATCATTTCCTTAAGAGCACCGACCCTATCACTCCACTTCCTCCATACATTCTGGAAAGTGTCCTACACCTGGATATATATATCATGCACTTCATGAACACTTTCGTACACACTCCAAGTGTTATCTATTTTGTGCAATGATTGAGAGATCCTATGCTAAAAAATTTCATCAATTATTTCTTTGGTCACCATTGTTCTATCTACCTTGGATTTCTTCACATTTTCCTTCTCTTCTTGCAAATCTTCCTTCAAGCTTTTAATCGAGAGAGAGAGAGAGATTCTTTCATCTTATTACATTTATCTAGGAGAGTATTGTATCTAACCTAGCTTTCTTCACATTTTCCTTCTCTTCTTGCAACTCTTCCTTCAGCCTTTTAATCTTGGCCCTTTGTGATGAGCTTACATGAGCTGTAGTGGCCTTCATCTTATTATATTCATCTAGGAGAGTGTTGTTATTTTCCAATAATTTTTCATACCTTTCCTAATAAATCTACACTGTATCCACACTCAACATGGCCGCATGCATTGTCAACTTGGCTTCTTGAGTGGGGGTGATTTCAAATTCTCTTGTTACCATGACTTCCCCAATCACTTCTTCAACTAATTTGAAAACCTCTAGTTTCCTCCTATTTTGTGCCATAGACCAAATTTCCAAAGTGTGTAATCTAGGGCTAAACCCAAAACTAAAAAATTTGTTGTCAAAATGTTCCTTCGACACAGAAGCTCTAGTATCATTTTTTTATCACATCTAATGCAATCACTAAGGAAAGTTCCCAACTAGGTAATATCAACATCTCACTATCCTTTACCAACTTCCTAGCTTCCACAAGATTTATTGTTGTAATTTCACTCATTATCTTTTCCTCTTTGGCCTTCTCCGCCTCCTCTTCCTGTGAGGGATCTTCTTGTGCCTTAGCTATTTCAACTTTGTTCTTTATCTCTTGGCCTTTCATTTGAATAATAAAATATTTAAATTCCTTTGTTTGAACAAAAGATTCATCACGCATAAACTCTTTATAGGCCTTGATTCTAACATCATCATCTATATCTTCATCATATTCCCATTTTGCAATCCTATCATTGGGTACATAGGGATCTAGAGTGTTATTGATCATAGGGGAGGGGAACCTTTATTTCACCTCTTGCTCGATAGGCACATGCTCTACACATTGCTCTTCTCTAATTTGCATTGCCTTAGAATAAGCAACCAAAGGATTGACTACTAGCTCTTCATCAACACCCAATGGTTTTCCTTTAGTACCATGAGCTTCTAACTTAGCTACAAGGCTCCTTAACTTGGCATCATTATTATCTTTGATAACTTTATCCATTCCCTTTGCTTCCTTGAACTTCTCAAATAATGTCCCATTTTAGTAATCATCAATCCTTGTCATAGCTTGCATAGATGCATTCTTCTTCAATATATTATTCTTTGTATCACAAGTCAATGTCCATTCTTTCTTCCTTCCAACCACTATATAATTTGAAGGAAAATTTCTAACAACATCCTCACTATAGAGGAAATGGTTCCAAAAATTGGATCTTCCCTTTTTCTTCCTTTCTCTATCCACAAACCCCTTTGGGTCACAACTCCTCACAACATCAAATTTATTTCTGAGGTTGTTTAGAATGATACCAATTTTATCATATCCTTCCTTGGTAGTGAAAATGAAATAAGAAAAAAAAAATTGTGGAGTAATGAGGGAACCCTTCCTCGCATCTTTTAAATGCTCCTTGTCTATGGCGTCTAGTTACCACATGATCTTCATAAAGGCCAACTGATTAGAAATGTAGACATGAAAACAATGTGGGGCCACCTTGGCTCCAGAGACTCTTATTGTAGTGAAATGTGCATGTAGGTACCAATCACCCCAATTGTGATCATGCTTGGTACCTCTCTAAATTCCAAGGGTCTCAATATTTCCTTTATGCCTCTTGAAATTATATAAAGTGGCTTTAGACCCAGACTCTCCATAACACCAAATCTGAAACTGTTACAAAAATTAGCATAATTGGACTCTAGGAAATTTTGGTCCTAAACAAGTGTCCACATCTACATAGGAAAATCATTGTCTTTTTCATCTTTGTCTCTCAATCTCATAAATTTTTTCCATGCCTTACAACCCATCCATAAAATCATGTGCATTAATAAAGAATAGTGACTAAATTTCAAGGGAGGTATTCCATCCCTTAACTCCACCACCTCTTTGTGGATTTACTAAGCAAGATAGGCCACATAATCAAACCCCCTGTTGGAGTGTTTGTTCTAGATGTTAGTAACCATTACCATCAATGGAACATTCATCTTTACATCATATTTTCTTGCAAGGACTTGACACAAACTGTAGTTTATGTTCTTGAAATAATCTTTGAATTCATCACACTTAGAGGGATCTACATCCCTTGGCCCAAACCATACATCTCTTTTTCCTTTATATTTTTTCCTATTCCTTGGAAGCACATGTCTTTTATATCCATGTTTATTTTTCTCATATTCTTTTAATAATGCAACATAATTTATTGAGACGATAGCAACAGGATTCAGTTTGAAGATCTCCACTATCCAGCTCCTAGAGATGTCCAATAGTGGGACTCCATTTACACTTTGGATAATCTTGTCTGTCTAATTGTAATTATTGGAAATATCCAATATTAAGTCATCCTCTACAAACACATTGAGAACAACTAGCTTCCCAATATCACATTCCCATAGATGATAAGTCAGACGTTTGGCCCCTCTTCTAGTTAAGGCATACAAAAACAAATCCCATCCACTCTAAGTTAACACAAATTAACCTATTGGTCCAAATATTGCAAATTTTCATTCATGAAAACCTATCCTGTGGCCCTCTTTCCCATTAGCATTTCCCTAGGAAGTGCCTCTTGAGGATTGCCCTCGATGAAATGGGTGAAATCTCTCTTTGCATCCTTTTTCTCATAAACCTCAGAATCTTTTGGCTGTTGAGATTTGGCCTTAACCTTAGGTTTTCTAGGCTTTGCCTTTGGCTTGGATGATTCACTTGCTTGAATAATTATAAATAGATTATAGAATTCTATGATTTTACTTAAAATTGAGCTAAGAGACTAGGGATTTTTTGAAATTAAAACAATAAAAATCTTTGTAACTAACCCTGCCGATTTCTCTACAAAATAACCTAGTCTTTAACTATTTTCCCTTGAAAATTTAGAAAAATAATTATGGAAACCCTAAGCTATTATTCTCTTTCTATTTTACTAGTAAATTCTACCCCAATTCCAATTCTACTAGTAAATTCACACAAAGAATTAGGACTTTTCCTTACCCAAGAACCTTAAGCACTTTTAGTTATGAATTTGTGCATCTAAGGTCTCCTTTTTCGTGTTCTCCTTCGAATTCTTGCAAAGATAATGCAAAAATGAGTAATTCAATCTTTTATGTCCTTTGAATGTATGTAGATACACCATTAATGGTGAGGGACGACTCATGTGAATGAGTAGGGATGCATTTGACACTTAGGCGTTCATATTTAAATTCTCACCATTGATCAATTTTTTTAAAACATGATCAATGGTTGTCCATACTTATCAATCATCATTTTTTTCCTTTTGTTTCTTTGTATTGAATCAATTATGTGAACACTTGGTGTGATTTCTTGTGGTGATTCCACGTAGCTACTTTAAAACTTAGCTGCCAACCTTGTCTACAAAGCCATCACTTATCATTGAGATGTTTTGCCTTGAAGAGTTGAAAACCATAATATGAAGATTCTTCAATGATGGGAGGAATATTCTACAGTATATCCCTTCATAATCCCATCAATCATCACTAAAATGATATTCATATTTAGAATTATAAAAATGATGCATTGAGACTATGCAATGAGAGAAAAGCTTATAGATTTTTGTTGCTCATCACTATTTCATTTCCTTTAAAAAATGCAATCCACAATACATAGGATGTATGTGATGCATTTAAAACCCTTTGATTGGAATATCCCTTCAATATTCCTTTCTTCTCTCTCTTTGTAGTATCTCATCGTGCATCATGCATTTGACATGAACATTTGAAAATAGAAATGTGATGCACTAGAACTCTGTGATGTATTGACTAAGGTCAAAACCTTTCATAATTCTCTTATATTGCTCTCAATGTGTAATGCAATCTTAAAGGAATCCCTAAAATTTTGAGGGTTCTTATTTCTTAGGTGGTAGCTCATTTTGGAATCAAAAGTGTTGTAATAGTTAACCAAGTAGACTTGGTCATTTAACCTCAAATTAGAAAGTATTCTATTCATTACTTTCTAAAATATAGTGTTGAAGTTAGAAACCATTTCTTTAGGACATTTGGTGATTTTTTTAAATTCACTTAGCATGAATACTGGGTCAGTTTTGTCCCAATAATTCTCTCTAAATACCCTCTTAAACTCCCCCCAAGATCCAATACTCTCCACTAGTAAGCTTTTGTACCAGTCTCTCGAATCTTCAGTTAAGGACTACATAAATTTTTTCATGATGACATCCTCATGTTCCACTTCAAAATCATCCATCATATTGTTGAATGACCTCAAGTGATCCTCCCCACTAATTGCATTATTTTAAGAAAAACTTACCAACACATTCCTTATATCTTCTAGGAGAGGGTTAGAATAACCAGGTATCCCAACGAAACAAAGTTGTCTATACCTATCTAATTGCATTTGTCTCCTTATAAATGGATCCCTTTCATTTCCCTAACTAGAATGGGAACCACCACCATCATGTCCTCCTCTACCACCACCTAGATTTCCTCCACCACCATCACTATTATTCTGATTTCCATTGGAAGTGTTCTTTCCTCCACCTCCTCCCCTAAAAATTCCACCTCTGCCTCATTAGCATCCCCCTCCACTCCCACCTAGAGTGTTTCCACCAGATTGAGTGTTTAGTGGGTGGGATATAGGAATGGAATGACTAGATTTAGAAGTGGTGTTCATACCATTATTTTGTGTTGAGGAATGGGGTGTATTATGAGAGGTAGAATCTTGAGGATCAAGGATATATGATTCAAGGAAAACAATTTTCCTTTCCATCTTAACATTTGCAGCCATAATCTACATTCTATCCAACTCCTTTTGTAGTTGTTCATTTTTTTATTGCAATGTCAAGATTGCAAGGTCAGGTGTTGTATTTGTAGGAATAGAAATGGATATAGTATTTATCTTTGTAGCAGTGGTTGTGGTTTTAGGCTGACCTATAGTATTTTCCCAAGGTCTATGTGTTTGGATCTCTGAGTATTGGTGGAAGGATCTGAAACCTTAGTGGTCACTATAGAACCTATGTAAGTGCTAGTATTTGTAGTATCAATAGGGATATTTATCTTTATATGATCCATATTTGGGGTCATAATAGGTTGGTAGGTGATAGTAGGAGTAGGTTCCTCAATGACAACTTCTCTCAATTTCTCCACTCTTCTCCTTAATTCATCCCTTTCATACATGAAAGCTATATCTTTTCTTCCCTTTATTTGTCTTATTTTTTCTTCAACTCACTAAGCTTTAAAGATTCTTCTCTAAGGTATGTCATGTCTTTAATTATATCCTCTTGATCTTCTAGAGTGACTTCTGATTTAGAGTGCTCGGGAGTATAATTGTTCAAATTTACTCTTTGCCTTTGTGTGGAGGCCTAAGGAGTTATATTTCTAGATCTTCCTCTTGGATTGAAATCTTTGTGAATAGTAGAGGTCCCAGGACTCCCTCTTTTGGCAGCCAATTGCCTATCCCAAAATTTTCAGGGTTCAGGCTCTTTTGAGACATTTGGACTAGAATTTGGCTTACCAAGGGTAG
Organism: Sequoiadendron giganteum; assembly: GCA_007115665.2. Classification (NCBI taxonomy): domain Eukaryota; kingdom Viridiplantae; phylum Streptophyta; class Pinopsida; order Cupressales; family Cupressaceae; genus Sequoiadendron; species Sequoiadendron giganteum. Next base: position 313,504,300 of record CM021103.1, read on the forward strand.
CTAGTTGATTAATAGTATCAACCTCTTTTATAATGGGCTCTTCCTTATTATCAAGAGGCATACCATATTTATACATTTTAGTTTGATAAGATACATTTGAAATAGTTATAGGAGGATTGACATCTCTCTCTCTCTCTCCCTCTCCCTCTCCCTCTCTCCCTCTCTCTCTCTCTCTCTCTCTCTCTCTCTCTCTCTCTCTCTCTCTCTCTCTCTCTTTTCCCTTTCCTTAAGTTTAAAAAACATTGGCACAAGAGAATTTTAGAGTCATCAACCACTTTGTGGGAATTGAAAATATTTTAGTAGATTCTTGAGAGAAATTTTAAATACTAAGCTAATTTCAACACAAGCTAACAGGAAATGGAAAATACACTTAGATCCTAGACTTATTGAAGATGAACTTAGCACATGATGAAAATTGGATAAACTTGTTCTTCATCTAGCAAAGAAAAATTCAAATAAATGACTTTGACTGTGTTAGATCTATAACTAGAGATGCATAGACAAGTATTGTCCCCAACAAAGTCGCCAATTTGTTGGTGTTTTAAATAAACCAAGTTGATTTCATAATTACCTATGAATTTTTCATATTCAATGGTCAGTAATTAGGAGGGATTGGCCAACTTGACGAGTGAAAGTATTTGAGACTTTCCCTCTACACTTCAAGCTCTGCAAGACCCAGGAGGGTGATCCCTAACAATGTTTTCAAGATCGTTTGTGTCATTTACTCTTGAACATTGTAATAACTTGTATATTCTCTAATTTTTTATTAAATAGATGAAAATATAAAATACTTGGCAGATCTTACAACATTTACCAATCTAAAACATGAGAATATAGTGAGACTTAACTCAAGACATACATACAAACTGAAAGTAAAGATTTAAATCATTTTGTATGTCATTGTTGTGAATGACCAGATAATTCAAAGATCTACACAACTTATGAACTAGTGTCTTATCTTAGAGCATGGAGTCTTAAAAAATTCAATTAAAATATACACCAGTACCTCACCTATCACAATAGAGCTATCAAATGATGCATTACACCATTTAACTCAAAATTCTATACCAATATTACTTAGTTATCCATGCATACATTCACATAATTCTTCATTCATGTTAAAGAAAATTAACTTGTTCTTTGAACAAGAGCATCAAAAATAAACAAGCATTCAATGGAAACACCATGAAGATGAATAGAAAGATATTTGATCCATTTCATTCATAATTCATATGAGGTATACAATTAGAGAACAAAGGTTCAAAAATTATACTATTTGCATTCAAAAGTGATAGTACTGATATACAATCCTAATAACCAAAGACTTAAAACTCCAAAACCTAGACAAAATTCAGATAAAATTTGTATCCATGGTCTCTAATACAATATTCTTCTCAAAATTCGTTCAACAACTTCGTCAAATGTCCCTAAAGTCCCTATTATAAAAAAAAGGGAGAAAAACAAGATTCAAGCCAATTGACACTTGTCATATTTACATTTGACAATTATAATTCTCTTCAAAATACGGTTATATTTGCAAACCTTGAGGGGGAATATCCTAGATGAGACAAAATATATTTTAATTTGCCGATGTAGATATTTCCTATGAATTTATGTCCTATACCTATTCAAACATCATTAAACAACAAAAGGTTAGCCAATAAAAAAATCTAAAACACACATTCCCCATGCAATTCATTCAAATGTCAAGAACAAAAAATGAAGTGAAATAATGAAATGATGCTATTAAATCCTATTCAAAAACACTCAAACCAACATCCCATGGGGGAATTGGTGCTTCTTTGATGTGGAAAGAAGCCCTTTCCCAATTCCTTGCAAAGCCTTGATGAAGATCATGGACGATTGTGTGCTCCTTGGTGAAATTTGACTATAACCTATCTAAGATGGATGAAAGCTATGAAACTTGGATGAAATGGTGGATGAACTTGCTCAAATATATGTATAATAATCTTGCATCAAATTGTGGATCCAAAACCAATAGAAGAACTCTCCATTTATATGAGAGAAGGATGGAGGAATGAGAAAATGGGACTAAACATGAGCCAATGGCAAGGTGCCACTTTTCAACATTCTAGTGGAGGAGGAATGAGCACATTTTGGTGAATGTGCAAATAAATTCCATTAGGTGGAAATTTGAATTTTGAAAGATGACTTGTGGAAGAGGAGTTAATGGTAGTTGGCTCAAGAAAAATGACTTGTAAGAGGAGTTAATGCCATGTTGGAGGACAAGTCCTTTTAGGAGGGATATTTCAAATTGAAAGAATATTCCAACAAGATGCCCTTTTGAATGAAAATAGGAGAATTTATAAATCAATTAAATTGATTTACATGTGCAAGTTGAAAAATCTAGAGGATTTGATGGATTAGAGTTAGAGTTAATTAGGATTTAATTAACTTGGATGGAGATTAGTTGATTTTGACATTTGACTTAGATTTCTAGATTTATTGAAATCAAATGAGAGGAATAATGGACATTTAATTAAATAGATATTTATTTATTTAATTAAAATAAGATGATTTAATCAAATAAAGTGATTTATTTAATTAAAAGAGGAAATATAATTTAACCAAATAAAATGAATTATTTAATTAAAAGAGGAACAATAGGATTTAATTAAATAAAGTTGATTTATTTAACTAAAAGAGGCAAGTGATGAAATACTCTAATAAGGTTCATTATCTGATTTTAAGATGAATTTTGATGAATTTAATTAAATAAAAATTATTCAATCAAATGGTTAGTAAATAAATGATTAAGGAAGAATCGGTGTTAGTGAATCAGGATCGAGTGGATGATATCAATCAAGATATTTCGAGTGTCTATATTTTTTCCCTCTTTTAAGCAATGTGCATGTTGCATTGGCTCAAAGAATAACCTTGCTGAGATCAAAATTCAAAAAAAATCTGATTTTTTCGGATGCCCCACTTTTGCCCCAGTGAAAGAATTATGCTGGTATATTGGCCCCTCGAGAGATCGAGCGGAAATTCTAATTTTTTGATCAAGATCGTGATAAAATGCAACTAGAGTGGTTCTATTGATCAGAGGATGAAAGATAATTCTTTTAGAAAGATCAAATATTTGACGTAGACAATTTTGATGATGTATAGAAAATCATTGGCCATGGGTAGCCTCATGTATATTTTTATATATCATACAAATTTGGATAGAAATGGTAGTAAAGATAGAAGAATAATATGGATGGATTAACCCTTGATTCCTAAAAGATGCAGGAGTCCAACAAGTGTATGAAGCATTAAGACTTTATTATATATGATGATGATTTGCTTATCAGGGATTGGGACATGAAAGGGACAAATTTCCTTATGTTTGATAAAACACATAGATACAATGCATCAAGATATAGATAACTAGGATGATGGGGTATCTAGTGTGATGGACTTCGACTTGACAAACAGATAGGAGTATTCTTGTTCACACTTGACATATGGAAACCTCACTAGGATGTACTTCAGATTTGTCAAACATCTCATACCAAAGCACGGAAGGGCATAACCTTCCAATGTAACAGTCAACAAGCTATTCAAAACACCCTCCACACATACCTAACAAAGCAAGTATTCGCCAAGGTTATATTACAAGAACGTCCAACAAGCACAACAAACAAAAGATAATGATCAATGCCCCATTCCTTTCTCTCTATATCATTTTGATTAGACATCATTGAGAGGTCAATAGAATGAGTGCAATAAGATAAATCAAAGAAAAGATCAAGTGAACAAACAAGCCTTCATACCTCTAGCCAAGGGGATGTGTTTTGCTTAAGATAAGTATCCAAAGTGATTTTCCAAAGATAATGCCCATTGCAGGAAGGATGCATCCTAGGAAATGTTAGTGGATAGTGTCAAGTTGATAGGTTGTTTGAAAGGTTGTTAATATAAGGTCGATTGACATGTTTGCTAAAATGATCAAGAGTTTTATTTTGCACTTAAAAGTTTGTTGTTTCAATTTTAATTTTGTGTTTGAAGTTTTCTTTTGCTGATTGTTTTGGTTGTTTCTATTTGTTTTTCCAAAGGATGAAGGTGATGATTGATTTATTATGGATGAGATTATTGCGGGTGAAAGCGAAATGGGACAAATGGATTTTTTCAAATATTTGGATATTTTTGTTGTTTTGTGAGATTTTATGAATCTTTTTGGATTTTGTGTCTTGGGGGCCGATCAAGGATTAGCCTTGCCTATGTTTAAGCTCATAGACAATGTAGTTTTTTGAAATTTTGACCTGTTTTTGGATTTTGATATGTTTTGAATTTTTTTGGATTTCTGATTTTATGAATGTTTTTGGATTTTTGGATTTTCTGATCTTTTTGGATTTTTGCATGATTTTGATGATTTGGATATGGATATGTGTGATGATATCAGTGATCGATTTTTGGTATTTTGTTAAAAACCAAGCTAGGTTTGATTGATCAAATTGATGGATTTGTGGTGATAACATTGTTGAGGATACACAACAATGCAAGGATATTGTTAAGAAACATGAGGATTGGGAAGGATATCCCGAGATGATGATAGATTTGTTGGATTTGATTGATTAGGATTTTGAAGCTTGATTTGGAACAATTTTTTTTTGATGATTTGATGTGATGTCGAAATGCCAATTAGATGCAACTGATATTGACTGCTTGATAAGGAACATCTTCTTGTCAAAATATGCCATGGTCTAGTGATTTGGATTTTTTTCTCACAAATGATTTGACCAATTTGATTTTATATTTGTCAATGTTTGGATCACCACATAAGTTGGAAGATATAGATCAAGATTTATTCCCAAAGCAAGATGTAGATATTTTCCCTCAGTTTCTAGCAATGTTTGAAAGGCCATGGGTGGATGCTTGGATAAGTGTGTGGATGGATGGATATGGTAATCACACAAAGGATGCCAAGGATTATCTTATGAAAAGATAAGGTGTTTGAATAGAGGATGTGCATTTGGATAATGAATCAAGGCTCAGATAATGTTAGGTAGGATATGATCAATGAAAATGACCTATGTCAAGATGTTTATCATAAGAAAGTGTAAAGTGTGCACCAAAAATTTTCAAAATCAAGATAATGTGGAAGATGGATGTAGATAGATGAAGATATATTGGATAAATCGTTCATGGATAAGATGGATGGAATGTTGGATTCATTATGGATGTGATAAGATGCTTTCTCTAGAAATGACACATGTAGATGATTGATTCTACACATGACACCTATTTTATAGGTTTTCATCATGTTACCTGTCCAAAGGTCACCATAGTGGTTTTCACTGGAGGACAATTTTTATTTTTACTATTTTCATTATTTTTTAATTTTTTAAATTTTTCTAAAAGATTTATGCTCATGTTGAACCACCTGGTGTTGTTGATGTAGATGCCTCTATCATAATATGCCACTGATATCCTTCTTGAAGAAGTTACTTTGCTAAGATACGTGCACTTGAATGTAACTTTTGAGATTCTTGTTCTACTTTGTTGATACCAAGGTTAACTTTGTCTTTGTGCGCACATTGCAATAGAATGTCTTTTGAATCCTTATGATGAAGGGTTTTTTCCAATACATGGTCAATGTGAGAATTGGATATCATGTGTGGAGGCATGGATGGTGGAGTGTGTTAGGAAAATAAGATGGATTGGTTGACAGTTTGGAATCTTTGAATCTCCAAACTTGGGAAGATGAGAAATAATGGGTGGATACGAAAGTGTGCATGGAAATAGGACCAACTGTTTGATATACTTTGTATGTCACTTGAGAAGCTTTCTTTTTCCTTTGTGGAAATCTTTGATTGGTACTTTTCCCTTTTTTATTTTTCCCCGTAGTTTCTTTGACTAATGGAGTTTGATAGGGATAATCATTCTTTGTATTCTTTGGTATCCATGTGTATTTGATTTTTCCTTGATGCTTCACTAATTCTTTTTCTTTGATGACATTCTTCGTGCTTTGATTCAAATATTTCTTTTGATGTTGGTCCCAATTCATGGATGGGGTGATGGGTGGATTAAGATTCATGACATGGTTGGTTGTAGTATTGGCATTGGTTTCATCATAAGGATTATTTGTGCTCCCTATGTCGACGTTTGCTTGAGATGATTTTTCCCCTAGTTTTATAGAGGTATCAATGATATGTTTAGATCCCTTAATTGTCGCATAACCAATGCCTTGATACATAGGATTTCCAATAATATGCACTAGTTTTAGGATACCTTGTTCATGTAGGCCTAATCCCCTACCTTGATAATTCATCTGTTGAAAGATTTTATTTGCAATAGGATATCATTTATCTTGGAAAAAAGCTGCTAATCCTTCCTTGCTCTGTCGTGGATCTTCAAAGGTGATAACTTCTTCATTGATAAGATAACTTTCCCTTAAAAAGGTAAGTGATCCAATTTTATAAGAGATAGGATCCTCCATACGTGGGATGACTTCCTGATTGATATCTTTGGCTTGATCTAGTGAAATATCATATTTTAATGCTTCTTCAAGAGGTGTTGATGATTCACTGTCCACATAAGAGTCTTCCTCATGATTCATTTTTTATATGCCTTCATGGGATTTTTTTGATTCAAAACTTTTATAGAAGCCTTCTTCATAATCCACTTCTGATATATCTCTAGATTTTTCTATATCTTGATCATGAGTATAAATGTTAAGAGTAGGAGACTCTTGTTCCTTGGTAATGATATCAAGAGTATGAGACTCTTGTTTTACATGAAGATCATCTACATGTCCATCCAGATAAAGTATCGTATGGGTAGATGGAGGAGTATGTGCTATGTGGATATGATCATCATTTGCAACATCTTCTATAGATAGGAAAGTGCCCATTAGATCATTGTAGTATTGCGAAGATACAAATTCTTGATCTTGGTAAATGTTGGAATTGATTTCAACATGCTTTTGATCAAGTTATTGACATGGGTCAATTTCATATGATGGATTTCTTATAAAGGGTTCTTGGACATCGCCATTAGGCATGGGAAGTGGTTCAATATCCTATTGATATTTGAGTGGACTTGGATCAAGTGTTGAGTTGAGGATCCCTTCAATATTCACAACCATGAGGTCGAAGGATGTCAATATATCTTGGAAAGGACCATTGCTAGACTTTGGTGAAAGATGATGATCATGCTTTGGAATAAATTCTTGATATATGTCCTCTAACTCATTAGGTAATGTAAATACATTGTCAACATGATAATTGGTCGATAGATCATGGATTATGTCAATAGGATCAAATAATTCTAACACTCCTTGAAATAGATCATTGTTTGAGGGGTTTTGATCATGACTAAAAAGTGACTCTTGATGTATGTTGATTTGATTGTTGGATGAGGTGGAAAATTCTTCAAGGTCCTCATTGATGAATAGATCTTGATCATTGTCCTCAACAATTATGGCAGAGAGATTTTCACTGTTTTCAACCATAGGATCAAATGATGTTAACATTTCTTGAATTGGATCATTGTTGAGTATTGTTGGGGGGTTTTGATAATGATTAAAAAGTGAATCTTTATGCATGTTGATTTAACCTTTCGATGGGTTAAAAAAAATTCAAGGTGCTCATTGATGTATAGTTGTGATTGATCTTGGAGATGCGATGACTGATCTTTGAGATGGGGTGATTGGATTTGTTGTTGAAATTGTTGATATTGATATCCAACCTCTTGACATGGGAGATAGTGTTCTTGATGTGGTTGGGGACATAGATCAATGATTTGATGACATTGTTCAACCAATGGAAGAGTTTATTTATTTTGGGGTGGAGATGTCTCTTGGCGCAATGAATCAACAATTTTGGTAAGTGTAGCAATTTAATCTCAAAAAATTTGATCTTGAAACCCTTGATATAGTTGATTTGGTTTTTTTTCAAGCATATTTGGAATTTATACTTGTGGTGTTTGTATGGGATCATGGACAAATTGATTTTGGACAATGTTTAGATTTGGAATTATAGGTTGACATGGAACATTGTTTTAGTTTGGAAACAAATTGCTTTGATTTGGGTAACTTTAATTTTGCATGAGGTTACCTTGACTTAGATCAATACATTGAGTTGTCAACATATTGTTTGGACTTTGAACAAAATGTGTATGATTCCCAAACATATCTATCTCAAATTTTACCAAGTGTGGATTTGAAATTTTCATGTTTGGTAACCTTGCACTTGGTATATTCACATTTGGCATGTATGTATTTGGTGGGATAATGTTGTTTGGACTAAAAATCATGCCTTGATTGTTTAGTTGATAGATTTTTAGGTTTGGACTTTGATTTAAATCTACCATAGGGAAAGGTGTTCCAAATTTTAGATTGGAAATACTCACATTTGTTGTACCATTGAGCTTTTTAGGAGATAATGATCCCATGCATGGATTGTATAAATGTGAGTTTTGATAATCAAATTACATTGTGAGGCTTTGATAGTTTGGTTGATTTAGATCACCCATGATGTATGAATCAATTTTATATTCCATGTTTTTCTTGTGTTTTGACCTTGTTTCAAAAGTGAACTTCTAAGGTGTTTAGGACCAATGATGAGATGAAAGATTAAAGAGTGAGTGATATGGGTGTTGAAATTTAATACCCTTGGAGGAATACTAGACTTTTGGAATTGATTTGGATTTGGATAATGAACTAACAAACCCCATGATGTTGGATGTTATCTTGGAATAAATTTATTCACAAGGTGATAATTTAACTAGGTGTATGAGGAAGGATTAATCCACACACACTTAGCCAAACAAGGTGATTTTGATGTTGATTTGAAGGATTTCACCAAAAATCTAGTATGAATGATTTTTCCAATGGTTAAAAGTTTGTTTGTGAGATGGGATTTGATTGATGTTTGATATGGATGAAATGATTGGTTGTTTTGATACTAAGTGAACCTAAAAGGGACTTGTTTACAAGTCCAAGGTTTTGAAGAACATGCCTTTCCATAAGAGTAATTCAAACCAAAAGATCAATGTTTGCTCAAAAGACCCTAAGACAAAAGATAAACAAGCACATGTGTGGGGTTTAATTGATTTCATCTTTATTAATGAATTGATTTTACCACATCCAATGTCTTGCTTAAGTTTCAAATTGAATGTCTATGCCTCAATTTGTTTTCATTCCACAAGGTCCATTGTGCTAAAATCAAGGTTTCAAGAGCATAGTTTCCTAATGTTGAATTTAGAGGGAAAATTGAGATATAAATCCAAATAATTAGAATCCTCTAAGGATGAAATCCCTCGGGACAAGCAATAGCACTTGGATTTTTCAAAGGTATTTGCTCCTACTAAAGGGTTTGAAATTTGATATCCTTGTTGAATTCCCACTTGGATAAATCTAGTTGTGCTTATTCAAAGTGGATTATTAGAAGCTTGACCATGCTGGCTCCCCTCCATGGCACACACTTCTTGGGTCATCCAAGCTTTAGTTCTCATGAATCTCCCATGAAAAACTTTTCATCTCTACTATGAACCACAAGTACATGGGACGGCTTCAGAACAACCGTTATTGCACTAATAAATAGATAGGGATTTGGCTTACTATAAAAAAAAGGTGCTAGTATAGGCATTAATTTCATGGGGGATCATCCATATGGCAAGAGACCATTGCTTCCCTTCTTTTCAAAACAATCCTCATGATACTTGAACTTTCCTCAAGTATCCACACTTATATATCGGGTGGAAGTCGCTTAGCTTTAGCATGTTCTTAGCTGGGTCGTTTCCTAGGGTGATTACTTTTTCCCGCCAGGCAGGCCCTCTAAAGGTGAAGAATAGCGAAGAAGTACATTTTTAGTTTGACCACCTAATGCATTTAGGTGGGAGCACACACAATTCCTCTTCTTCACACTAGCATGTCTCGTTCAATTTTTAAAAACCCAAATTTGAAGTGTGGAGGCAATCTTTTAGACAACCTAATGTCACCAAAAATAATTTTGATTCTCAAGATCATCATGAAGTGTGAGAGAAGTGCATACTCCTTTTAAATGATATTATTTTTCAAAAGACATTAAAAAACTAAAAAAGATACATATTCATTTTAAACCTGAAAAGCAATAATGGATTCTTTTTATAGCACCAAGATGAAGTTTTTGGAGTTGTTTGTTCAATTCTTAAAATCCAAAACCAACTCTAGTAAGTTCCTAATGTTATTTTTAACCATTTTCTTGTTCTTTTTAAAACCTAAACGAAAATTATTTGAGTCCTAAAAGCTAAAGATAACAAAGTCCTTAAAATGGGATTATAATTGCTCCCAAAGTGTTTAAAAACACTTGTTACAATTTTGAAACAAAGGGTGCCATAGAGATTCCTCCTTATTTCTTCTCATTATTTGTCACCAAAAACCTACAATCAATGTTCAAAATTTTAGATGAGATCAAGAAACAAGAAGATATGAGGGTTAGATGAATGATTAAGCAAAAAAACCCTATAACTTAGACCAAGTTACAATGTGATTTGACTTTAGGTATAAATGCAAAAAATTTAATTCTATCAAAGTTAAGAAACACCTAAACCATTGCATAGATTATGAAATTATACCCCATTTCAAAAAAATAGCTTCAAAAAAGACCTTCGTATGACCAAGATATGGTCATTTTAAGATTGACTATAAAAGCACTGAACCAGAGTCTTGATGTGCTAAAAGATGCCACGTATGCACTAAAATAGATCTTGGATGTGCCAACAGATGCCATGTATGCACTAAAACAGAGCTTGGATGTGCCAAAAGATGCCACCTATGCACTAAAATAGAGCCTAGATGCACCAAAAGAGCAGGTATATGCACTAGAACGGAGCTTGGATGCACCAAAAGAATAGGTAGATGCGCTGGAATAGAGCTTGGATGTGCCAAAAGAATAGGTACATGCACTAGAAGATGTTTCGGGTGCACTACATCAAAATTCATGATGAAACCTATTCATGAAAACTTGCCAGAAAAATGTTAAAAATGGGGTTGGCCCTCCCTCTAGCGCTAAAATGTGAATGTGTGTCCTAGACCTATTCAAACATCATTAAACAACACAAGGTTAGCCAATAAACAAATCTAAAACACACATTCCCTATGCAATTCATTCAAATGTCAAGAACAAGAAATGAAGTGAAATAATCAAATGAAGCTATTAAATCCTATTAAAAAAACACTCAAACCAACATCCCATGGGGAAATTGGTGCTTCTTTGATGTGGAAAGAAGCCCTTTCCCAATTCCTTGCAAATCCTTGATGAAGATTGTGGATGATTGTGTGATCCTTTGTGAAATTTTACCATAACCTAGCTAAGATGGATGAAAGCTATGAAACTTGGATGAAATGGTGGATGAACTTGCTCAAATCTATGTATAATTATCTTGCATCAAATTGTGGATCCAAAATCAATAGAAGAGCTCTCCATTTATATGAGAGATGGATGGAAGAATGATAAAATGGGATGAATATGGGACTTAACATGAGCCAATGGCAAGGTGCCACTTGTCAACATGCTAGTGGAGGAGGAATGAGCACATTTTTGGTGAATGTGCAAATAAATGTCATTAGGTGGAAATTTGAATTTATAAGGATGGCTTGTGGAAGAGGAGTTAATGTGAATTGGCTCAAGGAAAAGGACTTGTAAGAGGAGTTAATGCCATGTTGGAGGACAAGTCCTTTTAGGAGGGAGATTTCAAATTTGAAGAATATTCCAACAAGATGCCCTTTTGAATGAAAATAGGAGAATTTATACATCAATTAAATTGATTTACATGTGCAAGTTGCAAAATCTAGAGGATTTTGATGGATTAGAGTTAGATTTAATTAGGATTTAATTAACTTGGATGGAGATTAGTTGATTTTGACATTTGACTTAGATTTCTAGATTTATTTAAATCAAATGAGAGGAATAATGGACATTTAATTAAATAGAGATTTATTTACTTAATTAAAAGAAGATGATGATTTAATCAAATAAAATGATTTATTTAATTAAAAGAGGAAATATAATTTAACCAAATAAAATGAATTATTTAATTAAAAGAGGAACATTAGGATTTAATTAAATAAAGTTGATTTATTTAATTAAAAGAGGAAAACGATGAAATGATCTAATAAGGTTCATTATCTGATTTTAAGATGAATCTTGATGAATTTAATTAAAATAAAATTATTTAATTAAATGGTTAGTAAAGAAATGATTAAGGAAGAATCTGTGTTAGTGAATCAGGATTGAGTGTATGATATCAATCAGGATAGTTCGAGTGTCTACACTTCCCACCTTCGAAAAGGATCTTTATGTAATGAAGATACCCCTTCCATGAGAAGAAAAAATTTCTTCCACATACACCCAAAATTACAAGACATAAAACATAAAAACATTAAAGAAAGGAAAAGGTAAAACAACATTCCCGCCAACAGCAACCCATCAACAACCTTGAAGTGAGGAGGAACAATATTTTAATCATTTATATATCAGAGGCTTAATCTATAAAATTTCCAAGCCATGTATTATATTCCTCCTCAGTAGGCCAGTTCGCATCCAACAACCTCTGTATCTTAGAATCATGCAAGTTGTATCTAGCATCCATCATTATCCTAGCCTTTTTGACAAATTCATCTATGTTTACCTCAAAATTAAACATGTCATCAATGCAACATAGTCAGGATTTCCAGAAGCATAAATAATCTAAATGAAAACCTTGATGAGATCTCCAAATTCTTCTTTCCATGTGCTAAAGTCTTTTAGTGCTCCCTCCTTATTCAAAATATTGGGCACTCTATATCCTTCCAAATCTCTAAACATTTTAATCTTGCTCTACAACTACACACCTAATTTCCCATGGAAAGCTGATACTTCTCCCAAAAAATCAATTTGTTTTATTAATTAAGGGATGTGTGTGGGTGCTTCAAGGTCCTCCTTCATATTAACCATCATTTCCTTAAGAGAACTGACCTTGGCACTCCACTTGCTCCATACATTTTGGAAAGTGTCTTGCACCTGGATATATCTCTCATGTGCTTCATGGACACTTTTGTACACACTCCAAGTGTTATCTATTTTGTGCAATGCATGAGAGAGCCTATGCTAAAAAAATTCATTAATTATTTCTTTGGACACTATTGTATCTATCGTGTCTTTCTTCAAATTTTCCTTCTCTATTTGGAACTCTTCCTTCAAGATTTTAAACTTGAGAGAGAGTGTCTCTCTATCTTATGCTAAAAATTATGAGGAAGAATTTGGAGATGGTAGAGCCCTTTGTGTTGAGCTTGCATGAGCATAAATGGCCCTCATCTTATTACATTCATCTAGGAGAGTTGTATTTTTCTAATAACTCATCATGCCTATTCTAAGAAATCGACATTGTATCCACACTCAACATGGTCGCATGCATTTTCAATTTGGCTATCTTAGTGGGGGAAATTTTAGATGATCTTGTTACCATAACGACCCCAATCAATTCTTCAACTAATTTGAAAACCTTTGGTTTCCCTATATTTGGCTCCATAGATCGAATTGCCAAACTATGTAATTTAGGGCTAAAACCATAACCAAACACTTTATTTTCAAAATGTTCCTCTGACACATAAGCTCTAGGATTGTTTATGATCATATTTAATGCAATCATTGAGGAACGGTTCCAACTAGGTGGTAACATCATCCCACTATCCTTTACCAACTTCCCGGATTCCATAGGAGTTATTACTGCAATTTCACTCATTATCTTTTCCTTTTCAACCTTCTCCACCTCCTCTTTATGTGAGGGATCTGCTTGTGCCTTAACACTTTCAATTTTGTTCTTTATCTCTTGGCCTTTTATTTGAATAAAAAAATCTTTAAATTATTTTTTTGTAAAAAAATAGTCATCGCTCATAAAATCTTTATAGGCCTTGATTCTAACATCACCATTTTCGTCTTCATCATATTCCCATTTTACAATCCTATCATTGGGAACATAGGGATCTAGAGCATCATTGATCATCGGGGAGAGGAACCTTTGTTCCGCCTCCTGCTCAGTAGGCACATACCTTTGTAGATTTCTCTTTTCCAACATGCTATGTCTTAGAATAAGCAACCAAAGCATCGATTATTGGCCCTTCATGAACTCCCAATGGTTTTCCTTGAGTACAATGAGCTTCTAATTTAGTTGTAAGGCTCCTTAGCTTGGCATCATTATGATCTTTAATAAGTTTAGGATTTTCCTTTGCTTCCTTGACCTTCTCAAAGAATGTCCCATTTTGGTAATCATCAATCCTCACCATAGGTTGCTCATAATCATCTTTTATTTTGGTGTAGGGTCTGACATAGAATGGATTCTTCTTCAATATATTATTCTTTGTATCACAAATCAATATCCATTTTCTCTTCCTTCCAACCACTCTAGAATCTGAAGGCAAAATTATAATAACATCATCACTATAGAGGAAATGGTGCCAAAAACTGGATCTTCCCTTTTTCTTCCTTTCTCTATCCACAAACCCATCCAGGTCACAACTCCTCACAACATCAATTTGCATTCTGAGGTTGTTTAGCATGATACCAAATTTATCATATCCTTCCTAGGTAGCAATGATGAAACAAGAAAAATGAAATTGTGGAGCAATGAGGGAACCCTTCCTCACATCCTTGAAGTGCTCCTTGTCCATGGCATCCAGCTACCACATGATCTCCACAAAGGCCAACCGATTAGAAATGCAAACATGAAAACAATGTGAGGGCACCTTGGCTCAGTAGACTCTTATTGCAATGTAATGTGCATGTAGGTACCAATCACCCCAATTGTGATCATGCTTGGTACCTTCTCTGAATTCTAAGGGTCTTGGGATTTCCTGTATGCCTCTCAAAATCCTATTAATTAGCTTTAGACCCAGACTCTCCATAACACCAAATTTTAAACCATTACAAAAAGAAACATAATTGGAATTTGGGCAATTTTGGTCCCAGACATGTGTCCACATCTACATAGGAAAATCATTTTATTTTTCATCTATATCTCTTAATCTCATAAATTTTCTCCATGCCTTACAACCCATCCACAAAATTATGTGCATTAGTAAAGAATAGTGACTGAATTTCAAGGGAGCTCTTCCATCCCTTAACTCCACCATCTCCTTGTGGAATTTCCTCGGCAAGATAGGCCACATAATCAAAACCCTTATTGGAGTGTTTTTTTTGGATGTCAATGGCCATTACCATCAGTGGAACATTCATCTTGACATCATATTTTATTGTTAGGACCTGACACAAATTATATTTTGTGTTCTTGAAGTAATCTTCAAATTCATCACACTCAAATGGCTCTACATCCCGTGGACCAAACCATACATCTCTTTTTCCTTTATCTTTCCTGTTGTGCCTTGGAAGCACATGTTTTCTATATCCATGTTTATTTTTCTCATATTCCTAGAATAATTTTTTAAAAATTCTTGAGACAACGACAACATGATTTAGTTTGAAGATCTCCACTATCCAGCTCCTAGAGATGTCCAATAGTGGGACTCTATTTACACTCTGGATAATCTTGTCCTTCTAATTGTAATTCTTGGAAATCTCCGGTATTAATTCAACCTCTACAAACACATTGGGAACAAATAGCTTCCCAAGATCACATTCCCAGAGATTACAAGTTGGACATTCGGCCCCAGTTCTTTTTAAGGCATAAAAAAACATATCCCATCCACTTTGAGGTAACACAACTTCACCTATTCCCCTTGCTAGATCCTACAATTTTTCAGTCATGAAACCCTCTCCTATGGCCCTCTTTCCCACTGGAATTTCCCCAAGAAGTGCCTCTTGAGGATCACCCTCCATGAAACGGGTGATGTGAAAGAGCGTTGTGATGGCATAGGATCATAGGACAGGTGGAAAGATCATAACCGTTCAACGTGCATCACAAAAGGATTTGGTTGAGCAGGCATGCAATCAACACTATGAAGGGTAGCAACAATGAATGGGATGCAAGACACATGTCCCTCAATGAAATCAAGGGTTTCATCATGCATCGTAAAAATGAGGAAGGAAAATAGTAAGCAAACTGTAATGTGTTAGGGTGTCACAATGAACTAAACACATTCATCACCCATTACTGAAATGAAATGGACATTTGAAAAGAAAAGCACAATGCAAAGGACGCTATTGATGTGATGGAAATTTTTAAGGAATCACCCATCGCTGAAATGGTTTGAGTAGGCAATTAACAATTAGCAATGCAATGATAGCCAATGATGGGAACAAAAAATGCATCAATCATTACGAAAATAAAGTTGATGAGAAGGAGGCTAAGCATGATGGTCATGGGACACATGATGGGTATCACTTAAGTGAAATATTTTCACACATGCTCAAAAGTTGTTTTTAAAAGGGGTTTCCTGGATAATATGAGTAACAAAGACATAACAATACCTAAGACATAATTCCAACTTAAGATAATGAAAATATTTTAAGGCACCTACCATAGGAAAACATTAGAAAATGGACCAAGATATATCAATGAGGAATTAAAAAAAAAAAAGGGAGTAAGGTTTCAAAAGAGAAGTTGATAATCCCTAAACCCTTGAAACTCAAGACCCTTACCTAGAGGACAATAGATCAAGACCAAGGAACTAGCTGAATACTAGACTTAAAATTAGTGGAATACAATTTCTTTTGAGGGGTTCCTCTAGGTTCAACTACATCAATTTAAGAATTATCTTTATCCACCATGAAAATGATTTCTTTCTTATATATTTTCACAAACTTGTGAGGGAATCATATCCCTCTTTTTCATTTCATTTTGAAATATTTTGAATAAGCCCTAGAATATTGTGTCACATTTTTTAGTGTGTAAAAAGCTACGCATGTGATCCCTAATTTGATGTGCAACATGAATACCCCTTCTCTAGACCACATTCTTTAGACCAGGCATTTCTTTCAAGAAATAGAATGTTGGCAATATGATTGTCATTGATGTCAAAAGGCCATCGGTGAAGTAAGTAGTGAAGTGTTACAAAATTTTGGGCATCGATCCTTGGGATTACCTTATATCACTTGCTTAAGAAGGAAGGAGTTAGCTATTTTCAACTAAGTTTGATCAGGTTTCAGACTTAAGGTTTGTGAATTACTCTATGTTGTAGATGATCAAACATTGGGCTTCACTCATACACTATAACACACACCTCAAATAAATGCTAAAAATAATGTGCTAAGTCTAAAAGGTTTCATAATTTGGGATTTAATCATACCTTATACCAAATCCCTCAAAGGAAGGAAGGAAGATTGTGCTAAGTCTGAAAGGTTACAAACATTAGGCTTCATCAATAACTTATACCGAATGCACAAAGGAAAAAGAGTTAGAAATGTGTAAGTTTGAAAAGGCATCTTGCATCGAAGATCAGTGTTAAGGCTTATGCTTTAACATGAAGAGAATAAAGGGGTATAGATGAACCTCGAACCCCGACACTCGAAAGGGTTATGTTTGGCAAGCTTTTGAAGGAAATGTTTGGGTTTCATAGTTCAAGAGTATGGCTTATGCCTTGTTGAAATATAGGTAAGTGGTATGAAGTAAGGGAGAACCTTAACACCTAAAATGGATTCAATGTTCACGGTTTGACGATAAGGCTTATGCCTTAATAGTTTGTTAAGCATTAAGAAAGTAGAATGAGGAGAGCCTGAAGGTTGACACTCGAAAGGGTTAAGTCTTGCGAATAATGTTTTTGCGCATCCCAGTTCGGTAGGAAGGATTATACCTTACCAAAATGCTGGTAAGTGGTAAGATGAAAGGGAAAACCCCAATAGCCAATAAACTCATGCATATTTGAGAGCTTTTTGATTCAGTGTTATGGAGGTTGGTCTTATGGTTTGTGATGGCGTGAAGGTAAATGGTAGAGGGTAAGGCTAATGGTTGAACCTTGACAGGTATGGAGAAGCTTCAGACTTAAGTGTTTGGGCTTGCTTATTAAGTCTTGTAATGCACTCCAAGTATAAGGTAAGAGGATTAAAATCCCCAAACCTTGATGTAAAAGAAGAATAAGATCACCAAAAATGAAGGAGTAATTCCATGAGAAGCTTGCATTGACTTGGGTTGATTAGTGCGAATTCACTAGAAGGTGACATGTGGAAAGAATTGATTAGTCGAATAATTGATTTACATTATTGTTACGAATTATCATGGTATGAATTTCAAGATTGATGGCCCACATTCAAAATTGGATTTTGTCAATGGCTAAGTGAATGAAATTAATGAACAAAAAACAATATAATTGCTCTAGCTACATTCTTGCAAAGGATTGGAAGAAATGAGCAACACCATCAATGCACAAGTGGCTATGAAATATTGAATAGGTCGATCAAGCATGAAACCCTAGATTTGATTGACACCAAATATAGAGAATGTGTTGAATGTTTTCGATGGTGTTGGGCTCGACGTGTAGAAGAAACTTGTCGGTCAAGGAAAGTATGTGAAGTTTAATGAAAGAGATACTTGAATGAGAGAGAGCTTAGTATGCATGTGTTGTGAAAAATAAGTTGCATGAGTAATTCCAAAGAAGAGGAGAGAAGAACGACCCTAAGTGAATGATATAGAATTTCATCTAGGGTTTTCACAAAAAAGAGGAGAAGAGGTATGTAGAGGTAGAAGCATAATCAGTAGTAGAGGAAGATAGAACAAAGGATTTTCTAATGTGCAATGTAGAGAAGAGAAGAGAAGAGAGGAATGATTAGTTGAAGCCATAGAAATAGAGATAGAGGGAATGCTTGTAGAGAGGCAGAGCTGCATATGAGTACTTACATATCATGCT
Organism: Sequoiadendron giganteum; assembly: GCA_007115665.2. NCBI lineage: Eukaryota > Viridiplantae > Streptophyta > Pinopsida > Cupressales > Cupressaceae > Sequoiadendron > Sequoiadendron giganteum. The sequence continues at coordinate 313,523,057 of CM021103.1, forward strand.
TTTAACAAAGAATTGGATTCAAGTGAATCAATTTTAATATGGAATTTTTGCTCCAATATTTTCTTTCTAAATTTGATTGGTTGGTGCCATCAAATAGCTGATTTGGTACTCAGTTAGGGAGTGGGTGCTTCCTTGGAGTTGGTGCTCCTTAATTAGGGGATTAATGTCTCCTTAGGGTTGGTGCCCTTAAACATTGTAACCAGTGAGGTTTTATTGTGAGGCTAGATTAGGACAAAAGATCCTAGTAGCTATTCTTACTGTGGTTTTTCCCATATTGGGTTTTCCACAAATATCTGGTGTTATGTGTGCATGTGTGTGTTAATATCTCTACATATAATTTTATCTTGGTTTAAAAGTATGAAGAATGTGATAGTATCAAGATGTACCTTAGAAATGAATCTCACCTAAAGGTTATTGGTCATGGAATAGTTTTGAATTGATTCCCTAAAATAGACCCAACATTTCTCCCATTTCCATAAGTGCAGGTTTTAAAGTTGAAGCATTGCAGGAGGCTTCATTGCATGGAACTCTCATGAGTTATTCTTTTATTTTCCACTTCATTACTCTCATTTCATTTTACTTGATTTATGCTCAATTTATTTCCATTTCTGGTATTCTTGTTAATCTATTAGTTAAACACATTTTCCATATTTTAGTTACCAAATAAATAGTAGGTTCTTTGTGCTTTCTTGTGATAAAATTAGTTTTTTTTATGTACAAGAAAACAACACACCACAGGGACATCAACACTATGCTATTTTCCTTGGCCGAGAGCTTGTTGGTTTGTATAGAAACCTCTGAAACCTACTCTTTCAGTCCTTAAAACTCTTATCCTTTAATTCATCATAAAACATAAGATATAAAGAATTTCCCTTATCTTCCTACCTTTGTTACCTAAACTTTAGTTCTTGAGGTAGTCGAGGAACATTCACCCTTAGTGAGGAGGGGGTGTCAATTTCCATCTACATTTTGGTGAACTTGACATGAACCTATCCTTACCTAATATTTGGTTGAAAATATTCTTCTCTCTTGTTTGCACACATATTGGATCAAGTGTTGTGACACTTTTATGAGTTTCATGACCTAGTCCACTACCTATGAGAACATAGAAGAAGTTATCGTCACTTAGATATGGGTTATAGGAGATAGTTCAATCCTCCTTATCAAGGTCCTGATTTTAAGGAATTCGCTACAAGACTTTCATCTAGTTGTACCCCTCCTTTTGATTTCGATCATCCTCTTAGTAAAGTTCAAGAAAATCCTCTAACTCTTCCTCTCCCATAGCTTATGGATATTCTCTTTGGGTTCCCATTGACAAGATTCATTCTTTGGAAGAGAGACTTGGAGAGTTTGAATATTTTTTAAAAATGCATACACTCAATTTTTTCCTCTTATTTATAGCCTAAGGAATCTTCTTATACCAGACCATAGAGGCCTTGAGTTAATCCAAGGGATAGATAACATAGTAGAGACCAATTTCCCCTTGTATACTTCTTTCTTTGGTAACCATAAAGACATCCAATCAGAAATCACTGGAACCTAGTTGTATTTTTTATGTTGAGAGTGTTCGTGCATATGGTAGACACCAACCCTTTTGTACCCTCTATTAACACTTATGCTACTACAAATGTAGCTCCTTAGGATGGTCTTGCGATCAGAGTGAATCACATCCCTTTTGGATTTGAAGTACCTATATTCCAAGCCCATACCTCTAACACCTCAACTAGTCAACCTCTGTCACCTGATCTCATCCTTAATGCTTTGTTACAAAACATGGGACATATGAAATCACAATTGGCTAGCTTGACTAGGTCCACTTCTCAATCTACATTACAATCGTACTATTGTTGCAATCCTCTAGCCCTCACTATTATAAATGCTCCCATTCCTCAAGGGATAGAAATTCCTAAGTTTGAAAGTACAATGGGAGTAGTGACTAAAAAACCCATGTCTCGTCCTTTACTACCATGTGTACTGATATTTTCCATCAAGATGATTTGTTAGAAAATATATTCCCATGATCCTTCAAGGATTTTGCATTGGAGTGGTATTGCTCACTTCCTGATAACTCCATATTCTCTTTTGACCAATTGGTTAATCAATTCTTACAATAGTTTCAAGTGAACATTGGACCGAAGATCAGTTTAACTAATCTCATCCAATATAAGCAAGGGACTCATGAAAAACTAACTAATTTCATTACTTAATACCAATCCTTATTCTCCTATATCTCTACGCCCTATCGTATTCTGATGTTCAACACGTGTTCGTTGAAAACCTATTATCAAAATTGAGAGAGAAAGTCCTCCAAATGAAATACCCTTAATTTTCCCATCTATATGTTGCATTGAGAGAATACCAATAGACGATGATGTAGTATGAGGGTCCCTCCTCATCCTCTCATCCTCCTAATTGATTATCCATGTTTGTTTCTGGGGATCCTAAGAGAAATAAAGTAGTAGAAAATTTGGATTTCATTCCTAACAAAAAGAACTTCACAAGACAAAATAAAAATTTCAAGAAATTATCTAATTCCTATGCTAATTCTCTTCAAAAAATATTAAAATATGGTTTAATCTCTATCCTAGAAATAAGATCAATGCCTGAGACTTATCTGAGATGGTACGATGCACAAATTTTTTGTCAATACCACTGAGTCATGGGTCATGATATTGAACACTATGTGTGTCTTAGACGTGTCATCCAAGACCAAATAGATAAAAATACCATCCAAATCAATTGGTAAGAAAAAAATTATAATAAATTTGTAGCCAAGCCTAATAGTCAAGTATACATATACACAGATCCCTTTCCTTCCCATTCTTCTAATCTGATAATATTTGCTTCTTCTTTAGTTTTTGATCCTAGCCCCTCTAAGTATGTGAAGATGGTCTTGTCCATTTCTATTCCTCCTTCAATTCATGTGGAATTTTTTTTGACATTACATTTACAACACATGACTTGTCTTTGAATAGGGAACCTTCTCCACTATATGTCCTAACTCAAATCAATAGAAACTTTGTAATCGGTGTTATGGTTGATCCTGCTAGTAGATTAAATATAATTATAGAGGAGAACTTATTTATTAAAAATATACATAAAGTGAAGTATGAGGAGTTGAATACCACCATATGTACTCATAATGAATTTTTTGTGCCTTCTTTTGGTTTGATCTATTTGTTGGTCCTTGTTGTGCCTAATTCTATCAATGCCTCATTTATTGTGATACTTAAATCCAACCTATTTAGGGAAAGAATAGAAATTTCATGGCTAGTCTCCATGGATGTGGTTTCTTCAATTTTCTACAAATGTCAAAAATTTCCACATGACGATACAATGCACACTATTTAGGATACTAGATATAAACCACTTATGTCATGTGGGGGCTTCTCTCTGGATTTTTTGGGTTGCCCCTATTGGAATTTTTTTTCTCCATGGAGATTTATTCTATAGGTTCTATTATAGGTACAATACGAGAGTCTTAGTCCCTAATGTTGTTCTCCCACCTTGTTCTCATGTGATCTCCATGATGGCTTCTATGTGTTCATAACAGTGTGCATTATCCTCTGCACCTTCTTCTTCAAAGTCTAAGGAAAAGAAAGCTCTCACCAATATACCTTCTTCTTCTTCCCCTTATATAACTTCAAAATCCTATGTGGTGTCTTCCATTCCTTTTATTGTGCCTAGCATAGGAAAAGGAAAAGCACCCATGTTGTGGAAGTCTAAGCCACAAGTCTTCCAAATATCAATTTTACCCACTATCCCCCAATGCACCCTCTACGATAAGGAGAAGCATGCATCTAGAGTTGGTCCTTATCCTATTGTTCTTGCATCTCGGCCACTGAGGCCTCCTCCTATTCCTCGACCTACTAAAAAAGAAAAAAAAAGGAAAAGAGCATGTTGTCAAGACCCTTGTCTCTATCTTTGCTCCTCTTCTTGTCCCTCCTTAAGATCCTAGTATTCTATTGGAAATGGTAGTGGAGAATACTCCTTTGGTTGAATAGGATCACTTAGATCCTTCCTAGCCTACTATTCTTGGTGCCCATAGCCATAATAGATGACTTGTGTGTGAGAATAAACATCACCGATGGGCATTGACCCAAGAACATGAGGGCTCACAAAAGTTTGAGGGGGAACTCATTCTATTTCTTCTTCTTTTGTCTCTGCTCCTATCTTTTTCTTTTCTTCTATTCCCATCACCTCTATCTTAATTTTGGCTTCCTCTACAAATTATAATGAGCCTCACCCTAAGTGGGTGCAAGTTTTCATCGCTCCTTCCTTGGAACCTCCCTTGATCACCTCTTTATCAAATCTTCTTCCTTTTCTTGAGACCATTGGCATGCTCCATATAAAGGTCATGAATATTGTGGCTCCTTCTCCTTCTTTTTCCACTTCTGATGTGAGGATTCCACATCCTATACTTAGGCACAAATAAAAACATGACCTCGTTTCAAATGATGGTCGCAAAAGGTCTTCTTTGTCTTCTACATCTTGTTCTACTTTGGCTTGTATTTTTCTTGTGAAGGATATGACACCACATTCCCCAAAGTTTGTCACCACCCCTCTTTTGGAGGTCAGAAATGACTCTCTGGTTTCTCATCCTCCTTTCATTTAGTCACAACACTTCACTCCAAAGAAGCGTAGGTTGAATCACTAGAGGATATCCTGACTTTGTCATCTATCTTTTATAGATTGATGACATTGACATTGCAAGAGCTTACTAATACGAACATTGAGGGTGCATCCTCTTTAGCTCTTGTTGCAAGTGAGTTAGCCAGTAGTACCCTTGCTATCCCTCCCCTGCAGGTGCATCTTCCTTCACCCTATGATGATCTAGACTGGAAGCAAAATGACTTTTTGGAGGTTTCAGAATAGACTATTGTATCTTCTTCATCTTTAGATTAGATTAGTGCGTTTGTTTGTGTTCCCTCATGCTTGTTTATTTATGTTTGTGCTCTCTCCTAGAGTACCCAAGTGATACCCTTGTAGGTGCTTCGATACATGAGAGAATCTATTGTAAAAATTATTATATATGTCTCATCATTCTTCTATGTCATAAACTGATTTTCACACGAGGGATGATGTAAAGCATTGGGGCATTTAGGCCTTTTCCATGTTGACCCAAATTTTTAGTTGTCTTCATGTTATCTTCTTCTTGTTCCAACCTATTTGGGGGTGATGATAGTTCATACATATTATATAATATTTATCTATATATAATTATGATTAGTTCTAACCCTGAATAATTGGATCCCCATGTGATCTTAATTTCCTTATCTTTGCTTTTCTTGATGTTGTGGGTTTTAAGTGTTGTCTCTCACATGACAACATTCCATGAATACATCACACCATTTATGTCATGACACAACATCTCATTCTATATTTCTTCTCCTTAGATTGATATGCGCTCTCCTTAGAATGATATATGCTCCTTTGTGTAGCAAACATCATTCTAAGGGGGGTATCATGTCTGATTATTTTCTTATCACTTTCTATCTTCTAAAAACGTGTCTTAAAAATCTTGATGTCTCTTGATCTCATCATCTAGCTTAGAGGTAACCTAACTAGACCTATCTCATCTTTTTGTGATAAGGGTTTTCATTTGTAGGGGTTGTTTCTATCACATATTTATATTTGCTTGTCATATGGTCTCTCGCTTGCTAGCCATACTTATCAGTGTTATTTTTTATCTGATCAAATTTATCATGTCTACATATTTTGTCATGACTATTTTTTTATTTTTTCCCTAACGTGTTTGTCTGCAACTAATATGTTTGTGGTGAGATTGCAGTCAACTTTACAAGGTAGAAGAATCATGTCCTCTTTGTGTCCTAGTTGAGCTTCTCCATTGAATATATCGGATTGAAGACCTACGCCCTCTTCATCTTGGGTATATTCTCTTCAACCTCTATCTCTCTACTTTAGCTAACACATGTTAGAATATATGCTCGCTAAAGTGGGGGCAAAATTTAATGCCAAAAATTGCATCCTATGCAATTTTTTATTTCCATAACCTCTCCTTTCAAATTATTAAAAATGATAATGCAATTCCTCTTTTTCCTAACTTTAATCTTGTCCTTAATCCCATTATTTTTTACTATTTAAATGAATTTTTCCATGGACGTTAGCACAACATGCAGACATTTGCATGTCGTGCAAATTTCCTAAAAATATTCTTTGTTGTGTAGTTGTTGGTACATTACAATCCCCACCTGCCCATGAATTGTAACACCTTTGTGGCTTGTAGATGTGCTGAAAACATCCATTTGCATGCATTTTCTCCATTCTAACTTCTTATTCTCTCATTATATTGACTCTATTCAATCTAACTCATTCTCATTCTACACCATTTTCTTGCAAGTTCTCTTACACCTTGGATCCTACACCAACACTTTGGTTCATTTCAGGTGTTGCATACGCTCCTTTGACATCAGTTTCTTGCTTAACGGAGCGTATTTACACTCTCTTCTATTACATTATCGTATTAATGTCAAGTAGCATATTTTCATTTTAACTTGTTTAATATTTGGTCTATTTAATTTCTTATCTATTATTTTGTCTATCTATCTATTTGACTATGGCGGGAACACCTATGTGGGGGTTTGACTAAGGCAAGCCCCTAGAATAGCTCCAACATTTTTTCCATTTCTATGTGTGTAGGTTTTAAATTTGGAGCATTGCGAGAGGCTTCATTGCATGGACCTCTCATGAGTTCTTCTTTTCTTTTCCACTTTGTTACTTTCATTTTTTTTTCACTTGATTTACACTTATTTCCATTTTTGTTATTCTTGTTACTTTATGTATAGGAGTGAATTTGCACCCCTTCTATAAATTCCCTTCTCACATACCCTCACCTTAGAAAATAAAATCCGAAGATGAAATTTTGCATACGCCTTCTATAATGCATCCACTTGGCGCATTTTTTGTGTGTCATTGGGGGAATTTTTGTTAGGGGCACGAGCACAACGCGTGGATGTTTGCATAGCCCGTTGTCATCCCTGACAAATTTCTGCATCTAGAATCCACAAGGACGTTACACACCTGATTGAGGTCGAATTATAATGCCTCTGTGTGAACAACCAACTCGAAAAATGACTCCTCTCTTCCATTTTGGCCTTCAAATCCATTCTATTCACTATCACTTCATCTTTTCACAACTTCTTCACATTCTCAAGCATTTTTCACTTCAACTCTTTCATTCACAATGTTCTAGCACCATTCATCTTGAGTATTGCAGAAAATTGACACTTCATTAGCTCCACATTGCACATGTGAGGCTACCATAGAAGTTGCGAGCTTGGAGTCTTGTGAGACTTCCCTTCATCACGGTTACGACAGTGGTGACTTTTCCATGTTCATTGCTTGCATTATCCATTCATTGGCCTTGAGAGTCTTTGGGTGGAGGTGGTAACACTTCATTCCTCTCCTTTGTGATTTGATAGAGTAGAAATTGTCTTTCATATTGTTCATTTCACTTCTTTCATCTTCTTTATCATACTTTCCTACTTCATTTATTTCTGGTTGTCCGTGGAGGTGGGAACACCAAAGTGGGGGTTTGACAGAGGCAAACGCCTATACAACCCCAAAAATTCTCCCCTTCTTTCTTTTGTGTAGGTTAACATGTGTGTGGACCTTGATAGAAAATTGGTGCTTTAGTGAGTTGGTTTTCATCACCTTATTCATTATCGACTTATTTTATTATTTTTGCATTTACTTTCTATACTTTATCATTATGTCTTTTTCGTTAAAATCATTTAGCTAGACTATTAAGTAGGTTTCTAGTTTTTTTGTTGTACTTTATGTTTTCTAATTGTATGAATGCCAATGTGCCACACCGGTCATCCCAGAACTGCGCTTCCATCCTTGGAAAAAGAGTTATCTACAGTTCAGACTCTAGAAATCAACTCGTCTAGCTCCAAATAGAATTTTGGGTCTGCAAAGTGACAAAAGTACTTCATAGTGTTCTTCATTCTTGATCCTGCTCCCAAGTCACTCAGTGAGCCTAGTATTGAATCTCAACCACCACCTCCCTCGCCCATTGAGGTAACACATGGAACTCCCACGAAGTGCATGTTCAATTCTTTGGATGATGTCTTGGGCTTGTCAACGATCTTCACAAAATTATTGACCATTGTTCCACAAGAGCTGAACGAGGAAGACCTTGCGGGACCTTCTTCCTTGGCCCTTGTTGTGGGAGGGTCAGAAGTGCCTCCCCTTAATATTTCACCACTGCAAGCTCATTCGCATTTTCCATATAATGATCTAGATTGGGAAGCAACCAACCTCTTAGTCAACAAGTGTTAGGGGGGGCCTCTTCTTTACCTTTAGATTAAGTGTGTGCTTGTTGTCATATGTTCCCCCATACTTGTGTTATATTTTTTTGGATGACCCTTGCCAACCTTGTAGGTGCTTAAAAACATGAGTGATTGTGTGTCGTAAACTTCCTCTATTATGTGTTGATTTTCAGAAAATTGGGGATGATGGAAAGTGTTGGGGGCATTTAGGTTCCCCTTCCATGTTGACCCAATTTTTTATTTTTACTTTGTCTCCTCATGCATTCTTGATATGGTTTGATATAGTAGGGGGCTAATGATAGTTCATCTATATACTATTATTATACTTATTATATATATTTATGAGTAGTTTTGACCCCAAAATATCATATCACCCCTGTGCCCTTTTTTTGTGATGCTTTTGTCTTTTTGCATCTTTCTATCTTCTTTGCTTGAGTTGTGATGTTGTGGTTCCTATGCGTTGTCCCCTGTGTGTGCACCAATGTTGCCATGATGACATCTCGCTATGTCTCATGGACCACAACATCACTTTTTACATTCTTGCTTTTCTCTCCTTAGGAATTTTTGTTCCTTTTCATTCAACATACACCACCCTAAGGGGGGGGACTCCTACATCAACTTCGATTTTCAAAAAACGCATTCATTGCCAATGAATCTTTTCTCAAAAATCTTCTCAACCTTTTTCAAAAAATCACATTCTTAACTTTGACCCCCAACAGAACATGTTTCCTTCATCATGGGCTCACGAAGAAAGAATTAGAGAACTTTCCTCTGAGGAGGGAGAAAATTTTCTTGTGGGAAAAGCTTTCACCTTCCCCTCTCGAGGGGGCATTTTCTTCATTTCAAATTCCTTGATGAAGTGAACATCTTTTGAAAGGATTCCTTGATGATGAATTGATTTGCAAAAGAATGTTCTTGCACTTTCAAACAACACATCCCTTGAGTGGACCCCTCTTCTTTTGAAGGGTTCCTGAGGGACCGCTTTGAAAGTTTTTCAAATTTTTGATTATCTGTGTGGCTATCTTCTTGTTTGCCTACGTGGTTTATTTTTACTTTCTAACATGTTTTATCTACGGATTAACATGTTGCTTTGCAGGTGTACCTATGAAGTTGCTTTCTGGTCCGACTTTGTGGAGTCCCCTTACATTGGACTTCCTTCATGATAGAGTACTTAGGGGAATGCCTTCTTGCAGGTCTACAGGCCTGTGAGGCACTTACATTTCGTGGGATTTGTTCATCATTGGTCTGAGGGCCTTCAGTGTGCTTTGTGCAACTTCATAGTTCTACGGGACTACAAAGACCTTTTTTGCAAAAATTCCTCAAGATAAAGTACTTATGGAGGCCTTTGTCAGCCCTACACTTTCGAGTTTGCCAAATCATGATTTGCTTTCTTGATGGTTCAGGTATACATCTCTAACTCTTCGATCTACTTTACCAAACAATCATTGATATTCATTCTCACTAAAGTGGGGGCACAATGTATAGGAGAAAATTTGTACCCCTTGTGTAAATTCCCTTCTCACATACCCTCACCTTAGAAAATCAAATCTGAAGGAAAAATTCCATGTCACCCTTTTAGAATGCATCCACTTGGCACATATTTTGTGTGTCAGTGGGGGAATTTTTATCAAGGAAATGAGCACGGTGCATGGACGTCTACACGATGCACTGTCATCCCTGACAATCTCCTGCATCCAGAATCGATAGGGTCATTACACACCCGATTGGGATCTAATTGTAATACCTCTGTGTGACCAACCGGCCCGAAAAATGGATTCTCTCTTCCATTTTGGCCTTCAAATCCATTCTATTCACTATCACTTCATCTTTTCACAACTTCTTCACATTCTCAAGCATTTTTCTTTTCAACTTTTCATTCATAGCGTTCTAGCACCACTCAGCCTGATTATTGCATAAACTTGACCCTCCATCATCTCCACATTACATGTGTGAGGCTACCATAGAAGTTGTAAGCTTGGAGTCTTGCGAGACCTCCCTTCACCATGGTTGCAGTGGTGGAGACTTTGCCAAGTTTGTTGCTTGCATTCTCCCTTCATTCGCCTTGAGAGCCTTTGGGTGGAGGTGGTAACGCTTCATTCCTCTCCTTTGCAATTTGATAGAGTAGCATTTGTCTTTTGTAGTGTTAATTGCACTTCTTTCATATTATTTATCATACTTTCCTACTTCGTTGCTTTTTGGTTGTCCGTGGAGGTGCAAACACCAAAGAACCTGGGTTTTGATTGAGGCAAACTCGTATACAACCCCAAAAAATTTCCCCTTCTTGCTTGTGTGTAGGTGAACATGTGCATGGAGCTTGTTGGTGAACTGGCACTTCAGTGAGTTGGTTTTCATCACCTTAGTCTTTATCTACTTATTTTATTATTTTTGTATTTACTTTCTATACTTATCATTCTATCTTTTTCATTAAAATCATTTAGGTAGATTGTTAAGTAGGTTTCTAGCTTTTTCTATTGTACTTTATGTTTTCTAGTTGTATGAACACCAACACACCATGCTATCATCCCAGACCCACACTTTCATCCTCAGATAGAGAGTTGTTTGAGGTATAGTTCAGACTCCATAAATCGGCTCGTCTATCCCCAAATAGAATTTTGGGTCTACAGAGTGACACAAGTACTTCATAGTGCTCTTCATTCTCGATCCTCATCCCAAATCACCCTTTAGAGTGAGGTAAGTTAGGGAATCCCTCTGCTCTCATCTCTCCATGCCTTGGAGCCTTGACGTGGTTGGTCCCCCTCTCTTACACTTTGTTAGTTAAATGCATGTTCTAGATTTTAGTTACCAAATATACAATAGGTTCTTTGTGCTTTCTTGTGAAAAAAATTGTTTTCGGTTTGTATGAGATTGTAATATGCCACGGGGATGTTCGTGTACCACATAATCATCCTTGGTTGAGAGCTTGTTGGTTTTTCTAAAAATCCTTTGAAACTCACTCTTTTGGTTCATAAAACTCTTATCCTTTAAGTCACCATAAAACATAAAATATAAACAATTTCCCTTATCTTCCTACCTTTGTCACCTGAGCTATAATTCTTGAGGTAGTCGAGGAACATTCACCCTTAGCGAGGAGGGGGTGTCAATTTTCATTCTCTACACTTCCATTCACCATCTTGAGAGTATAAAACTAATTGGAAACAAATATTTACCAAGGGTTTATCCTAATATATCTCTACCAAATTTTTCCAAAGAGATACAAATTCTACCAAATAAATCTTAATGAGGCCCTTCACTTTTCTCGAATCCCCATTTTTCCCAGTCATTTTGTGATATAGAAACACATTTGGATGTGCATACTATAGATCACATATCTCTATCCATAGGAATATCCTTCATGTCGAGATTTCAAAGATCAAATTTTGTGACCAAGAACTTCTCTATTTCTATCCTTTTTGTGCTTTCCATTTCCTTACAATATTTTATTTTGTGCAAACTCTCATTCATCTAAGATTAGTACAAATACTTTTATCCATAACACTTATAATATGATTTTATTTGGCTATGATACTAGATAGAGGAATTATGGGTGTGGAATACACTATGTACATAACATGTGAGAGAAGATATGTGAAAAAAATAAACTAATAATATAGTTACACCCCACCTTACCACAAGAAAAAGCTCAATTTGACTTCTCCACCAATCCAAGTATACTATTTACCAATTATTTCATAGATGAATATTTACATTCTTTTGATCCTCTCCCTACTCCCATTAAGAATTCTAGTGTTGATGGGTTTTTTTACATTCACATTTCATACACATCAAAAAACATGATTGAAATAAACATTCCAGATGAGGTTAAACATACCAATTTCTTATTTAGGACTAATATTGTATGCAACAAGAATGGAATACATATTGTTTGTCCCTTTGAATCTTGTTCTAATATTATCAATGGTACTGGTACATCACTGATCTTGATATTATTTCTCTTGAAATGCATGCACTTGAGAAATATGGAATGTTGTACCACGAGCTGAGACCTCGAGAAGGTGAAACCACATTACACAAACATGTTCTTAAAAGTGGAAATATACTAAATCAGGTGGTATATTTTCATTCTCCTCTACATTCTAGATATTTTTAGATTGAATATGATGATGGGAAAATTAAAACATGTTTATCGATCAATCAAGGTCAAAAAGAAAATCATCAAATTTAAATTTTGGAAGACCTGTACTTAGAAAATGAGCATGTTTTGCTTGAACCTTACTTTTTCAAGCTCAAAGACAAAATTTCTATGATTAGGACCTTACTTAGTGGGTCACTACTCTTGTACATATTGAAAATTTAATCAAGAGAAAGTTAAAAAAATTGTTGTCCTAAGTTTTATAAGCTTGACCTTAAACTAGCTTAGAGATAGTTACCTGTGTTAACTAGGGTTTAGTTAGTTCCACTTTGTTGTAGTTTTTTTTTCATTTTGTTTTTCTTTCAATTCGTATGTTTTCATCGTTCATAGATGTTTTTCCTTTTTCTTAGGTCTTAGAATATATTTTTTCAAACCTTCATTTAGTTCCCTTCTTGTTGTAGACTTTTTTGTCAATATGTGCCTTTTGTTATTTTATTTTTCTTTCTTATCTTTCATTTGCTTTTGCATTCTCTCTTTGAAAAGTGAAAACTAGGTTGTGTATGCAAGTTATATCAAAATGCGACCCCATTAGGAATTTTTTGTTGGTATTTTCAAATACTTGATTAGTTAATTTCTTGAGAAACTTTCGTTTACCTCCATTCATTTTAAACTTGAGGATGCTAACGTGTATCAGGACTTGGTGCATTATAGAATTTCTTGGGTATTTTTGAAAATCTAACACATTTTTCACATTTTAAGAAATCCATAAGTTAGTTTACATCAAGTGTAGTAACCTTACTCCAAGGAAAACATCTGAAGTTACATTTATTTCACGATGTCCACTATGGTTCACAATCTGGTGCAATATTCAAGCTTATTTTCTTGAGAATTGAGAGATTTGAAAGAGAAATAATATTATTTAAAAGAATACTTGTATATAAAAAAAATAGACAAAATAAACATCTTAACATTCTCATTTTTTGGGTGATTTGAGTAACTCTATTGAGGCTATAGATGTTTGGATGGAAGTAGAGTTATGCTTAGAGATAACTAGAAGTAACTATGTTGGGCTATGAATGTTTGAATGCTAGTAGAGTTATGCCTAGGACAACATTGCATATTAAAAATATAACTTACATAGATCAAATAAGGTTTTCTTCATATTGATCGTAATGACACTTTATGGAAAGAAATGAATCATTTGCACACATCGACAAATTTTAACTTCACCTAAATCTTTGTAGTACTCCCCATCTCGATCATGTTTGTATTTCTTAGATTTTCTTGAATGAACATGAATCCGAGATTTGAAGTACCTGTAGGGTTCCAAATTTTAAAATGCTAAGAGCATTTTCCAGTCAAGTCATTTTTATGCCTTACATACATACCCCAATGTTTTGCTTCACAAATCTAGGGACCCCTTATGTCCATCATTCCTTCTTGTATTTCATTCTTGTCATTTTCTTCATTGTTGTTCATGTTGGATTTCCTTTGTAGGTTTTTGAATGTATTATTACAAGGTTCCAATGTTTTGATAAACCTAGGCACCCATTTTAGTTCTAGAGTCTCATGTGTTTTCAACACCCTTGGTTGTTTCAAGGTTTTGAAAATGATCACAAGGCCCCCTTTTCTTTCTCAAGTGATTTTTTTTTTTCATTTTTGGTTGGTTAGTTAGGTTTTTGACATCCTAGGATTTTATGTCTAGGGTTCTTATGGTATTCACCCCGTGTGTATGCCATTTTGAGCCCAAACTCTTAATAACAATTATCTCTCCCCATTGTAATCGAAATAAAGAACTTGCTTTAAATTTCTCACCTCAAAGTTTATAATAAACCATTTTAAATATTTCTAGAAATTTTAAAGAGTTTGAGAAAATTAAAAAAATTCTCTTTAGAGTTCTTAACCAAACAACAAGCCTGAATGAAACCTAGATTTTAGATTTAGATTTTTCCACTCATCGCCCATGATCTGACGAGTAAAATTTAAAAAAATTCAAAATCAATTTAAATTTTATTTTTAAAAAAAGAAAGAAAAGAATCAAAAGAATTTAAAATAAAAAACTTAAAAGTAAATTAAAAAATTAAAGTTCTAGTTTGGATGTTGGATCCCACTCAAAATATGATAAAGAAATAAAAAGTTTTGGGCAAGAACGGGCTCTCGATGAAACCTGAAACCAAGTTCCAATTTCACAGTTATGCTCGACTCCTGAAACCCACCATAGAAAATAATGTCAAAACCAAAAGGCCCCAAGATAACCGTGATTCCTGAAACCCTTAAATTCCCACCTTTTTCAAACTCCCATGCACGTAAATAAAAGTTCTGGGTCTTTCAAAAGGTCTGAAACCCATGGAAAATACTCCTCGCTCGCACCTAAAAAATAATTTTAACACACGATCAAGATTTTCATTTAATATCTTATGCCGACCTAAGAAATCTAGCGGCCCTAAGCACTTGAAATCCTTTCAAACTCCTTTTTTATTTATTGTGAGCTGATTGAAAAATAGACTTTTGGAGGATTGGTTTGAATTTTCAGTTGGTAAGTTTTCATAAATCTTTTCCTCTGAACTCTGCCCATTACTTCTCATTACCCAAGCTTAAACATCACACACTAAGCCTTGACCAATTAGGTGGTGCTTGTGGGCCCTCTTAACTTTCCGTTTTCGTTCTGCTCTCCGTGCGCTTCTCTGACTCTCCACAGTGACAATTACCGTGATGGTTAAGTTTGAAATTCAATTTTGAATTTGCAATCTCCCACTACCATTGCATTTGCCATCCAATCTATTAAAGAGCAACAATAGTACTTTTGCCCTCACATTTCTTGGTTGTCTTCCACTGTGTAAGCACACCCTTCCACTGATCTCCATTTAAGGTTCATCACCGCAATCAACAACACCAAAAGCACTACAATGCCTCTTCCCTGACCAGTCATTCATAACTATGCACAAGATGTAGATAAAACTCCCCACAAAAATGAAACTTGCTTAGTGTGTGCTTGTAAAAATTGGCCGCTTGAAAATTAGCAGTTCTGCAAGCATATTTAGATAACTACGATAGGGTAAATATGCGATCTTCTCTCTTTAATTATTTATTTAAAAAAACTTAAGGATTTTTAGTTTAAATATTTTAGAATCTCTCTTTGGCTTTCTTTTCTAAATGATTCTGTCTCTTTGGCTTCATTAGCAGCACCCAACTCACCTAAAGACTTTAGATAATTCCTATACTGGAGCTTGTGGTTGGAGTATAAGGGGGCTCACTTGCTTATGTTATGATCCCTGGTAGACTTTCAAATGCTGAGAAGAAGCCCTACCAATGAATGTTGGATAATAGCTCACCAAACCAATCCAATAAAAAGAGCTGATAAATAACTAGTTATACAGGTTTATGCCACATGTATTTACTTGGTTTTATCATAATTTCATAAATTAAATAATTTGAGCACTATGAGAGCATTATAGGAAAAGTAAATAACATTTTTATTGGATGGATGATAAGTATGGATGGTTGCTAATTATTACATATTTATTTATTTTTTAAGTTTCTAAATATACACATAAAAATTATGTTAAGAGTTTAAAAATATAAAACTATCACAAAAATATTAAATAATTGTGTTTCATATAAAATCTATTAATTCTGAAAGATATTTTATGTTTATAAATATTTTCAAGAAAGCTCTTTACAATTTATACAATGACTTAATAACAATAAGATAATGTATGGTAATTGCATATTATTATTTAAAAATATTTAGAATAATATTTAGATGAACTTATAATAGTTCTTATACAAGATTTATTATGATATAAATATATATTTATCATTTTAAAATTATATATTAATACTTTTATAAAATATGTTAAGAATATCTTCTAATGAAAACAATTGGATCACATATATATTTATTTTTAATGAAACAAAAATTACAATATTTCAATGGATCATACAATAATATTAAATTATTTTAAAAATGAGATAATTTTGATTATAACACATCTCTATTAAAAAATATTTAATAGCTACATGCCCTTAGTGTACTTGTAATTGATCTTGATCTATATAATATCCTCCTTCTCTAACCATGGATCCTTTCTATGGAAGATGTTTTTCTACCTTCCATCAATACATCAAGTTCCCTCATTTAGGCATAGAAGTAACAATTCCTAGTGATCCTCAACCTTCCAATACTGTAAAATATTGGAGGAATGATGCGATAAATGTGATTATTGTCCCATTACTAAAACCACCTTTAAAGTTGGCAATCCTACAAAATTTTAAATTATAAAATATTGATCCAACCTAGATCTATGACCGTCTATCCACGTCCTAAAATTCACTTTCTAAATTTTATTTCAAGATCCTTGAAAAAGGTTGGAATGAGTATGAAATCTAAGATGCATTCTATATGGTTAAATTCCTCCTTTCACCTAAAATCTAGTCATTCTTATCATGAATAAGGACCAATTATCATATTAGTTTGGCACAACTTTTTTTATTAGATCAAAATTTCTTATTAATGAAAATATTGAAAGATCAAATTATCTTAGTTGTATGAGGATGATCTTGTAGCGTGTTTTTAAAATAATAAATATCCCATCACAAATAGGATGTGTTGAGTCATGAATGATAAAGGAAAGGGACTAGACCTATTCATGAAGAAGAGATTATATAACCTGTACAAGTTTATGAAAATGAAGGATCATAAAGCCTGGGGTACATGTACCTTGTTGATCATTTTAAGGATCTTGGTGACAGTTCAATAATTTCTTAAGAAACTTTGTTCGACATTGAAAAAATTCCTTCTATAGTCTCTATGACGATCTTTCTTCCACCAACCTAAATTCAATGATTTTACTATCCTTGCCATCAACCTTGACATCCAATGTCATGAACTTGTCAATTGAGACCAACAAGATCTCATACTTCTTGACTTCTTTCAAAATGATGAATCTATCACTAAATTCTTGGGACTTTGAGACTGCATCCCATTAGGGAGCAAGAAGAGTTATTTAGACATTCCTAGCTTGTGATTTTATTGGATACTTTGGATTTAGGATTAAGATTAGTTATTAGGATGATTCATAAGTATTATAGTGCTACTTAGATCATTATATGGAGTAAAAATTACTTTAAGGGAATTTTTTTGATTGATTCCTGAATAAGAATTCTTTGGAAATATAGTTATTGTTATACATGATTCAAGCTATGACCCTTGATAATGAAGTTAATTATTTATAGGGAATCCCCTAATTTACATGGCCTCAAATGTAAACTCTTAACTTAGTCTCCAAGCCTAAGATATTTTGTAAATATTATATATAAATAAATAAATAAATACCTTTGGTTAATATAGAACCATGTGCATCAAGTCTTGCAAATTAAAAGACTAGGATCATAATAATATTTTACTAGAGAGATATCACAATCTTAGAGATAATAATTGGCTTGTCATTACTTGTCATTACTTGTCATGATATCAAGGAGATAGTAATAAAATTTCCATTTTTTATATAAGTAGATAAGAACTATCTCAATGGTTACTAATATTTTATCTATGCAAGTGACTACAACAATAGTTATAAATTATATTCAAATAGTTTAAAATTGATTCAAGTAATCTTTACAACCACACATTGAAATAGTTTACAAAATTATATTCTTTAACTTGCTCTTACTATCTCCTCTTGCATAAAACAAGAATTTAAATATTTTCCTTCCTATGAAATAGGTTTTGTCACTTTCCACCTTGAAAATTGTGACAATACTTATAGTCATAGATAGACATATGTAAAGATCAAAATAGCCATAATCAGATGAGATTCACATAGTAAATACTCGTATTAAAATATTTAACCATATCCATAGGATTTAAACATTATCAAGCCAATCATCAATACATATCTTAAAACCTCTTCATTTTTCCCTTTTATAAAAATTCATTTTCCTTTGTTTATGTAACTTCTGTTGGCACTCTCAAATTTTGCAAATTTGAGGTGCCCATTTTGAGAAATTTGCCTCTACACTTTCAGAAGTGCACTTGAGGGGTCAGTTTGAATGACCCACTTTAGAGAATCAGAACTTGAGGCATGTTGTTTTCCAATCAAAACCCATTTGTAGACGTATTTGATTGACATATGTGAACGTGTGTGTCAATTTTCAGCTTCCCATGATAGGTTTTGTCAGGGTTTTGAAAAGTGAAGTTGGAGGGTTTTTGCACTGTTCTGCTGTTTGCAGATTTGTCAGTTTGTGAAACAGCCTCCTGTTTGAGCTTGGATTTCACAACCAGTTGAATGTTATGTCAAAATGAATGTTGTTCTGTGTTCTCCATACCTAGATGATCTCACATGTCAGTTTGCAGAGTTTCATGATTTGATTTGTTATTTTTAGCAAATCAAAACCAAATGCAATTTGTTCTGTTTTGCAGCTGCATTCCTGACAGTCTTTCTGAGAGGCCAACTTCGACCGTCAGTAACTTTTGATCGGTCATGTTTCAAAGCAATTCCTTTTGCACACATGCTCAGGGTATTTTAATGTTTCACTGTGTCTGATGGAAACTTGCCAAGGGTTGATTTGCTATTATTGCAAATTAGCAGTTGAGTCGACTTGTGTTGGTTCAGAACAACTGCTGTTTCTGAAAAGCCTAATTGGGCAACTTTGTCGATTAATATTTTCCATCTCGTGATACATTTCTCTGATCCATTTTTTTCACTATACTTTGGGGACAAGTGACTATGTGTTTGCAAGTTTTTAAGGTTTCACGAGGTCGTTTGCCCAATTTTAAAGGTTGATTCCTGAGCCAACTGGGCTTGTTTTGACCATTTTGCAAAAGTGATAGAAAACAGTTTCTGATGGCAACCCAGTTTACCATTTCATTTCAATTGCATCCAGAAGTTGTCTCAAGATGTTTTGGGAGCGAAACTTGTTTGAAAACGATTTTTCTTTTAGTCAGGTCCACATGGGGAGCCCAACATGCTTTACTCAGCTATGAGGGAAAGTCAAGATACATGTTGTTCACAAGGTTTTGAATTTAAGCCATGTGACACAAATAAACTAAGAAAAACTCTTAGGGAGTTGGTTGCTATTTCAAGATAATAACAATACTAATGAAGTGTTATATCAGGTATATTGTTATTCAATAGCCCTAAAAGTTATTATTATGAGGTTGATCTCAATGAAATGAACACAACTGGTGTGATCTTGAGTGAGGTATTCATAAGGATATGGGAGTTTGTTTATCAAGAGCTTGTGTTGGTACTTTTTTAAGAGGGCACGCTTCAGAGCATGGACAACTATCGGTGTATAATGATCTAAGAATGGTAACAAGTGCTCGCAGTGAGAATTTATCTCAATTGTTTGAGGAAATTCTCTTTTTTTTTTAATAATGTGTAATACAGTGACAGAGAAATAAGGTGACAACTAGGTGCACGTGAACTGTTTGGTAGGAAGCCTTGAATGTGATGTGGCCTCATAGGTGCCATCTCTGCGAGATATACACATAATGCATCTGCACAAAAGACTTTAGAAACTCCAAACAAATGTGAATGGAGGAGATTCAATGCCTATTATGCTAATCCGGCAAAGCATAAAGGATAGTGGATTCCTATCAGGAATTTGTAAATGACAGAGGAGTTAAGATTCACCGGTAAGGGGAAAATGCACAAATAAACGTGATCTCATGGAACGCCATATTAGTTGCAGATTACGCATGAAATGAATTTGTGAAAGGGCTTTGTAAACATTAAAGAAAATTCTTGGCAGGTGCGGCCTGAGGAAGGAGTATGAACTGTTTGTAATGCCTCAACAAATGTGATCCCACAAAGTGCCATGATTGCCAATGCACAGAATGCATTTGTTGAAAAGGTTTTAGGAACTTTCTAGCAAAGGCAAGGAATAGGAAGGTAACCCGCGGACAGGTGAAGGAGAGCCTGGAGCCCGTGCCAAGGTGAGGAAGGAAGGTGGGCATGAATTGCAAAATGAGGGGAAGCTCGAATCTGATGGAGGATGTGCAACCAGAAATGAGGAGGCTCACACAGCCAGTGAAGAGGATCAGAGACTGTGGAATGGAGCTTGCGCATTGCTTGAGGGCGCACCCACCAGCAAAGAGAGGCCCACGACCAGTAGGTGGCGTGGGAGTGGGCGCGGCCAACAGAGGATAGGGTATGCGTGCTAGGAAATGTAGCCTCATGAAGTGCGACCAGTGAGACGAGGGGAAGACCAGAGAGTGTATGGGGCGCGGCTTGCAAGTGGAAGGAGCAGGAGAAAATGAAGAGGCCGCCATGAATACACATGAGCAGAGCACAAGAATGCTCGAGTAAACAGGAAAAACAAAATTAGGGCAAAAAGGAAACAAACAGGTGAAGGGCAGAGAAGAATCCAACGGTGGAGGATGGGGGGTGAATGCAGCTCAATCTCCATCGTTGCCCGCCATATCGCGATCAAGAATTGCCTGAGGATTATGGATTGCCAGATGGCGGGGAGATGGGAAGAGAAATGAATAATTAAATGCTTTGATTATAGTTTGGTTGGAGATTAAAGATGCACCTCCGGTTGATTGCGAGATTGCGGGGAGAGGTGTGTGGGCCCCTGACTTGTTGTTTTGCATTATTTTTAAATATTGCAATGTGTAGTGTTTAATTGGGTAAAATGGGAGCCTCCAATTAATATTATATTTGTTCTCCATGGGAAAGGAATGGGAGATGGGTCCCAGCATGGAATTTAAATGGCATGGGTATTTCAAGTTGAATGCCAAGTATTTTTTATGGGAATTGACATTTACTTTTGGGGGTACATTTTAAAAGATATTTTACCAAAAGAGTTAAATGTGGGGAAATTTTTAAAACAACCCGACAATGTTTATTAAAGTAAATATTTAAATGGAGGTTGGGGCCTATTTTATTTTTCTCGGTTGAAACTTGTTACTGTGCTAGAGTGAAATGTAAAAGCTAATGCTGAGTATCTCGTAATTGCTGGAAGGAGTACTTTTTAAATACTTTGCATGAACATTGAAGTAAAATGAAATATTGTATTTACTAATGGTGAGATAAAGTAAAATAGCAGTGAATAAATACACAGAGGTAAAAATGCAGCAAAGGAGAAGAAACAAAAAACAGAGTTGAAAATGATTTTTCACGGGAATGAAGTTTTCTTTCAGCTGCAGAATTAGTCTATTAAAATGAGTGAAGGGTGGACACATGTCATTTTCCTGTTGAGGAGTGAATTTAGCACATGCTGTTTTGAGAGCAGAATCAAGTTTGTTACGGGGAAATGGAGAGAATATTTTGCAGATCATTGTTCAATGGTGGAGATTTTTCCAGATGATTGTTCCTGTTCGGATTTAGGGTTTCTTCTGGAATCTTTTCTCTTCTTCTTATTCTTTTCTTCTCTCATTGTAAAAAAAAAGGGTTGGCAAGTTAGCAAGTAAACTAGTCGAAATTTTGGGGCGGAGCTGCATAAAAATTGTAAAATTTGTAGTTACAGAGGCAATGCAAGTAGGTTTTGTATTATTTTATTGTAGAATTTGAGTTTATTGGGATTTAGTATTTCATAACAGTACTGGCATTTGAGTTTAACTGACAAATTTAGGCTCATGTCTCTCCTATGTGCAAATGTATTGAAATTTTGAATGAAGTAATCAAGGGTTATTCTATTCTTCTCACTGTTGTGGTGTGTGCAATTCTGGTTTTAGCTTTGATTCAAGGAATTAATTAAACTGCTTAAATGAAGTTGCAGATTGATATGTTCTGTACAAGGGTTGGGTAAGAAGTATTGAGTTGAGGTACAAATTGGTGATACTGTAAGGCAGTATGATCAAAGATATTACATGTTATGTATTAAAATCTTCTATGAACCATTAGGTGTTGATGAATTTGACTCCTCCAATGGATATGGCACTGGTCTGATTTGCATCTGTTCTTTGTGATGCAGTGTTTTGTTTGTGTTCACCTGGAGCTTACTACCACAAATTTTAAACATAATGATTATCCTTCACCATGAAACTACTGTGTTGTAAATATCTCACGCTCCAAGTGGTTGATATTACTGATGAACAGCCAATTCATTTCAGTCTTATCTCAGTCTATTGAGCTATTAAGTGAGATTATCTGTTTGAAGTTAGTGATTGTTTATGATTTTTGTTGCAGAAGTTGTAAACTCATTACAGGGATCACCCTCCTGGGTCTTGCAGAGCCCAAAGAGTAGGAGGTTATTATTAAAAAATCCTCGTCAGTTGGTCCAGGTCCTCCGAGCTGCCCTTGATTGGAATTGGCAATTCCATAGGTAGATTAGGAGACAAACCTGGTTTACATGAAAAAACACCAACAACTTCCACATTCACTCACCAGTTTTTAGTGGAATAATACCTTATATAAATTGTAGTACTTATACAATATTTGAGTTACCATTCTTGGATTTTTATTGTCTAGTTGGGAACATCTTGTTGGCTATTGTGCTTGTTATTTAAATTTGTATTCTCTTCTTGGGTACTTAAATTCTTGAACTCGTGTATTCCTTATAATGTGTTCACTATTTATGTCACAAATTCTCATTACATAAGGAATATTCATCATTGATGATAATTTATCTAGGATTTATTTTTATTAAGGTTGTCAAAAAAATCTTGTGAAAACTATTACACAACTTCCTTATGACTAGATAAATTTAATGATGAAATTTTTTATATAGGGAGAGGGGGATACTATGAAAACATTATATATTACAAGCTATAAAAGCATAAAGTATCATTATCTCAAGGAAGAAATTTAAGCTACTTACTTCCTTGACATAAATGTTTTCCCAAACCTAAAATTCAACATAGGGTGAAGACAAACTTATTTCCACACAAGAGGACATGTGTTATACAAAGATAGGGTTCAACACAAGATTTTTTTCCTACAATATATCATAGTTTACTCTCATGATTTTATCTTCATAATTACTTCAACCAATATGTAGTAATTTACTCAAACATTTATTTTAGGGACTAAAAAATAATAGTCCAAGTTGTTACAACCTAAAGGGGACTTCTTAGGGTTATTGTATGTTCATTAAACCATCTAATGTATTTAGAATAAATAGAGAACTATATAACTAACAACTATCAAGTCAACATGTATACTACCTAAAACAAAGAAAAATAGGGCGCTCTTGGGGTTTCCCAAAATGGAAAAGTGGGTCCAAAGAGGGAAACGAGGTCCTACTTCTCTAATTACATTAGGAAATGAGATCCACACAATGAAATGATTATCAAACTTAAGGTGAATCAATTCAAAGTGTGAATCTATAAATTTCCTTTTTTTGCAAGGATGGAGGGTCTAGGTCAAGCAACACTTTGGGGAGAAAGATTAAAAAATAAAAAATCAACTCCAAAATGTAATCTACAACTTGGATCTAATAGATTATGGATAAAACCAAAAGAAGTGGAATTAAAATGATGAAAATTAAAGATGGATTCTATAATATGGTTTAGGACATAGAGCATACCCACTTTTTCAATTTCATTCAAGGTAACCCTAAATATATCAATGCAAAAAAGAAAGAAATCCTGTAGTAGGGTTGTCCTAGGGGTTAAATGAAAACTAATAAGGGGCTCACCACCAAGTAAGAACTTGGAAAAGATAATGAAATGCAAGATGAAATTCAAAAACCCTAAGTGAATGAAAAGTAACATTAAATGACCTAGAAAAGTGAATGAAACAACATAGAAAACTACCCAAAAAAAATTGTGCAACTGGAAATATAGAAATGGTTGGATGGAGGTCTGGAACACAGGAAAATCTAACTTTAATGTTGATTGGGAGTCATTCAACAAGCTAGATGAATTAGTCCAGATTCTAAAAACCTATGAAGAACAAGAATCTGCCAAATGGGCATTTGAATCTACAAAGTCCTAAAATTTGATTGGAACTTAGACTCATTCTCCAGAAGTGGTGAATCATTCTATTTGGGCTTTTTTGAAGCTTAAAAGGCTATTCCTACTCTTGTTTCTCTGCTCTATCCTTCTTGAGTGATTTTTGGATTTGAAACCCTGATTTGTACCTGTAGGTCTTCTCCAAGGTTCTCCAAGGCTTGATGACAACTTTGACAACTTTGACAACTTTGAATGATTTGCAACTTTTCTCCAATCTTGCTCCTTAGGAAATCTGCAACCTAGACCTGCAAATCACACACAAAGGAGAGGTAAAAATGTTGTTAGGTTAGTGAATAGGGGTTTTCCTTGGTCAAACCTTATTTTGAAAATCAATCCTTGAAATGAAACCAAATAGGAATGGAGAATGATGAATGAACAAATGATAATGTTGCAATTCACCAAACCCTTGTAACAAAGTGCTGCAAAAATGTTTGAGATGGTTTCAATGGATGTAGATCTTGATTCTAGCTTGAAGGAGATAGATCTTGAATATAATGCTTGCTTGAATCATAAACCCTACATCACAATTGTTAACACAAAAACAAACATGATGCATGAAGTCCTTGACATGATGATCGATGCTTGAAGAATGATCTAGAGTGCTTGATAATCTGCCCTTGAAGAATCTTGAATGCTCTTGTGAATGCTTGTGAACTCAAACTTGCTATAAGAATGCTCATTCAACTTGCTAGGTGAAAAATGAATGAAAGAACCTTGTATTTATACTCAATTATGCAAGAATTCTTAAAATTACAACACTACAAGCCGACATCAAATCTCAGAATTTTGAATTAATTTTGATTTTGGGCCACATTGGACTCATTCACCCAAGGTGGCGAATGAGTCCCATCAGGCTTAATTTTTGGGACCAATTTTAAAATTGCTTAGAATTGTGTAAAACTAGGTTTGGGACCAAAAGATCTAGGTGGGACCCATTCGCCCAAGGTGGCGAATGAGTCCCAGATCACTAAATCTGGGCCATTCAAACCTGAAACACCTAACATTATTTTTTCTTCTTAAAAAGTTGAACCTAACATTATTATCAAGATCAAACATTTATAACTATATTTGTATGATTCATCATCTTATTCCTACCATGGGATCACCATTATGAAAGAGTTATAAATTATTTTTAACTTCAACTATATGTCATCAGGTGAACCCACAATAATGGGTTACAAATATTTGTACAAACACAAATTAGAGCCGACCATAAAAATATTGCGTGGCTTCAAATGAAATTCCCCCTTTGAATGAAGGAGCTTTAAATGAATGTCTTTAGGAGGAGATAATATTATTCCATGTAGTTGTAAGAGGACAAGTATGCATAACACTTCCTAAATTCCCATGATAAAAATGTATATCATGACACTTGTTATCATGTGATAGGGTTAAATATGGTTTAACTTAGTTGCAAGGTCTTTATTAGCTATCTAGACATTGGGCCACTAATAGCTTGACACTCAGAATTTTCAAGCTCATTTTTTTTTTCTTATAGATGGAACTAAACCATAACGATGTAGTATCATCCTTGGGGGAACACATAAATCCTACATCATCTTGGTTGGTTTGTATATAGTTATTAGAATTCATCACATTTTGCCACATCTATTATTTATGCTTCATAATTTTATTATAATATTTTAGAGGTGTAGTGGATGGATATATTCATATTTGAGGATAATGGAAGATCCACTTAAAGATTTCAATTGCGCAAATAAATCAAAACTCTATGAGCTTCTCTAAATATTCTATTAAAAAAGGGCTTATTTAGGATGCATATTCTTTATTGTTTTAAGGTTTAATTATTGGGATGCATGAAAACGTGGTGCGCCATAGGAGATGGATCTAATCCAAGAATATTAGTATAAGACCAAGAAAAATCTTTGAATATTCTTTTGATAAAGATAAAGATGTAAGAATGCCTGTGTCCCTCAAGATCACAAGTAACCACTATTTTATTGATGTTAGGATTTTACTCTATACTAATATTAACATTAATGGATTGTTCAACAAGTGATGTGGATCCATTTTGTAATTGTGCTAGTGAGGAGGAAGGTTGAGTTCCTCATCTTTGAATGCCTTAGAAAGGTTTTCACTAGGGTAAATTATATATATATACATATATACATATATATACATATATATATACATATACATATACATATGCATATATATATTCCTAACTAAAGCATATATATTTCTAATTAAATAACTCTTCTTACTCCCAAAAATATGTTGATGAATCAAGATTTAAAAAAATTAAAATTATGATCAACGATAGGATGTGTTCTCAAAGTCCCAAGAATTTAGTGATAACTTCATCATATTGAAACAAGTCAAGAAGTATGTGATCTTGTTAGTCCCAATTGATGAGTTCATGAAATTGGATGTCAATGCCAATGATAAGGATAATGGTATCATTGAAAAGGTTGGTGGAAGAAAGATCTTCATAGAGACTATAGAAGGACTTTAGAAGGATAACGATATCGTTCCAACCTTTTTCAAGGATCTTGAAATGAAATTTAGAAAGTCAATTTTTGGATGTGTATAGATGGTCATAGATCTAGGTAGGATCAATATGTTGTAATTTCAAATTTTGTAGGATTTTCAAATTTAAAGGTGGTTCTAGTAATGGGACAATAATCACATTTATGGTATCATTCCTCCAACATTTTACAATATTGGAAGGTTGAGGATCACTAGGAATTGTTACTTCTATGCCTAAATGAGGGAACTTGATGTATTGATGGAAGGTAGACAAACATCTTCCATAGCAAGGATCCATGGTTAGAGAAGGATGATATTATATAGATCAAGATCAATTACAAGTACACTAAGGGCGTGCAACTATTAAATATTTTTTTAATAGAGATGTGTTATAATCAAAATTATCTCATTTTTAAAATAATTTAATATTATTGTATGATCCATTGAAATATTGTAATTTTTGTTTCATTAAAAATAAATATATATGTGATCCAATTGTTTTCATTAGAAGATATTCTTAACATATTCTATAAAAGTATTAATATATAATTTTAAAATGATAAATATATATTTATATCATAATAAATCTTATATAAGAACTATTATAAGTTCATCTAAATATTATTCTAAATATTTTCAAATAATAATATGCAATTACCAAACATTATCTTATTGTTATTAAGTCATTGTATAAATTGTAAAGAGCTTTCTTGAAAATATTTATAAACATAAAATATCTTTCAGAATTAATAGATTTTATATGGAACACAATTATTTAATATTTTTGTGATAGTTTTATATTTTTAAACTCTTAACATAATTTTTATGTGTATATTTAGAAACTTAAAAAAATAATAAATATGTAATAATTAGCAACCATCCATACTTATCAGCCATCCAATAAGAATGTTATTTACTTTTCCTATAATTAATTTTATGTTTAAAAAATACAATTTTATCTGAATATTTAAAATTAAAATATCAATTATTTAACACTATGATACTTGTTTCCTATTTGATTCTGAGGATGAATGGTCACTACCTATCACTCTGCAATCGAAAAAAAAAATAGTATAATGCTCTCATAGTACTCAAATTGTTTAATTTATGAAATTATGATAAAACCAAGTAAATACATGTGGCATAAACCTGTATAACTAGTTATTTATCAGCTCTTTTTATTGGATTCGTTTGGTGAACTATTATCCAGCATTCATTGGTAGGGCTTCTTCTCAGCATTTGAAAGTCTAACAGGGATCATAGCATAAGCAAGCGAGCCCCCTTATACTCCAACCACAAGCTCCAATACATGAATTATCTAAAGTCTTTAGGTGAGTTGGGTGCTGCTAATGAAACCAAAGAGACATAATCATTTAGAAAAGAAAGCCAAAGAGAGATTCTAAAATATTTAAACTAAAAATCCTTAAGTTTTTTTAAATAAATAATTAAAGAGAGAAGATCGCATATTTACCCCATCGTAGTTATCTAAATATGCTTGCAGAACTGCCAATTTTCAAGCAGCCAATTTTTACAAGCACACACTAAGCAAGTTTCATTTTTGTCGGGAGTTTTATTTGCATCTTGTGCATAGTTAGGAATGACTGGTCAGGGAAGAGGAATGACTGGTCAGGGAAGAGGCGTTGCAGTGTTTTTGGTGTTGTTGATTGTAGTGATGAACCTTAAATGGAGATCAGTGAAAGGGCGTGCTTACACATTGGAAGACAACCAAGAAATGCGAGGGCAGAAGTACTATTGTTGCTCTTTAATAGATTGGACGACAAATGCAGCGGCACCGGGAGATTGCAAATTCAAAATTGAATTTCAAACTTAACCGTCATGGTGATTGTCACTGTGGAGAGTCAGAGAAGCGCACAGAGAGCAGAACGGAAACGGAAAGTTAAGAGGGCCCACAAGCACCACCTAATTGGTCAAAGGCTTAGTGTGTGATGTTTAAGCCTGCCCCCAAGTTACATCCATTGTCATTGATGCTATTGAATTACCATTAAATACAAGTTTCAGTACTCCCACTTCGCAAGAGGC
Source organism: Sequoiadendron giganteum (assembly GCA_007115665.2). Lineage (NCBI taxonomy): Eukaryota > Viridiplantae > Streptophyta > Pinopsida > Cupressales > Cupressaceae > Sequoiadendron > Sequoiadendron giganteum. Next base: position 313,551,873 of record CM021103.1, read on the forward strand.
TCTAGCTGATTTGTGTGTCATTGATCAACAATATGAGAAGGCTTTAGTGATATATGCAGATCTAAGGATTCCCAGCATATTTGTATTTATTAAGGAGCAGATTGTAGTATTCTTGGCTCATGTTGATTCGACAAGGATTCTTCAAGATTTATTTCTAGCTCTGATAATATGAACTATTGGGAGGTATTTATCTGTTTTGAAGATCTTCACGGTGAACATGTAAACATTGTGAATTTTTTCTCATCGTTCTCCCAACATATTTGCTACTTTACCATTCGACAAGTATCATCATTATTGATGGAAAGCCAATCAGGGCAGAATGCTCAACATGGGAGTTTCACAACGCTTCTTAAGAAATAATGGTTTTACTGTGGGAAAATTGGAAGAAGGCCGGTTTATGAAAGTCAAGGATGTTGATGAGAGACAAATCAATCAATGCATCAATGAAGTCATAATTTATCTCAGATCGATCACAGAGAATAATATAATAACTCTTAAATTTGTTTCTTTAAAAAAAACCATTGTTGATCTAAGAGTTTGTCTCTAGTGGTGCACCGTTTGATCTCTCTATGGACAACATGGAATCAAATTCTCAATATAGAATATGAGGTTATGGGTCACAATATAGAAATTGCAGAGACAATGCTTTACCTGTGCCTACTACTCTGGTTCCAATTGCATATAGAGGTATCAAATATATATATGTTAGTAGAGAAGAGAGACATATCTTCATCAACGGTACACTTTGAAGGCAACAGAGAAATCCTGGCACCTCTGTGACACTCTGCCCTTTGGCAATGCAGATGGTTGAATGTAATGAAGATGCCTTGAAATTCTTGAATGACATAAAATGTTCTCATCTCAACAAAGGCAAGGAAAATAATGGTTTCAAGTTGGAACTTTTCTTCAAAACAGTGTGTTAACAAAGATATACTACATGACAGATGAAAATGGGATGGTACATGTGCATGGGAGACCCATGGACTCTGATAGTAATGATGATGATGATACCAACAAAAATGAAATATGCCCGAACGTCTAAATGAAGCCATGGACTTATAGAATGTTGGACACAATAATGTTGTTGAATTTATTGGGAACTCCATATACATGTAATTTGAGTGGATTTACTGAAATAGATTTGAGGAACTATGTGTACCCATGATTGGCCCTAAGAGGTGCACACAATAATTTGGAGCTCTCTTGTTGGAGTATTGGATATTTTTCTAGTGCATATTCTATTGTTACATTCTGGGGTATGCAGAGCAGAGTAGGCGAAAAACCATAACGAGAGAGTAAATCATGAATTCTCCTCCATTTCAATGGTCGATCTCTCTAAATGATCATTTGTGCATAAGAACAATAACATCAGGTCTATGACCATTAAAATAGGGCAAGCAAAAAATCCCTCATCGCGATTGCCAAGAAGGAGCTTCAAGTAATTGAAGCGTGATTCAAATTATGTATTCAATTTAAAAACGAGAGGCACACTAGTTGCTCAAATCAGGGAACATTTCAATGTTTAGCCAGGAAATCTGCACCATTTATCATACTCATTGATGAACTTGATGCTATTGGAGGGCACTAGGGTACAATTTTTAATAATGAAAGTGATGGAACATTGGATCAGTTATTGACAGAGGAGGAGTGATAGACAAAATAACGTGGGCAATAGGTTTCAATGTGGACTTTGGAAGTCCCAAGTCCTATTTCCTCTCCAACAAACAGAATAAAGGAATAGCAGAGAAAACAGAGCACAGAACAAACACAGAGCATGAAACAATTGAATGGTTCGTAGGATTAATTCATCAACAAAGAATACATATTTATAGGTAAAGAAGAATCAACAACCTTCCTGTAAAACAGCTAAACATTTTTACAGTTAACTGTAGCTGTTTGACAACAAATTGGACTTGTAGACAGCAAACTGAATTTGACAGAAATCTATCTAGACACGTCTATAATATGTTATTGACACATACACAATCTGCATAATTCAATATGATTTATTCTAACACTCCCTCTTAAGGAATAACTAAATTTTGATGGACTCCTAGCATATTTCTATATGATACAAACTTTATTTTGCCTAGTGGCTTAGTGAATACATCAGCCATGTTATTGTTTGTGTTACAGTATTGCAGTTCTATCTCTTGAGATTGAATCTTCTCTCTAACAAAATGATGTTGTTTCAATGTGTTTTGATCTTGCATGATAACTAGATTGTTTGCCAACTTGATTGAACTTTAATTATCATACTTGATTAGAGTTGGTCCTTCTTGTTTTTGTCCCATATCTTCTAGAATTTGCCTTAGCCAAGTAGCTTCACATGTAGCACTGTGCAATGTTTTGTATTGAGGTTTTGCAGATGATAAACAAATAGTTGGCTGCTTCTTACTGCTCCAAGAAACAACACCGGATCCTATGTTGGATGTATAACCAATTGTTGATTTGCAATCATCTTGATCAGCTTCCCAGTCAGAATCTAAATAACCTGTCAACTCAACATTCAAATGGTTAGTATATTCAATGCCAAAATCTATGGTACGCTGTAGCTATTGAATGACTCTTTTTGCTGCTTTCCAATGAGGCTCAAGAGGCTTAGCCATGAATTGGCTAAGTATGTCGACTGAATATGCAATATCAAGCATTGTGGTGGTCAAGTAGTTCAAACTTCCCACCATCTATCTATACAAGGCTCCATTGACTTTTGTAGCATCATTATCACTAGAAAACTTAACATTTTGTTCTACTGGAGTAGACATTGCTTTAAAATCTTGCATATTAAACCTTTGAATCAATTTATTTGCATACTTTCTTTGAGTAATCAAAGTCTTCCCATCTTGTCTCCATATTTCAATTCCTAAACAATAATACATTTTACCAAGCTCCTACATTTCAAATACCTATGATAATTTTATTTTGATTTCATCAATCAACTCCATAGAAATTCATGTTATGATTAAGTCATCCACATACAATGAAATTAAAACAACATTTCTATTTTCATCTTTATTTATGTACAAATTTGGATCATTTTTATTCTTGACATACCCTTATTGAAAGAAGAATTTATAAATTTTCTCTTACCATGACCTCGGTGTGTGTTTGAGACCATACAATGCTTTCTTTAACATGCGTCTCAATTGTTCTTTTCCCTTCTTTACAAATCCTTTAGGTTGAACAAGATATATTTCTTCTTTTAAAACACCATTCAAAAATGTTGACTTAACATCCATTTGATGCAAATCCCAATTAAACTTAGTAACAAGTGCAATCATGAGCCTAATAGTATTCATTTTAGCAACAAGTGCAAATGTATCCTCGTAATCTATTCCTTCGTTTTGTGAATATCATTTTGCAACCAATCTGGCTTTGAATTTATCAATAATACCACCAACTTTAAACTTAGTTTTGAACAACCATTGAGAGCCTATAGGAATTTTGTTGCAGGTAATTCAATTAATTCCCAAGTGCCATTATCCATAATTGAATCATATTCTTCTTGCATTGCATTCATCCATTCTTTATGATTCTTAGCTTTTTCATAATTATGAGGTTCATCTATACTCATTACTTGAACCATAAAAGAATAGTCATTATACCTGGTTGGTGCCTTGGTTTTTCTCATTGATCTTCTCAATGCTTCATTGTTGGATGGAGTAGCTTCACTTTGTCTTATTTCATGTCCACTTTGATCATGAATTTGTTGATCTTCAACATCTAAACTTTCAGTATCTTCTTCAAGTAGTTTTCATGAAGTAGTACTTTCTTCTTTTTCTTCCTCTTGAACCTCATCTACAAATTCACAATATATTACATCTCTACTAGCAAACACTCTATGAGTAGTAGGATGATACACTTTTTAGGCATTATAATCTGCACAATAACCAATGAATATACATTTTATTAACTTAGCCTTAAGTTTCCTTCTATTTTCTTTTGGAATATGATAAAATGCCTTACTTCCAAAAATTCTCAAATGATTAACAATAGGTTTAGTACCTATGAAAGCCTCATAAGGAGTTTTATTTTCTAGATACTTGTTTGGTCTTTAGTTCAACAAATAAATAGTTGTAATAATTGCTTCAATCGACAAATTATTAGGGATATTCTTTCCTTTGAGCATACTCCTAGCACACTCAACTATTGTTCTATTTTTGCTTTCAGCCACACCATTTTTTTCTAGACTATGAGGAACTGTATATTGCTTGATAATACTATTATCTTTACAATATTTCATAAAATTATCTAAGTGTATTCCTCCCTTGATTTGATCTAAGAATTTTATTATTGTTGTTGTTTGTTTTTCCACCATAATTTTAAATTCTTTGAAACATTCAAACACTTCACTCTTATTTCTTAAGAGATAGATCCAAGTATATTTAGTGCTATCATCAATAAATATAAAAAAATAAGAAGCTCCTCCAAGTGACTTTGTTTGTATGGGACCACATACATCTATATTTATTAATTCAAGAATGTTTCTTTGCCTTTGATGAGAATTTATTAGAAATTCACTTCTATGTTGTTTAACTTTACCCAATGCACAACCATCGCAACTAATCTATTCATTCTTTAATATTGGAAGACCTTGCACCATATATTTCCTTTTTAGAGAAATAAGATCCTGAAGATTTAAATGACCATGCCTCTTGTGTCATAGTTCTTCGGTTGGTACACATGTAGAAGCCATTGCTTGATGACTTTCTACTTTAACATCAAGTTTATACAAACCTCCTATTCTGAGTCCTTCAACAATCACATTATAGTGATCTTTCATATCTTTTACTTGGCAACCTATCTCCAAGAATACAACTTTTAAACCTTGATCAATAATGGCTGAAACTAATACTATTTTTTCTTAATTCCTGGGACATACATTACATTTGCAAGTTGCTTTACATTTCCATTAGGCAATTGAACACTTATATCACCATAACCTTTTATGTCATGAGACCTATCTATTCCTAAATAGATCTTACTGCCATCACTTTTCTCATGAAAATTGTTAAGCCAATTTCTATGACATGACATATGAATTGATACCCCTGAATCTTTGAACTAATTATTGCAATCATCCATTTCAGCAAAAAGAGAAACATCTAAAATAAACAACTTTAGATTATAAAGGCTATCGGTTACCTCATCCTCACCATTAACATAGTTACCTTCATTTTTATAACTTTTGGACTCATTAAACTTCTTTTTCTGACATTCATAAGCATAATGTCCAAATTTTTCACAATAGTTATAATTTCATTTTTCTTTACATTGGAATTTGATTTAGATGATGCTCCATCTTGATACCTTTTGCCATCAAATATATCTCCTTTGTTCTTTGCCTATTGTTTTCTTTTGGATGGCTTCTTGTCCTTGGCCATCAAAGCTGAATCTGCACTTTGAAGTCAGTTGTCCACATGCTTCTTTCTCTCCTCTTCTTGTAGAAGAATACCTGCTAAATTTTCAAGATAAAGTGCATTTTCCCTTGCAGCCAAACTGGTAATGAACACTTGATAATCATTAAGCATTCCATTCAAAGTAACACTAACTATATCATTACTTGAAACTGATTCACCAATGTTAGCTAATCTATCCCTTAATTCCTTAACTCTAGATAAGTAGTCACTAATACTTTCATTTGCTTCCATTTTGATTGAAAGTAATTTGCTTTTTAGAAACAAAATTCTCTTTATGTGTAATTTCATACAAACCTTTCAAAACTATCCATATACCACTAGATGTAGTGATATCTCGTATGTGAGGGATGATTGAGTTCTTAATAGACATGTGTAAGATAATTTTTTCTTTGCATTCTCTTTTCTCCCAATCTTGAATAGCTTCCTGAGGCATATCAAGTTTAGCCTCACTACCATTTACAATGTTCCAAATATTATACCCATCCATTAGAATTTGCATCTTGAACTTCCAATTAACATAATTGGAACCATCTAACTGATTTGATTGTGTTAGATATGATTCAGATAAACTTATCATTTAAAGAGAACAAAAATAATGAAATTTTACCAATCACTTAGATTGCAGATTACTGCAATTTCCTTGCTACACAACTAGGTAGACTTAGATTTGCAAAGGGTTTCACTTGGAAGATAGATTAAACTACTCTGACAATACAAATGTTGGAGCTCAAATAGCCGACCAATCCATGGCCTCATCTCAAATGGATTCTACTAAAGGATTTCTTATCAAGGAAACGTGCCTTCTTTCCAACAACCTACAAGCACCAATGAAGACCAGCAAGAGTTTCTAGGACTGGCCATTCAAATGGCTTCAGCTGTTGCAAATCAAATGTATTCTACTCAGACTTTAGCATCTAGTGGCACAAACAAGCTGCAACTCCAATGCAAGCTATTTCTAGTGCTAAGACAATCTTCTACACTCTCTACGCAGAGTTCTTTTCACCTTAAGAATGGTCACAATAGTGGCAAAAACTCTTTTCTAGGTAGTCGATGCTCTTCTTGAAGCAAAAACTCATCCTCTCTCTTCCACCACTCAGACTATACACAAACTTTCAACAAAATAGACATAGCACAACATGGATGTGGTGACAAAGATTGCATGAAGAGGTAGCCTTCTAGAATCGAAATGGCAATCTTGGCAACAAGGCGATTTCAAAGGATAGTTGATCGTAGTTTCTAGATTCATAAAGATGGCATGTGGACAACACTAAATATTAAATTAATGAAAAAGGAATTTTTGGGCACTTGTTACAGTTGGAGAGATAATAGGATTGAGATCTAGATGAGGACATTTGGTGAAATTGTGTGGTTAGGAGTGTTTTCTACGTCATACAAAGAGGAAAAATGAAAGCAAACTGAAACTGGAGATTTTTTTTAGTGGAGTTTTGAGTAGTCATCTATGGATGAGATGGATGAGATGAGCATACATGCTCAAGACTCTTGAGTTGATTTTAGAAGTCTTAATTTTAAGCATGCAAGTAAAAAAGAGACAATTAAAAATTTAGAAATAAATGCATGTTGACCTAAACTGTATATTTAAAAAAATGATTCTATCATTGATTTTTGTTCAAAAATATTGATGTCTTTTTCTATAAAAGGTAGTTGATTGTGCTTTTCAAAAAGGGGGAGTAAATTGTTGGTTTTTTGTTTATGGAATTTTTGTATAAAGTATTCTTGAAACATTCATGATTTCTCTTGTTTTAGTGAAATTTACGTTACGAATGTGTATGTATGTATGTTGATCAATTGTTTTTGTGTGTTTATGGTAAAATGTTAGTTAGAGTTGCATCAAAACTGGGTGTTCTAATGAAATTTTACAATTCCAAGTTGTCCAAATTCCATAGAATATTGCACTAACTTTTTGGATCTGTGATTTAATCTGCCTAAGGAAAGTTTAGTTTATTATCAAATTGTGATCATGCATGTCATCATTCTATCATAGTTTCAAAATTAAGATTCTTCTTTCTATCCCTATCTCTTTTGATCTTTCTTGTATAAATTGTTAGAGCTAGGATAAAATGACATCAGGGAAATTGGCAAATTCATCGCCGGAAAACTCACTACCAACAATTCACCGCCATGACAAATTCACCTCAAGGAAAATTCACCACCACCACAAAAAATTAATCGCATTAACATTTTAATATATATTTCCAAGACTTTGAATTTTTTTTACAAAAGAATAATTATCACCACATTAATAACAAAAATACAAACCTCCATTGCAATTTATTGACAATTTTCATTTTTATTATCATAAATCAAAATTTCTAATTGTATATGCGATGAATTTTCCGTAGCGGTGAATTGTTGGTGGTGAATTTTCCTTGAGTTCAATTTGTCATGGTGGTGAATTTTCTTGTGGTGAATTGTTGGCAGTGAATTACTGGCAATGAATTTTCCTAGAGTGAGATAAAATAGTAGCAAAACATTGAAAATTAATTATCAAATGATATTTCAAAAACTTACATTTCATTAGATTTGAGATCATGAAAACATAATTTCAAGGTTTTGAATATTTTAAATTTCTTGATCATTAAGATCTAACCCTCAAGTGTGAATTTTAAGAATATAACCATATTAATCCTTTTGTGAAAAGGATAAAACAAAAAATAATTGGTGAACTAGAATACCATGACTTGACTACAAGAACCTTGGGTCAATCATCTTTAGTATAAGAATTTGATTTCCTTTCAAGAGAGATGTAAGTTCACCTGAATTTTCATGTGTGTTATGAGGGCATAAAAGGAAATTATTCTTTGTTATTTGCATAGTTTGAATTAATTAAATCTTGGGGAGATTTAGCTTCAATAGGGAACTATTTGTGTATACCAAGGGTTCTTCATGAGATTCCTTTTAACACACATAATAGGCTTCCTTTATTCTTCCCCAAAATTGGATGAATTTATTTAGATTATGTGAGGATTTGCAAATAACTAATGATTTTTCTTAAGGTTGAACATGAAGATGATGTTTGTCATCTATTTTTCAAGACACTACAAGATAAAACATTGCAATGATATGTGATCTTTCCACCTAATTCTCTCTATTCATGGCCTGAATTAAAGATTTTATTATTGATCTAATTTGATCCTAATGTGGGTACATAAGATTCATCACTACACTTTGTAGCTATGAGGAGGACACCACAAGAATTAATTCAGCAATTTAATCATAGGTTTCTTCTCATGTATCAACTATTTTAGGCTTTAAATCGAACTATAAATGATTTCATATTGAAATAACATTGGTTTTAGGTCTAGATGCGTTATTTGCAAGAGCTATCGGACAACTAGGTGACGTTATTCTAAATGACACATTTAACAAGGTTCTCTTACTAGCACAATCTAAATATCATATCACAAGTGGTACACAATCATAATGGGAGTTATAATACCCTAGTGCTTGCATGTTGTCAATAATTACAACCTTATGCTAGTTCACCCACTGTTAAATCATCATTCCATGAATGTCTTACACCTAACACTAAATAGGAGTCATTGCCTAGTAAATATTCTCAATCTCATTTGGATCTAGTAGATGAAGAGAATAAGTTCATAGATGCATTCATGGTAAGTGGTAATAAAGAAGCCTCATCCAATGAGATTGCAAGTGATGATGGTTCTAATAGTTTGAATATTAATGATGAAAAAATAGAATGAAATATTTTTATATGAGATAGTAGATGATCTTTTCTCTTCTCTCAATAATGGCTCAGTGGACATTTTTTTTATATGAGCTTAGAAATGAATAAACACTAATTTTGGGTAATTTAATGACCTTAACCTTGGTTGGGTAATCTAGTAGCTCAGAAAAATCAGTTATATCAAACTTGTAATAACCATGAGGGTAAATTAGGTAAGATCAAGTACCAATCAAACTATGGAACATCGAATAGATATTGTTATGTAAGTAAAGATCCAAAGTTGGAGACTAATTTTTCAAAGGAAACTAGTCAAATGAACTTTCAAATCAATCAAATGCCTCACAGTAATTAGTTAGATCATACATACATCATCCAAAGAGGTAAACTTGAAGATGAGATAGGATTTGATACAAATGCATACAAAACTAATTTTGAGCTACAATGAGAAATGCTAGACAAATTTCAACTCAACAAAGCATAAGAAGATCAAGAGGGTCATCAAAATTATATCCTAGAGTCTAAGTTGCTTCAATATGACCAACAAAATGAAAGAGGGTGCTGGCAAGAAGTTGTGTCCACTTTTTGGCACATTTGACCTTAAAATTTGAAGCACGTAGAGATGGAATCTTCAAAAAAGTCACTAATCATAAAATGTAGTACTCATAATCTAGTTTCCAAATATGTAGTTTATTTCAATACGCAAATTGTACAAATTGAGTTTCAATAGGCATTTCTAAAAACCATTGTTTAAAAGACTTTTTTTTACCATACCATGCACATGTACGACATCCATATTTTGACCTAAATTATCGTATTTTGACCTAAATTGTCATATTTTTCTAAATCCTTCTGGGAAAAGATTTGTGACTCACTGAAGCTTGTTCTCGATATTTTTTTGTAATGTTTTATTGATATTATTTTTGTTAAATTTTTATTAGGCATATTTATTGTTTTGAAAAATCATCATGTACGACACACATAAGATGACCTAAACTTATCATTTTTTGATTTTTTTTTTAAATTGAAAATAATTGTCTGAAGTTTGTTCTCGTGCAATTTGTTCGTCAAAATGTTATATTGATCAAAAGTTATTAAAATAGTAAAAAGCCTGATATTTAAAGTTTATGGACCAGTTTCATCAGAAATTAATTGAAAAATAGAAAAAATAATCCAATTGTAAAATAAATTACATATTTGGAATCTACATTGTCTCATCTAAAATGGGTTTTAATTTCATCAAAAAATTTTGCAAAAGAAGTCGTCAGCCATATGTCCAAACTTGGGTATTTTTCTCTGACATTGCTAGGACCTTCAACTTGCAGGTCAAACCAGGTTGAAGGCCTAGGTTCGGATTCCGAATGCTTTTCCTGAACCAAAATACAAGGCAAAAACCCAACCACAAAGCAAATCCAATTTCAAATTTTAGGAAATGGGATCCATTTACAAAACAGGATCCTATTTTGTAAAGCAGAATCTCGTTCCTAATATTAAATGTCCCGACCGTTGACAAGGAAACGAGATCCTACTTTATAAACGGGATCTCGTTCCTTTTCAAATGGTCCCCACATTTAAAATTGTGAACAAGATCCCAATTACAAAACAAGATCCTATTCTATAAACGGGATCCCATTTTTTTTTAACCGTTTTATTTAAATTTACTATCAAAATTTATCATGAAGTCTGCAACTTCACATATATGGCCGAGAGCAGTAAAATTGGGCTATTTTTCATCAAGTATTGTCTTTACAAGTGGTGACTTGCATTTTTTATTATTGTTTTCAAAGGAGTCATCATGTAAACCATTTTTGAAGTGGAATTGTGTTAGTTTTGTACTTGTTTGGAGGAACAAAAGGTCTTCAAATTGCAATATGGATTGATATTTTCAAAGGAGGCATGAAAAAAATAGTTTTTAAAGTGGAATTATGCTAGTTTTCTATTTGTTTTGAGGAACACAAGAGGATTTTTTTTGTCCTTATAGGTCTTCAACTTCCAATTTGGATTGAATTTTTTGAAGAATTTCATTATTGACATTCATTTGTGCTTGAGAATTTTATAATCATGGGAGATAAAGCTCATAATAAGAGGAGGAAAACTTTGCCTCCTGAAGAAATTGAAGCAAAAAAAGAGGAGAGACAAAGAAAAAGACAAAGATGAATGAGAATTAAATCAATGAATGATGGGGGAGCATCCAATTCCACAACTATTGAAGATGAAAACATTGAGGAGACCATGGTTGTAGATGAAGCTAACTTGCAAGAAGTCAATTTGGAGAAGAATATGATTATACAAGCAAGTCCTTCTATGTCTTCAAATCCCTCTTTCCATACTATGGAGAATGTTTCAATATGCACAAATCCAGGTACGTCTTAAAATCCACATGTTAGTGAAATGGTAAATTTGTATGTAGAAGTTTTACAAGATGCTGGACTTAACGATGTTGACATTGATAATATTCAGAGAGATGAAAATTTTATAGAATTTGTTTAAAATGAAAATGAGAATGATCCTTTTGTTGAAAATGAAAACAAAAACTGTTTTGTTGATGATATGAAAATGAAAACCATTTTGTTGATGAAAATGAAGATGAAAATGTAAATCGTTTTGAAGTTGAAAATGAAGATGAAAATCTAGAATGTGATGTTGAATTTAATGAAAATACTTTTTTTCTAAATTGAAAGTGGTGTTTTCAATAATCTTCCTGGTCAAATTTTTTGGAGGAAAATAAGAACACATGCGAATAAAATATACAACAAATTCTTTTATTATAAAAAAATTGCAATTCAATGTCAACTAATGATGCAATTGATGAGAATACAAAAAATGAGGAAAATAATGAAAAGGTTAGGCTTTTTTGTTAAACCAAAAAGAAAAGATCAATCATTAAAACATGTTATGTCTACTGTTGCTAGTGCCATTCAATCTATTGGGAAAAATAGTCTATCTAAAGATTAAAATGTAGCAAGAAGAGCTATAACAATTGCTATAGTTAATAAAACAACTTTGAATAAAATAATGGTAAGGAATATTAGTGAAGTTTTAAAAATACATCCTAAAACATTGCTAAGAGCGGCAAAAAGAAGAGAAAGTATAGAAAATGATTCTATCAACCAATGCTGGAGTTTCAGTGGTTGATTCCCGAGGTCTGATATGAAATTGAATGTTGAAATTAAATCTTTGACTAAAAAATATTGGCAAGATAATACTAGGGTTTCATCTAATGCTAGAGATGTTTTAAAATTAAGGGTGGGGTCCAAATTTCGTGATCCTCACCCAAAACACCTATTAGATACAACACAAACTAAATTTTATAGAAATTTTTGTGGTGATTTTGTGTTACCTGGTAATATTAAAATAAGTCAAAGGTCTTTTGAAAAATGTAAACCATGGTATGTAAAAATTAATAAGAAATGAATATCTTCTTGTTGTAAAACACATGTTCAATTTTATTATTTTTATGATGTTTTGCGATATATACGTTGTACCTTGCATACTAACAGGATTATACATGAATGTGGTATTAATATGCCACCTAAAGCAATAAGGGAGTTTATTTCAGGTTTGTTTTGTGAAAGAGCTAATGGTAAATTTTTTTATTTAAGTTCTTGTATTTCTGGACAATGCATTGACTGTGGAAATATTTCATTCTTAAGAATTTGTATGCATGAAAGTGTTGATAATGATTTTGGACAACAATTAGTAGATATTAAAAGATTTAAGAATGTTCACTATTCTTTAAAAGATGAAAAATTAGGAAAGCGTTGTGATTTAGTTACAAAAAAAGCTAGTGTGCATTCATTCATGAGTGAATTTAAGAATAAGATTGTACCAAAATATGTCATGCACTCTCAACATGCTCTATGGCTTGATGGCCAATTTTTCACATGTAAAAACACATTTCCAATTAGTACTATAATTTTAGTGGTTGATTTTGCAAAAATTATACTCTAGCTCCGCAAGAGGAAATTCAATCACAGTATTATAATTCAGTGCAAGTAGCTATGTTTGTCCATATTGTTTATAGACATGCAAATGATAGCACTGAGGATGATAGAAAAGTTTTGAGGGAGTATCATTTTTATTTGAGTGACAACTGATTACACTCACCAGAGTTTGTTCAATACTGTTTCAGTATATTTTGCAGGAATTTAAGAGAAAGAGGAATCCATATGAAAGAACACCTCATATGGTCAGCTAATTGTACGAGGTAGTTCAAGAATGCTCGAATTTTCTATTGGTTAAGTAGGGTTCACAAGGAACTTAATGTCCAACATATATGGAGTTTTTTTGAATCCAGGCAAGGTAAAGGAGAACATGATGGAGATGGTGTATGTGTCAAAATAATTCTTGCTAGAGAAAACTTAAAATTTGAAGATGCGATAAAATTTAAAGATGCATGTGGGATTGTGGATTGGTGTAGTACAAGATTATCTGCACCTAGTTTGAGTGATTACTCTATAGTTCATTGATTATTTTGGTTGGTTGAAAAAGAGAACATTGTACCTAGAGTTGATTGTGAGACGATCAATGGATCTACTAAATGGAATTCATTTAGGAGTTCGACAACAAGCACATGGACTATCTAGACAAGGGATCTTGCATGTTTTTTCCAGTTTTTTTTATCTCAGGAGATTGGGAAGCATGTGAAAATACAGAATGGGTTGAATAGTGGAAGCAAAGATCGTTGACACCTGCACAAGCACATGATCAATATGAAAGAACTATTAAAGAAAATGATCAAGTGTTTTCATCTGAAGACTATGACTGTGTTTCAAACCTTGTAGAAGAAGGTAATTTAATTCAATTTATTTCACTTTATTAAGTTATTTTGTAATACTAAATTATTTATATGGATATGCACAAGTTATTAAATTAATTTTTGTTTGCAGGACATGTGTATGTTGTTGTTGCACTTGAGGAGAATGAAGAGAAAACAAAATATTAGTTGGATCGTTGTGTGGAGACTAAACATAAGTTAATATCACCTCGAGAAGATGATGATGGCTATCATTATCCAATAGGTACGATGATCCCCTTAAGACATCCCCTTAAGCAAATTTTGATAACAATTTTTTGATTCCCTTAAGCAATTTTTTTAGAACAAGTATTTGATCCCATTAAGAAAATTTTGAGAACTTATTTGATGATGGTTTTCATGTTTTCCAATAGGATCGGTTGTGGTTGTTGGCACTTGGCTACAAAAATACCTGGCAAGGAAGAATGGTCTACCTCCATTTGAAGATTATGAACCGCATAAAAAAATTATACATTATTCACATTTGGTGGTGGCAGCAAATATAAAACTAGATCGGTATCACAAAATACCTACGAATAAAGTGTTATGGACAATTTCTATGGAAGAGCATGAGACAATCATAGATGCATTGCAAAAAAGAGAGGATGCAAATGGTACAATGGAATAAGTAAATACAGGTAGATATAGTTTTAGTTTTATATTGTCCTTTTAAATAGATTAAATACAAGTAAATATAGTTTTAGTTTTAAATTGTCCTTTTATAGATCCTTAAGCCATAATCACAAAAAGGATCTAGTCCATGCAGATTCAACCTAGACAACATGGAATACTTGGTAAAAATAGGTAATTATTAGTTAAAATATATTTAAATACATGTTTCGATTATATATTGATATTGCTTATACATTAATAGTTAAAATTGATTTATTATCCTTTTTTGTTTCCTTAAGCCATCATTGCATTGATCTCATACTTTGAAACAAAAAGGAGAAGATGCCTAGATTCAACCTACACACGTGTGGAATACTTTTAAATGCAGGTACTTGAGTTGTGTACATATAGATAGTTTTATATAAATTAAAATATGTATGTTTTGATGATTTCATTGATATTGCTTGTACCTTTTTGATATCAGGTGGTGTGAAGATCTATTACATTCTGGGCATGAGTTTGAGATGTTCTTGAGATGGCATATCCAAATTTTATAAACATTATTTTGAGATGACATATATGTACATATATGTCCTACTATGTCTTCAAACCACTAAATATCATGCATACATTATTGCTAAATCAATTATATCCTTAAGACGTTGTATTATGACCCCTTAAGACATTGTATTATGATCCCTTAAGACATCCCCTTAAGATGTAATATGACCCCTTAATACATCCCCTTAAGACGTAATATGATCCCTTAAGACTTATTATGACCCCTTAAGACATCCCCTTATTTTTTTTCAATGCCATTATTTGTTTTGACAACTTATAAATTAGTATTGGATGCCATTATTTGTTTTGATAGCTTATAAATTAGTATTGGATGCCATTATTTGTGTTGACAACTTATAAAATAGTATTGGATGCCATTATTTGTTTTGACAAATTATAAATTAGTGTTGGATGTTTTTATTTAAAGAATTTATTAATGCTTTTGTTCTCTAATATTGTATGGTACTATTTATTTCTTAAAATTTTATCCTTTCTAGTATATAAATGGATTGCTTTTGTTTGTAAATTATGATTTATTGACTAATTATTGATTGGCGTGGATTGAATAAGTTCATTGAATAATTATCACTAATTATTGAATATACATATCATGTATATCATGTATGAGATCACTAAATTTATAAAGTATAAATATTAAAATGTCCTATTAATTTCAACTTTATATTTAATTTCACATTAATGTCTTGACTATGAACATAAAATGCATAAATGTATATGTGTAAATTAAAATTTCAAACAATAATAAAGTCCATAATTTATGTAAATATATTAAGTGCATGAAACCAATATATTAAGTGCATGAAATAAAGTCCATCAAAGTACAACCCATGAACTAAAGTCCAACTAAGTACTTGAACCATGAAATATAAAGTCCAACAGAGTACATGACAAACCATAAATATAGTCCATGAAATAAACAAATATAACCCACAAAATCATGTTTCTAGGTCATGTATTGTCTCTATAATCAAGAGACCTCTTCACGCCATGCAGACTATGCGAATGACCTGAAACACTCTATACAAGAGAAAGATGAAATAAGATGTAAGACAATGAAATATTATTTAATGACAATTTAATTTTTAATTCATCATAAAATTAAATTACCATCATATCTAGGTCTAGATGCTCTTGTGCACCTGAAGCAACCTCTAAATTCTCTGAATCAATCTACATAAACAAGACAAAGAAAGTTGAAATTAGATGCACAAGTCTACAATTAAAAATGATTTAATTGAAATTAATTTATAATTTATCATATTTTAATTTTACCATACTGTGAGGTTGTGCACCCTCTTCTCCAGGACCTATTTGTACATGCTCAACTACAAGATGTGTCTCATGCTATAAAAGAAAAAGAATTTAAAACATGTATTAGCTCATATTATATATATTCAATTTGAAATTTAAAATTAAGTTACATTCACAATATATAATTTATAATTGAATTTAAATATAATAAAAAAATTAAATTGCCATTTGATCTGGAGCCTTCTCCTCCTCGAGGTGTAACTATGTTTGGGTCAGGGCTAAAAGTAGCACTAAAAAAGTCCTACAAGATCAAAATTAAAGTATGTATAGTTGAATATATATATATATATATTCAAGTTTTCACATTTTATGTAGAACATTTTTTAAACAACCTAAAAAATCAAAGGCCTCACGAGTAGCTACAACATCTAATGTTTGCCTGATGCCCATTCTCATTGTGGTATCAACCTAGACATACATGTATATATTTAATGCTTATAATATTTACAAGTCTACATTCACATTTCGGATATAGTGAATTCAAAATTTATAATTGTAATCATACTAATGTATGTTAAACAATTTACAATATAAATGTACCTGCCCCTAATCTACGGCGCTCGATAGTGGAGGAGTGCTCAACAACCCCTCGGGTGGAATGGATGTGGAATCCAATTGACTCACCTAAACCAACATCAATATTTCAAACATATATGTGATTCAATTATAAATTTAAAACTCAAGTTAAAAAACATTTCATTTATAATTAAAAAAATTGAAATCAAAATACCCCATAAGGGTTGCCGAGTAGGACTGGTGTTGATGTATGTACTCATGGAACGGATGATTGCCCCATCGTTACTGTCGTCTGTACACCAAATAATTTGATTGTTAAAATGTATTGACAAATTTTCTTTGATATATACACTCATCAAAATTCTTATAAAATGAACGTGTAGATGCATATTTATACCTGTGTTGCAGTGTCCTCAAGGTGTTGGTCTACTGTAAGAAACTCTACAAATGAACTAAGGCAGCCAAATGAACCACCAAAATCTCCACGTCCACTCAAACTAGGTGTGGCCTGATCAGGTCCATAACATACTTGATGGAAACTAGTACATACATGTGGGATGGGCCTCAACACTCCTGGAGTGGTACTCAGACCAAATCCATAAAACACTCCTCCATCATCATCATCTCTATGCTCCCCACCCGCTATCGCAAAAGCATGTTGATCAAGGTCTCCTGCGAGTGTACTAAGGGAACCTAATGTCAAGACAATAGCTCGATGATTCACAAGTGCATGAATGGGAGGACCAGGAGCAACAACAAGGGAATGTGCATGCATGGGGCATTGGGGATCAAACCTTGCCCCTAATCTCCATTGTGGCATGTCGCCACCAACACCCTGAAATGATTTAAAATTAAAATAATTGGGCTTTTGCCCCATAACAAACTCTACATATAGTTTCCTCAAAAAATACAATGGGCACTCCCAATTAGCATGTGAGGGACTATCAAAAACCATATACCATCGATCCCAAAAATGTGCACTCATATGTGGATGTATGCATCACCTCATGGGTATTCTATATTTGTTGGGAGGAATGGGTTGTTGAGTAACGAGGTCGAGAAAGTAGGGGGCTAGGTGGGCTTTCGTTATTTTAAGGTCTAAAATTTGTTTATAAGAGAGACCAAACTGCCAGCATAAAATTGTCTCATATGTTCTCAGTCTCATCGATTCCTATCTAGATCAGAATCAATGGTCCTAATGGCATCCACAACATTTTGCATCACAGATGCAAAACATCTAACATGTGGTGGAATCAATGCTTGAATCTGCATAGCATTGATTTGATTTTTTATGGATGCAACTTGATCATTTATGTGTGCTCGCAAGCGGGCCTCATCATATGCAATAGGTGTTGGAGGTGGCATATTAGGTGGAGGTGGTTGTGGCTGAGGTGGTGGATTGATGATATCAGGAATGCTAAAATCATCCATGATATGAGATATAAGTGTGCACCTGCATTAAATTATACAAAATTAACATACAAACTTAAAAAATTACAAGAAAAAGTTAAATTTGAAACACACATGCAAATTTGTTTAAATAGGATGTGCATACATATATTAAGATCATATAAAATTGAAACACACATATACACTGATTGAACTTGAGCATGTGCATACAAAATTCAAAATTTAACAGGTACATACATTTAAAATAAAAAATACGATGCATAATTTGCATGCATACATCATTAAAATAAACGATGCACATACATACAAATTTCAAAATTTAAGAACTCTATGAAATTTTAATACATGTGTACATACTAAACAATAAACTTGAAACATTCACAAAAATCTGATTTTATGTCGAACGCATATATATATATATATATATTACAATTTTCCATCAAGATAAATCATGATCTAGTAGATAGTCATAAAATATATACTATTATAAATTCATCATTATAATTTCATAAATTCCACCAAATTCATAAATTCATGTCACTAAAATATCCATCTAGAACCAAAATCATAAATTCAAGTCACTAAAATTATCCATCTAGAACCAAAATCATAAATTCACGTAACTAAAAATATCCATCCAACCAAATTTATAAATTCATCACACAAAATATCCATCGTTCACCAAATTCATAAATTCATAACTATTTAAGATCATTGTCTTAATTTAGAAACTATTGTGGCTCTCTACTGCATCTCTTCATTTATTTGTGTTTTCTTTTTTAGAATTAGAAGTTCTCCTCTCCTCTAGCCATTGTCAATTCTCATCTAAGATCCCATACATAGTCTTGACAACATCAATAATGGTTTGCATCCTAGATGCAATCATCCTCACAGGTGATGTGACAAATTATTCATTTTGAATAATGTTGATTTGATCTTGGATGGTTCTAACATTGGAATTGATTTGTGCTTGCAAACGAGCACCATCAATTTCAGGCGGTGGAGGTGGGGGATTATGAGGTGGATTGGGTGGAGGTTGAGGTAAAGGTGGTGGATATGGATGGCACGGAGGTGGATTGTGAATATTATTGAATCGATCCATGTGATCTCTAAGATATGAGTGAACCTGCATTAGATTTGTAATTTCAAAATTTAAGATACATGTTAAGGAAATACCCTTAAACCATTCAATATAAATGGCCTAATTGAATACAAATGATAAAATATGTCAGCCTCATTTATGTCTAAGGCATGTTACTTGAATGAAAATACAATTAACTATTAATATAAGACAATTTATGAATGCTATAGAGTTTACGGTTTAGAGTTTAAGATTTAGGTTTTAGGGTAATACAATGGCTTAAGGGGATCTATGTAGTAAGGTCCTAGTACAAAATGGCATGGCTTTTAAGTGAATAAAATTTGGTGAAGATGCCCAAGGAAACCAAATTTCATTAAGGTCTGAGGCAACTTCACCAAATTTTATTCACTTGATCCATGTCATTTTGTCCTAGGAACTTACTAGACATAGATCCCCTTAAACCATCCTATCACCCTAAACCATAAATTAATCAACCTAGATCATGATTTATCTCATTCATATTATAATCTTGCACAATCTTATTATTGTTAAATTTGGTTTATATAACTTAGGGTGAAGTTTTGGTGTCCCTTGGAATATAATGAACTTGCAAGTTAGTGAAGAACATTTTCTTGTGGAACAATTGATTGAGATAGCTCTTGTTTCAATTGACCAACCTAGATCATGAAATATCATTCATATTATAATCTTGCACAATCTTATTATTGTTAAATTTGGTTGCCTTGGGAAACTTCACCAAATTTTGAGAACTTCTTTGATCCCCTTAAGAAATGTCAGATTAGGACCCCTTAAGACATCGATTTACAATTTAGGGTGATAGGATGGCTTAAGGGGATCTATGTCTAGTGAGGTCCTAGGAAGAAAATAACATGGATCAAGTGAATAAAATTTGATGGGCAACCAAATTTAATTAAGGGCCTAGGAAAAAATGACGTCTTTAGGGTTTAGGGTTTAGAGTTTAAAGTTTAGGGTTTACGGTAATAGGATGGCTTAAGGGGATCTTTGTAGTAAGGTCCTATGAAAAAATGACATGGCTTAAGGGAATAAAATTTGGTGGAGTTGCCTAAGGCAACCAAATTTCATTTTAAGTTCCTAAGACAAAATGACTGCTTTATTGTTAAGGGCTTAGATTGTAGAGTTCAAGGCTTAGGGTTTAGCGAACTTAGGGTGAAGTTTGGGTGACCCTTGAAATAATAGACTTGCAAGTTAGTGCCTAGTTTATGAATATTTTTGATTTTATGAATAGATTGATTATTTCCTTAATAGAAACACATAATTATGTATGATTAAGATTGAGTTTGATGTATATTTTAACTAGATATTTTTTTAATTGAATATAAGATTATTTTATTTAACATTTTTTTCATTAATATTACCCACTTAAATGAATTTTATGATATAAAATGTATAATATAAAATTAGTTAATGTTGAATCAAGTATTTTATTTTAGATTGTTTGGAATTAAAAGAACCTAAAAGAACTTAGAAAAGAAAAATATTTAGATTCTTTAGTGTCTAGGTAACTAGTGCAAAAATTGAGATTTTAGACTAAGAGAGATCAAAACATAAAATAGAAATGAATGTTGAATACTATATAACTAAATTTGCAAACAAACATTGATAAAATTTATGAATTGTAACTATTCTTTAACATATCAATATTTACCAACTAATGATAGTCCTAATCTTATTATTTCAAGAACATGAGAAGAAGAAAATAAACATTTAATTCCCAATCCTCACAAAATAAGGAAGTAATACACAGTCTATTTTTATACCCTATTTTATATTCTCTACACACCTTATTAAATATTGATACAGTATTTTATCAAACTAAGGAAAATGTTTTTAAGAAAAGATGAAATATGAGCTTAAGGAAAATGATATCACTAGAAAGATAATAAAAAATGTGAAGGATGAGAAAATGGTGCAATAAGTTGAGGAATCCCAAGGAAAAGAAAATGATCATGAAGACTCAATTATCATATATTTGACTATGAAAGAGGTAGATATCTTAATGAATAAAATGGAAAGAAAGATTCACAAAGGCATAAAAGATATCAATGTAAAAGAAACTATGCAAACTCTCATCCTCCAACAAGCCTTGGGTTTAAGGAATCCATATAATTAACTACAATCTCATTCTTAGGAAGATTATGCTCCTTCTTTTGTCCCCACTTGGGCTAGAATATAACATTCAAAATAGGAAAAAAATCGTTAATCCAACAAAAAGGGATTTATCTTAGATTGCAACTATGTTGTATAGCCTTAGAACCGAGAAGAAACCAAGAACCTTATGCACCATATTCTTGGATTACTTAGGATCAAAATTTGTTGAGATCGATACCTCACTAATTGATTAAGGTAATAGTTAGCTAACCCTAGTAGATTATCAAATAAATATTATTTTAATATAGGTAATAAAACTATAGAACACAATGGATGAAATTTATAGTGTCTACTATTGTATCTAGGATGGGTAAGGACTGGTAGACCAAGCAAGAATTGAATGAATATGTCATATATTGAACATCTTATCTTAATAAATTCATAAGACCCTCAAGTAGGAAATAGATAGTTTTATCACTATTCCTATCATAATTTCTCAACAATAAGACTCTACATTATATAGGATAAAATGTGTGGTAACCTCCATTAAGCAATGGATGAAAGGATTACATAAATATTTATATAAATTAATTAATAAGAGTATGGATCTCCACAGTGGTCTCAAACAAGACTAATAAATTATAAAGGATTTCAAGGATGATTGTTAAGATGAGATAACTAATCATTCTTATATACTTCCTCTAATTGAAATGATATGCATGATGAAGTGTGAGACTTTAATCAAGGAAAACATATTGGAAATAAAGGATATATTAAATTAGTTGAATGTATAGTGTGAGGTTGCATAATTCTCAATAATGAAACTTCAAGGAGCTATTAAAACAAAGATAATGACCAAGGGGAAGGAGTGAATAATTTTAACATTGTGAATTTATAAATTTAATAAAATGTTCTAGGACTTGCAATCACTTCCAAAATATAATTCTACACCATAAGATATTTAATACCAATGAAAAATACCTTTGAAGAATTTATAAATCTCAAGTGTCATTGTGATGTTCCTTCCTACATGTAAACCCCTTTATTTTTCTCTTATGTTTAGATTATGATGCTTTGATATTTCAATCGCTATTTATAGAGCGACATGGACTATATGTGAGATGTGATGTACATTCTTTGATGTTATTATGAACAAATATTTGATTGGTATAATGTTGGTTTGTTTTAACATGATTATTGCACATGAGTATTTTATTTATATTAGAATTGTCAGTTTGTGATAAGTGTATCGGTGAAGGGGATGAGATCGCATCACTCACTTATGAATGCCCTGTGATATCGCAACTTCCTCTTCACGGTGTGTTTTATGATATTTTTATATACATGTGCTATTGATGCCTCGTTTATAGGTTTGCAGGTACAAGACATCAACTCCACTTGGCTTCACAAGTTTGAGTGTGTCCACCACCCAATAGTAAAGTTGATTGGGAGATAGTAGCTAGGTTACTTGTGTCAGGTCTACACCCTAGTCTCAATGTGTCGTCAGGTTTAGTCAGTTGTGTTTGTTTAATTATGTTTATTATTGCTTTATTTTATCATGGTAAAATGTTTTAAAAGAGGTTTAGTGAAATTTATTATTAAAAGTTGAATAGTTATTCTTATTTTAAAATGTGGAGATTTTAGGATTAATAAATTAATTAATTTAATTTAATTAATAAAAAGATTAATCTTTGGATTAATTGATTTATCAATTAATTAAATTAATTAAATTGATTATATTTGAATGGGAAATGTTTTAATTATTTAAAATATTAAATTTTGATTATTAAAATATTTTATGATTAAGTGGGTTGTTGAAAGATATTTTGGAATTTGCCAGCAAGTGTTAGAAAAATTAATTAAGTTGTTGGGGAAATTAATTCCCAAGAGTTAATCTTGGCTTTGGGTGAGGAAGCAAAAAGCTTCTTCACGACAAGGCACAAGATATTTTGTATGTGGGGAATTTGGGAAAAAAAAAATATTTTTGGCTGTGATCTGAAATTTTTAAAAAAGAATTGGTTGTAGAAATTGCTTTGGAAGCTTTGGAAAAATTGGAATCTACAAGTGAAGCTTTACATCAAACATCACTTCCTCAGGCTTCTGAAAATAGGTTCCTTTAATTATTGTGAACCCCTATCCTGCACTTGCACAAAAACAAAAAACAATCACAAGATTAGATCATATGCAAGCAAGAATGAAGGATTCCCCATGAAATCCATTCACTAAAACTCAAACTAGGAAAATGAAGAACAAAATAAGTAAATCCTAATTAAGTAAGAAAACTAGTGATCCCATGGGGGAATTGGTATCGATTGGTGTGTCAAAATCAACCCTTTCCCAACTCCTTTTGTAAGCTTTTGATAATTGTTGAGTAATTGCATCTCCTTGATGAGATTTTGGCATAACCTAGCTATGGAATTGCGAAAATGATGAACATATGGAATGGAAATGCACAAAATTGGCTCTCAATGTCAAGAGAGTAACTTTGCATGAGATTGTAGATGAATAATGAGAAGATAAGCCTTCCATTTATAGATTTGAATTTGGAAGAAAGAGCAAGATTTGGGCAATGTGGGACCAACTTTCAACCAATGGCCAAATGCAACTTGTCACCATGTGAATGGTTGATGGTTGTGCAAGGTTTGATCAAAGTGCCCATAAATGCATAAATTTCAAATTTAAAAATGTTGAAATGACAAGGTGGATGGAGAGTCAAATGGAGTAATGGCCACTTGGCTCAAGGCAAAAGGACTTGTAAGGTGAAATAAATTCCTTGTTGGAAGGACTAAGTCCACTTGGATTTTAAAGTCAAACTTGAGGGAATATTCCCTTTTTATGCCATGTGAGGGAAAATAGAGATTTAATAGATCAATTAAATCTATTTTCATGTGCAAGTTGCATTCTCTAGAAGATTTTAGTGTTAGAGATTAAATTAATCAAGATTTGATCAATTTAATGAGAGATTAGATGATTTGACAATTTTGACTCAAATTTATGATTTGATCTATTTAACTAAAGAGAATAATGTTAGATTAAATCAAATAAGGTTTAATTTATTCAATTTAATGAGAAGACTTTAGTAACCTTAATCAAATAATATGGATTATTTAATTAAAGAGATCTTCAAGGTTAATTAAATCAAATTGATTAATTTAATTAACAAGATAGAATGACTTATTCAATTAAGAGATGAAAGATGATGATAAGCTGAGAAGGTATGATTTAGGAAAAAATGCTATTAGTAATTAAGATCAAGTGTGCCGAATCGAATTGTACATTTTTCATGTCTACATTTTGCCCCTCTTTGAAGCAATTTACTTGTTGCATTGATTCAAAGAATAAACTGTTGTGATCAAAGTTCAAAATTTCTCAATTTTTTCAGATGCCCCACTACTGCCCCAGTGGAAGGATATTGTTGGTATATTGCCCCCTCAATAGATCAGACGAGAATTTTGATTTTTTGGATGATCTCTCGAAAAAAGAGGACAAGGTGTCTAACAGGTTCAGAAATGCCTCAGATTGTCAAAAAATGCATTAAAACGCCAAAAAAGATGCAAAATGGCCCTCGATTGGACAAAAACGGGATCGAGAGACCAAAACCCTAGCTGGAAGGTCAAATTAGGTAAAAAACCCTAATTTTCAGGCTTAAATAGACCTTGAGGGGTCATTTTCAACACATTTAGCCTTTAGAAATTTTCACACTTTGAGCTTTGAGTTATGGTTGAAATGGCGCAATGATAGCTTCCCAAGCACATGACAGATAGAGTATGAGTGCACCAGCAACCAGTCGATGCAAGACCCATGGTATGTACCCCTATCCCAACTTTCAATTTTTTTGTTTTATGTGCATTAAATAGGGTCGAAATCATTTTTAGGTTGGGCGGTGCTATATAGCACCGCTAGAAATGTTCCATCAGCACCATGCGGTCCTATATTTGGCTGCATATGCAAATAGCTTCACACGTCTTAGTTTAAAAATTAGGGTTTTCCGGTCAAACTCTGTTGCATATGATAATTCAACCGCGGGATGCCATTAGGGATCTAGGGTTTCATTCCAAAGTTGACCACATATGCAAATAGCACCGTGCGGTCTAGTTTGGAATTTAGAATTTTGTAAACTCCACCGCGACCACACAATTTGGAACTTTCCAAACTGCATCGCATTTGAAAATAGTGTTGCATTTGTTGTTTTAGATGTAAAAATTCAACATGAGAGGCAAAAAAAATTGCGGGACCCTGACGCGATGGCTTCCCTTGTGCAGGAGGAGCTTGATGTACTTCACTCATGGGAGCATAGATGGCCGATGCTTAGTAGATTGCAAGGTATGCATGAGTTGGTTCAGGAGTAGCTTGGTGCCCTTGGTCTTTGGTATGTTGCGTACATCCCTTCTATTCGAGTGCATTTAGGCATGATGACAACCTTGGTCGAGCGGTGGCACAATGAGACTTATTCTTTCCATCTTCCTACCGGTGAGGCTACCATTACCCTCGAGGATGTCTGGCACATCCTCTGATTACCCATCCATGGGGCCAAAGTCATCTACAATCTAGATGTTGGCAGGGATTCTTTCTATGGTGTTATGGGGGTTGATGAGATTCACTTCTCCGATGGGCAGATCAACTTGGAGAGATATCGTGGCAGCATACCCACTTATAGGTTGATCATTGCTGCTATCATTTCAGGCCTTGTGGCACCTGATCGGTGGGGCTGATACTTTAGTCCAGGTTGGGGACTGGCATGGGAGCGGATGGTCATCCGCAGGGAGTGCTTTGCCTAGGGGCCATTGATGCTGGCCTCTTTATACAGGGATCTTCATGAGTTTGCGTACCTGGATAGCAGGTTCCTTAGGGCCAGAGTTACTCTATTACATGTCTAGGCATGGGAGTGGATCCCAGTGCTTCACCCAAATGTCACACCAGTTCTTCTTGAGACTAATGACCCTATTGTTTGGCAATACAATGGGGCAAATATCCACTTCACTCACACTAGCACAAGTGGTCGTGCACATTGGCAACAAGTTCTTGATGATATGAGAGAGTTCGTATGGAGGCCCTAGATGGGCATAGGCCCATGGTATGATGATGTTCAACAGTTGTTCTATGCACAATAGGAAAGATGGATGTAGGGCCGGGAGCACACTATGATTGAGAGATATCTTTTAGACAGGGTGGCCCGACAGTTTGGAGAGATGAAGAATAGACCAGACGACCAATACGTGGCAATCTTTTCCCGTACGACTAGAGAGATGGCATGGGGCCAACCCACTTCGACAACTAAGGTAGTGTCCTCCTTCAAAAATTTGGTGGCCCAACTGTGGCTGTATGATCAGGGGCCAACAAATGCAGGGGTGACTTCAACATATAAAGCCTAGTTCTGACCTCCTTTGAGATTGACAGTTCCCGGTGCAGTATTCCCACGGTGGAGACCGAGAGGCAAATCAACTGACAGGGGGAGAGGATAGGGGGTGGAGGTGGCAGAGATGGGGGTAGGGACAGAGGAGGAGGTGGACCACCTCCTCATTAGATACCTCCCAAAGATCTGGCATAGCAGTTGCCTCCACGGGTAGGGGAGAAGGATGGTCAGCCGAGGGATGGGGGGAGAGTAGTCCCACAATAGCATCCAATAGCGTAGCCAAACCACAAAGATGCGTTGATCCAATAGTTGCGGGGTTAGGTTAAGGTATTGAAAACAAAGAGAGATCAGGCTTGACAATAAGTTGCAGCAGTAACCGCCGAGAGGGACCATGCACGATCCGAGAGGGATCAGGAGATTGGTCAATAGAGGCAGCTAGAGAGAACAACCTCATCATCCTAGGGTCGGTCAGTTTCTCTACAACCATATAGAGAGGTGGTCAGAGAGGCTAAGTATTATCGGTAGCACTATAGACAGGTAGTTCCAGCAATAGGCTGAGTGCTAGACTTATCTCAGTAGATAGGGATGAGGCCCCCAAAGGATCACAGTAAGAGGTAGGTGGGAGAGAGCAGCAGCCAATAGGGCTAGCCCTTTGATCATAGATAGTTACCATTTTTTATTTATGGGCCTCGATTACTTGCCCCTTTTTGTACTATATACGTTGATCGTACACTTGATCCGATTTTGTATCATGACAGTATATTCCTTGATGCTATATATGAGATGATTTTCCTTTATGAAATGTTTTGCAGTGTATGATATGGATTTCTTAATTTCCTATATGCTATGAGATGTTTATATTTCTTATGCTCATGTGATATGATGTATGTTTCTAATGGATGTGCTTCTTTTTGTATCTTTTTCATGCTTTTTAAATGATGATCCTATGGATGCAATGTATGCTAATAATGGCGTATTGATGTGCAAATGATAATGGATGCTAATAATTATGTATGATATAATGATTTCTTAAGATGCTTAGAATAACAAATTTATATTATTCCTCATAACTTAAGATAATGATATGATGTAATATGCCTTCTATGCTAATGATCTGGTGGATGCAGGATGTATGCATTAGCGATGTTATGATTAACTTGTCATGATACCATGTTAGTATGGAGTGAAGATAGAAGAAATTGGAATCAAAGAGTTAGTTAGGATGATGATTTGCTTACCAGGAGTTAGGATTTTCAAAGGGATGATTACGTTATTTTTGATAACACACCTAGGTACAATGCATCAAGGTATTAAGAAACAGGATGGCATTGTACCCAGTGTGATGGACTTTGACTTGTCAATTAGATAGGAGTATTCTTGTTCACACTTAGCATGCATACTTCATTCAGGATGTAGTTAAGAAATTCTAAACATCTCGGGCCAAAACATAGGAAAGCAAGCTTTCCTATGTGGTCAACAAGATATCTAAAACATCCTTTCCACAAACCAACCAAAGTACATATGACTAAGTTATTTTACAAGTGTATCCCACAAGCACAGTAGATAAAAGAGACAATGATCTTTGCCCCATTCCTTTCTCTCTAAACCTGTTTTGTTTAGGAATCATTGAGAGGTCCTCGGAAAGAGCACAAAATAAGATAAGCCAAGAAAAGACCAAATAAAGAAAACCAACAAGCTAATGTTCTTCATATTGCTAGCCAAGACTAAAATACTATGAGATACCTGATGCTTATGTCCATCGTGGGAAGGATTCATCCTAGGACATGTTGTGATCAGTGTTTTGATGAGACTGACTGGATGATAAGCTATTGATACTCTAAGTTGATTAACTTGCTTGCTTACTGACTTTAGACTTTTGAGACTCTGATGATTAGGGTGTTCACTTCTAAACCTACTAGAATTGCTTCTGACTAACTCACCAAAGGGTGACAGTGATGACTGATTTTATTATGAGTGATGATAATCGCGGGTGAAAGCGAGATGAGATGAAAACACCATTTTGGATTTTTTCAGATATTTTGAGGCTATTTTTGGTATTTTTGAAGTGTTTTACAAATGTTTTTGGTATTTTCAAGATTTACGATGAAGATACTAACCTAGAGACTTATCCTAGGGGTCTCAGGAGCTGATCCATAGATTAGCCTTGCCTACGTTATACACGTAGAGACCACGTAGTTCGACTGATGACAGACTCAACTCAATGATGAGATAGATGGGCAAACAGGTTGCCATTTTATTGTGATGGACGCATAAGGACTAACCTAAAATGTCTCGGGGGATGATGAAAGATCAAAATTTCCTACATTCAAGCTCAGAGATGACATAGCTCGGACAAGGTGGAAACCTAACAAGATTCAATGATGAATTTTTTGAAGATTTTCTCAGATTTTGATATGTTTTTTGGCTTTTTGATGAATTTTCTGAATGTTTTTGGATTTTTTCGATCTCTTGGGAAGAGCACAAAAAATATACAGAAATTTGATCCATTTCCAGTTTCAAGGACATGCCCCCAATGTTAAGCGATAGACTACTTATATAAAATCAAGACAAAATGACCTTAGGAATATGTCAAATAATACTATGGTGGAATATGATATGGGCACCAACTCAGGCTATGGTATGGATGTGAGCAGATGAAATGTGATGGAATGGATGAGTGAGTCCTGTAGATCTTGGTGGATTGGGAGTGCTTTATTTACACTTGATGCCTAATTTCCAGGTTTTCACCAAGATACTTATCCAAAGCACCACCGAAGTGATTTTCACTAGAGGACGATTTTTTTCTTTAATGTTTTCAATCCTTTTTTTTATTTTTTATTTTTTATTTTTATTTTTGATACTTTGATTTTATTTTTGTTGTCACCAAGATGCTTGTTTGCTAGGTTTTCATCAAGGTAACCATTTTTTCAGGACATTTTTATGATTTTTTTGTATTTTTCAGTTCTATACCTTGCAAGTTTTTAGGCATAAAATGTTTTGAGATGACAACTATTCATGGGCTCCTACAGAGGCTTGCCCTTTGTTGGTTACAACTGATATGCTCCTGATTTATAACTTGTTGTTATGATGAAAGGTCCTAACCAGTTGGGCTCAAACTTTCCTTTTCTTTCTAGATTCAGTATGTTCTTTTGGTTTTCTTTCAACATAAGTTCACCGACTTGGAAGGTGCGTCGTCTGATCCTCTTGTTGTAGCTATGCTTCAAGTGGTTCTGATAGACTTGTAGATAATTGAGGGCATCCATGTGTCGTTCATCTAATAACTCCAGCTCATTCAGTCGTGAGATCCTGTATTCTTCATCCATGATGAGGTTTTGCAATGATATTCTTAGTGATGGGAGCTCGATCTCGATTGGGAGGATGGCTTCTGATCCGTAGACTAGGGAGAATGGGTTGGTGCCTGTTGGCATGGGGATACTGTTGTGGTAGGCCCATAGGGCAGGATTTAACTACAAATTCCAGTCACAACTAGAGTCATTGACTGTTTTCTTAAGGATTTTTAGAATGGTTTTGTTAGTGGCTTTTCCTTGGCCATTTCCTTGGGGGTAATATGGAGTAGAAAAGTGATGTTGGATTTTGATTTTGTCGTATAAGTCACGAACATCCTGATTCTTGAAAGGTGTCCCGTTATCAGAGATAATGGATTGGGGGACACCATATCGGAAAATGAGATAGTTCAGGATGAACTTGGATATTTGCTTTCCAGTGATGTAGGTCATGGGAATTTCTTTGACCCACTTTGTGAAATACTCCGTGGTGGGGATGATGAACTTGTGGTCGTTGGATGAGGTGGGTGTGATTTTGCTGATGAGATCAAGCCCCCACTATGAAAAGGGCCATGGTGTAACAATAGGATGGAGTTCCTAATCTGGTGCATGAATAAGGTCTCCATGTTGCTGGCACTGTAGACACCTTCTAACAAAGTCATGTGCCTCTCTTTCCATGGTTGGCCATTAGTACCCTGTTCTTAGTAACTTCTTGGCATAGGCCATACCACTTGAGTGTGAATTGCAAGTGCCATTATGTACCTTAGTCAGAGCAATCAGGGATTCCTTAGGATTTAATCAATGTAATAGGGTTCCTTCAATGCTCCTACGACAGAGGGTTTCTCCTAGGATGACAAAATGGGTGGACTTTTTGATAAAAGGCTTGTTTGAGGTTTGGGGTAATGTTGGATGGGAGGACTCCTATTCTCAAGTAGGTATAGATGTTGTGATACCAAAGATCACTGGGACCAATGAGTTCACATGCATATTCCGGGTTTGGTACCTCAAAAGTGGGTACGAGAAGCTGCTCTATCAAGAATTCGTGTTTTGAGACATTGTGAGGGATATCTAGTAAGGATCCGATTTTTGCCATGGTATCAGTTGCTCTATTGTTAGCCCTCGATATCTTCTCAAAGGTAATATCAATAAATGATTCTTTGAGGCTTTCTACTAACTTTTTGTATGGTGTCAAGTTATCATCCTTAGTTTGGTACTCATCATGAACTTGGTTGATAATAAGCTATGAATCCCCATAGACCTTTAATGCCATGATTCACCATTGTGTTGCAATTTTGAGACCTATGGTTAAAGCCTCATACTCTACAATGTTGTTGGTACAAGGGAATGCCAATTTGTAAGATCTAGGTATACAATCTCCCTGTGGGGTGATGAAGAAAACACCAGCTCCTGATCCATGTTGTGTGTGTGAAACGTCGAAGTAGAGTTTCCAATGATCGGCTATGCTGAGATTAAAGATGGATTCATCTAGAAATTCTGATATGAATGGATTCTCTGCATAGATGTGAACTTCTGCCAGTTGGTTTGCAATGACTTGTCCTTTGATTTATTTTTGCTCGACATATTCAATTTCATATTTTGATAGTATCATGACCCACTTAGACATCCTTCCTATGAGCATAAATTTTGACAATAGATACTTTAAGGGATCTATCTTGGTGATGAGTTTGATTTTGTGTGCCAACATGTAATGTCAAAATTTTTGTGAAGAAAACACTACTGCTAGACAAGATTTTTCAATAAATGAGTAGTTTAACTCATGTCCAACCATTCTTTTGCTGATATCATAGATGGCCCTTTTTGTCCCATTTTCATCGTGCTAAGCTTAAAGAGCACCCAGGGCTACTGTTGTTGCTGAGATGTATAAGATAAGTGGTTTTCCTACAATGGGTGGCATTAATATTGGTGGCATGAGCAGATATTCTTTGATTTTATCAAATGCTTGATTGCATTTGTCGTCCCACTTGTATACCACACTTTTGTGAAGTAGATGTGAATATGCAATATGTTTGTCTGCCAGTTGCACTATGAACCTCTGAATGGACTAGAGTCTGCCATGCAATCCTCTGAGTTGTTTCAGTGTCCTTGGTGCTTCCATGTCGAAGATTTCTTTAACCTTTGTGGGATCCACCTCTATTCCCCTCATCGATACTATGTATCTTAGAAGTTTAATTGATTGTACCCCAAAGACACATTTCTTGGGGTTGAGCCTGACCTTGTACTTCTCTAGTCTATCAAAAATTTCACTTAGGGTTGCTATGTGGTTTTGTCTCTTCTTTTCTTTAGCTAGTATATCATCCATGTAATCTTTGACAATTTTGTGTATCATGTCATGAAATATTAGTGTCATGGCCCTGTGATATGTAGCCCCTACATTTTTTAGCCCAAATTGCATCATATTTCAGCAGTAGGTGCCCCATGGAAACATAAATGCCATCTTATGCTGATATTCCTTCGAAATCATTATTTGGTTATACCTCGAGAAGCCATTCATCAGTGATAACATCTCATGTCTGGCTGTCATGTCCACTATCATATCAATGTTAGGTAGTGGAAAATCATCCTTAGGACATGCTTTGTTGAGGTCTCTGAAGTCTGTGTAGATACAAATGCCCCCATTTGGTTTTGAAATTGGTACAAGATTGGATACCCATTCTGGATAGTCAATCAGGAGTATGAAGCCAACATCTAGGAGCTTCTGTAACTCTACCTTGAATAGCAAGGCTATTTGGGGATGCATTTTTCTTAATTTTTGTCTTATTGGCTTTGCTCCAGGGTACACATCCAAATGATGAACCACAAATTCTAGATCCAGACCTGGCATGTCAGCATAGGTCCATGCAAAATTTACCTTCCTTTCCTTTAGAAATGCTACTAATAGTTCTTGTTCTTCTGTCAGAAGCAACTCGGCATAGAAAGTGATTTGTGGTGTTGTCTTTGTTCCCAAGTTGACAGGATTACATTGTTTTGCCAGGACTGCTATTTTTTCTTGATGTAGTGCAGTAGGGAGGAGACTGAATGCTTCATATTCCAACACCTCAGAGAGGTTTTCACCATTAGATGCATCCTTTATTTTTACTATTATGTGGTTAGAGAGTGCCACAGTGTGGTTTTCACTCAATAACACCTAGCTTATTCTCGTTCTTTTTATTTTGCTATTGAAGGACTCAATCGTCTCCCTGTAATATGCTTGAGTGTCTAATGTGATGTCGAAACTAGCCTTGTGATCCCCATAAGGAACTACATCCCTTAGTCCCATGAATTCTAAGAGTGCCTCATCATTTTTGTATGAGTCTAGAATTGGCGGTCCTCGTTGGTCATGGTCGATGAGTAGAGAGTATACCGAGTTGATTTTGTGGGTTTGTTGGTTTGACTCAGCGGGTGAGGCACTAATCATAAGTAAGGAAAAATTCTCAAAAAGAAAGGGTAGGCCAGCTATGGTATCCTCATCATCGCTACTGGTGTAGACTTCAATTATGTCAAAAGTGAAATTGTCTAGGGGGATACGTGTGCATACGGGTGGTTGAAGGGTGGTTGTCAATACTTGAGGAGAGGACCTAACTGCCCTACTACAATTACCTCTACCACGTATGATTATACTCAGGGGAGTACATCCGAGGCCAAGGTTCCTCCTTCTTCTTTCTACAATGATGGGCTCTAGTCGTCCATCACTGTTTCTTCCCAGGCTTTCGTTCCTATTGTATCCCATACCAAACATTATTTGTAACCCTTTGCTAGCCTCATCCATGGGTAGTGTGGGTGTGGGTCCTTCATCATAGTATATTGTGCCTAAAATATCTTCCTGATCAACATTTTCCTGACTTAGGTCTCCCCAATGGTGGAATCCAAAGGGGTCTGACCTAAGGGTGTGGACGGGTGTTTCGGTTGATCGAGGTTGCCCATGTGACCTAGGACATTGTGGTAACTCTCCTACAACAAACATGCTCTTCTTCATTATGTAGTCTTTGCATCCGTTGTCTTGGATCATGAGTTTGATGTTGGATATATCGAGGATGGAGGGTGTCTCTATCGCAAAAGTGGAGGCAAGGTTAGATGGATCAATGTATGTAGTGGATGGCCCTTCATCATTTTTTGGCACTTGGGGGATTTTATAAAACTTGGTTTCTAAGTTTTTGCAGAAGGTGAATGGTTCAGGATCCTCGTGTATAGTGACCTCCTCATTTTGGTACAAGAATTTGATGCATTGATGATATATTGAGGGAACTGCCTTCATTCCATGGATCCATGGTCGTCCTAGGAGGATGTTGTATGGTAGGTCGAGGTCAAGGACCTGACAAGTAGTCTCCATGGTTGCTGGTCCCACTTGGATTGGGATTTTAATAGTGCCCTGAGACACTCTTTCTTGATCATCATATGCTCTTATAGTGATGCATTTATTCTTGTTAATGGAATCCTCAGAGAATCCCAAGTTCTTTATGAGTTTGAGAGAGCAATTGTTAAGGCCTGCACCTCCATCCACCAGGACCTTTTTGACTTTATTTTTGTGAATCAACACTTGAAGGTTAAGTGAGCGATTATGAGATGGCTGGGCGGGGAAATCTTGATCGAAGAATGTAAGGAGATTTGGGGTAACGATATTACCAACCATAGCTTGAAACTATTATGTGTCAAGGGTGGTAGAGATGGTGGATGCCACTAACACTTCATCAAGGATTTTCCTATGGGCAGTGGAAATTTTTAACAATTCCATGATTGATATTTGTGTGGGTGTTCACTTCAGTTGGTCAATGACACTATAGTTGTAGGGAATGGCTTTTGTATTTGAAATGGGGGTCTTAGATGGTTGCAATGCCCCTACAATAGTGACCTTGTTGCCATGTGTGATAACTCCACAATCGGCATTGGACCCTTTGATGTTAATGACCGTGACCATTTTATCTACACATGTGACTATCTCTTCATATTCTAGGTTAGCATTAGCATATTTTTGTTTCCATTTATTGTTCCCTTGGCTATTTTCTTGATTATGATTTGGCATCGGATTTATGTATATTTTAAGGTCGTAGTTTCCAGCTGGTTGTTCAACATTTATGATCTTGTCCTCAATGAGGTCTTGGATGATATTCTTCAGCCTCATGCAATTTATGGTTGTATGCCCCTTGATTTTGTGAAAAACACAAAGGAGGTTTTCATTGTACCATGGTGGTTTGGTCATGGGTTCCGCGTATTGCTCAGAGTTGGAGACTTTGATAAGGTTTTCCTTGACCAAATTCTTCATTATGGATTCAATTGATTCTCCAAGAGCCATGAACTTCCACTTGGGAGGATATTTGTTTCGGGGAGGCGGTCCTCCTTGATTGCCCAAGTTATTGATTTGGTTGTTAGGAAGTGGTTGTTGTTGTGCTATTGTATTATTTTGCACATTATTGTGATTGTGATTCTGTGGCTGGTGATGAGTTTGGATGTTTGGTTTAGGAGCATTTATGACCACCTTAGCATTGACCATGCCGTCATTTGTGATATTTTTGTTCCTCGACCATGTTCAAGGTTTATCATTATAATTTTTGGATGGGCGGTTATCCTGTGGTGGAGGAAATGTTGATGTGCCTCCTCGCACACTAAGGGCTCTTTCGATATTGAGCGCCTTTGGTATCAACTTATCATATGTTGTGATGCATTGTATTTTTAAGTAGAATGCCAAGTTTTCATCTAGATTGGATATGATTGTGCAAAATTGTTGTTCTTCTAGCATGGTCCAATTGCTTTGATTAGCCTTGGATCACCATCTTTGCAAGAAGTTGTGAATATCTCTCCTTTTCTTTGTTTGAGCATTGATAGTTCTTCCAAACTAACATCTACACCCATGTTGAATGCGTAATTCTTAAGGAAAGCTGACATAGTTTCCTGGAATGTCTTGATGCCTATGGGTAGATGAGTAAACCATTCCATGGTGACTAGTCAGACTTTGAGGGAAAAGTTGCATTAGATATGTGTCATCGTATGCAACCTCCATGCAATGCACTTGAAATTCCCTGATATGATTTTCAAGGTTTCCCGTCCCATTATACTTATTGAATTTGGGTATCTCAAATCCCTTTGGGAATGATACCATTGTGAGACTTCTATCAGATGGATAAGGGAAAAAGTTGCCCCGTGTTTTGGTTTTTTTTCCTACTTGGAGTTCTAGTACCTACTACAAGAGCAGTTTGATCTATGCTGCCACATCGTTTTGTGGATCAAGAGATGGGATGAATGTGTTTTGGGGTGTTTGCGGTGTTTTATTGATGAGAGGGGTATTGGTGGGAGTCTGTTGCAAGCTCTACTATGCATTCAAGGCCTGCTGATATGCCTGCATTTGTGCTAACAACACTTGTTGTTGACCTTGTTGTTGTTGTTCCAACGAAGCTTGTTGTTGTTCCAACGAAGCTTGTTGTTGTTCCCATAACTCTTGTTGTTGGTCTAGTTGTTGTTGTTCCAACAAAGCTTGTTGTTGGTCTAGTTGTTGTTGTGCCAACAAAGCTTGTTGTTGGTCTAGCTATTGTTGTGCCAATAAAGCTTGTTTTTTAGCTTGTTGTTGTGCCTAGAAATCTTATAGGGCTTGTTGGTATGCTTGTTGATGAATTGATTGCAGTTGTTCTTGGTATTGTGCTTGCGCCTGTTTAGCCTGGTGCTAGGCTTGAGCTTGAGCTTGTTCTTGTTGGGTTGCTTGCACGGCTTGTGCAACTTGTTGGGCTTGTGTAACTTGTTGGGAAGCTAGTTGTACTTGGGCTTGTTGAGCAACCTATTGTGCAGCTTGTTGGTTTTGTTTATGTACCCTCTGATGATTGGCTTTTTGGATGGCCGAGATCATGGTGATGAATGAGTTCTTCACGTTAGCTTTTGGTGGGATTGGTGGTGGATTGAGAATGGCGCTAACTGTTGTGATGGGTGGAAGGGTTGTGTTGGTGGTTGAGATTTGGGTTGTTGGTGGTGTGGTTGAGATGCTCGGTCCTTGAGAATTTATGTTTTGAGAGATTTGAGGACTGACCGATGTATTGACCATGGTGGATTGAGTGGTTACCACTTGTTGTTGCGATGCTGCTTGCAAAAAAAGAGGATTCGATTTGATGCTCGGATTGACTTGACTTGAGAAACTAGCAATGGGTAGGGGGGGAAGACCCACTCCAAGAGGTGATATGAATGTGAGTGGTAATGGAGGGAAATATGGTATTCTCCCTTGGAAGAAGAACAGGTTAGTGATTCTTGCTATTCTGAACAAACCACCTTCTCCTTGTGACAGAGAAGTTTGTACGTTTAATAGATAAGTTGGTGTTGCATGGAATGAGGATGAATCCACACGATTATGGAAAGTGAGTGGGACGTAAGGGTGTGATGGATTCATCGGGACAAAGTTATCTGGTGTGGTGCTGACATTTACCTCTATGTTATTTACAAGGTGATGCTTTTGTAATTCACAAAACATTGCACTTCCCTTGTTTATAATTGGTGAGGTTGATGTGATTGTCAATATGGGAATTTCTTGAGTGATGTTTGGAATTGAAATTGGGGATACACTTGTAATAAGCCTTTTTTTATTGGTCCCTACATCGAGGTTAGAAGGGAACTGGACCCCTCCTTCCATTAACGTGCGTATGTAATTAAACATGGCATTGACAATTTTATGATTCTTTGGATTTTGAACCATTTCTAGAATTTATGATTGTGTCATTCCCAAGTCCTTGTTGGTGATTTCCTCTTCATAGCCTTCTTCTTGAGGATATTGTGATGGTAGAGAAGAGCTGTTTGGGGGATTGCTTGATCCCGCAAGGTTTACTTCGGTGGTTACTTGACTTAAGTCACTGGAAGTTGATATTTCTTTGGTGTTTTTTCCATGTTCCTCTTGTGTTGTGATCTTGTTTGGACCATAAAATAGAGATCGTTTGATCTTAATCTTTAGGCCCAAAAGAGGAGAAGAACTAGGAGAGTCCAAGGGTCAAAAGGGATGGTGATGGGGATGGGATAAATGGATGATGTGAATGAGTGAAACTTTTGAATTTTTTTTAGGGGTAATGCTAAAATTTTAGGGCTTGGATTTGAGTTTGATAGTTTGACTAGGTTTATTAAGTCAAACAAGATGATGGTGAACTTGTAAACCCTAGGAAGTTGTGTTATCCTAGAGAAAACTCACACAAGAGTATGAATTGGCTAAGTGTGTTAAGCCAATCAAGGTGATCATGAACTATCAGACCTCGGGAAGTTGCATTATCCTAGAGGCAAATTTGTTCAAGAGGTTTGAAAGTTTGACTAGTTGTATTAAGTCAAACAAAGTGATGCTGATTTAGCCTTTAAGTTTAGCATGAATGAGTTTTTAGAGTTCCAAAATTTTTTTGGTGGGATGAAATTTGATTGATAGAGAGATGGATGCGAGTGAAGACTTTGATCCTAGACTTTGACCTAGACACAACTCTTTTTTTTTTTACAAGACCTTGGTATTGAAGAACATGCCTTACTTCCTATGTAAGAAAATAAAACATTTCAAAAAGCTCAAGATTTTGTTGATAATAAAATGCATACAAACTTGGGTTATTCTTTGAAGCCTTCTTATAGAAATTATACGCCAATATTTCTTTGACTTCAAGGAGTATTTCATGACATTGTTCATGAGCTTTTAGACTAATCCTTTTGAATCTTGGTTTTGGGATTTTGACTTTTCGGGAAATTATTTGAGACAACACATGTGAGGTCCAATTTGTCTTTATCTCTTCTTAGTCAGTTATTTATACCAAAAGCACTTTCTTGATTATTTTTCAAACTGCATGTCTAATGTCCTACTTTCTTTTTATCCCACAAGGTTTATTATGTGGA
The DNA here is from genome assembly GCA_007115665.2 of Sequoiadendron giganteum. Lineage (NCBI taxonomy): Eukaryota > Viridiplantae > Streptophyta > Pinopsida > Cupressales > Cupressaceae > Sequoiadendron > Sequoiadendron giganteum. The sequence goes on from CM021103.1 coordinate 313,590,893, forward strand.
AATCAAGGAAATTAGGGCAAAATTTTCCTAGTGTTGACTTTGGTGAAACAAATGATGATAAAACCCAAGAACTTAGAAACCTCTAAGGATATAATCCCTAGGGCAAGCAAGAGCACTTAGATTCTTTAAAGGATATTTTTTTCCTCAAAGGGTTTGAAATTTCAAATCTTTTGTGAATGTTTGTTTCTCAATTTTTTAGAACCAAGCAAGGTGTCTCAATAACATGCACAGCCCTAGTCTGGAAAGACAATATTTGTTTTCTTCCCACTTGGATGAATCCAATTGTGCATATTCAATGTGGATGATTAGATTCTTGACCACACAGGCTCCCCCTTACAGTGCACTCACTTCTCGAGCCAATCAAGCATCAGTACCCATGAATCTCCCATGGCATACTTTTCATCTCTACAACATAACCACATGTGTAATGTGGGGCAGCTTCAAAGGACATGACCTTTTGCAACAACAAATAGATAGGATTTTGGCTTTTTCTAAACAAGGGGTTTTAATTCGGGCATTCCGTTTGTGGGGGATTATCCAAGTGGCGAGAGACCATTGATTCCCTTCTTGTTAGAATAATCCTCGTAATTCTTGAACGTTCCTCAAGAACCCACACTTATATACCGGTTGGAAGTCGCTTGGCTTTAGCGTGTTCCCAATCGAGTCATTCCCTTGGGTGAGTACTTTTTCCCACAAGGCAATCCCTCTAAGATAAACAATAGCAAGCTAGCATATCCTCTAGTTGAATCAACCTTGATTAAAAAACAAAGGGAGAACACTCGCAATATATCGTGCTCACACTCGCATGTTTGGTTCATTTTAATTTCAAAAATGAAATGTGGAGGCAATTATTTTATTGAACTTAAGATCACCAAAAGAAATTTTGATTCTCAAGATCACCATGAGGCATGAGAGAAGTGCATACACCATTTTGATGATATTAACTTGAATAAATAATTACAAAACAAAATAGAATTTGTTCATTTTAATCCCACAAAGCAAAATGAATTCTTTTTAGAGCACCAAATTCAAGTGTGGAAGTTGCCTTGTTCAATTTTTAAACCTTAAACCAAATCTAGTAGATTGTTTCTAAGGTTCTTTTTAAGCCCTTTTGCAAAATTTTAAAAAAGAAATTTGTGTTGTTTGTTTTAAAAATCCAAAGAAAACTTTATTGCTTCCTAAGGTATGAAAGGTAACAAATTCCTTTTAAAACAGGATTAAAGATCCTCTAAATGTGTTAAATAACACTATAGTGTTTAAAACACTTTGTCTATGATGAAAATGATGTCATGATGAAACCTCCTATTTTGCTTCCCTCCTTGCTTTTTCTTGCAAAATGATAGAAAACAAAAAGGTCAAAATCAATAAATAAGTCAAAATACCAAAAGACCAAAAATAAAAAGGCACATGTTTCAAAAAAATCAAATTTGAATTATCTATTGTTAGCCAGTAGCACAATCTGCAAATGCGGCACAGTTTGGAACAGATGCAACACTATATAGCGCCACACTTTTTACTGGGGCACTCTGTAGAAATAGAGAGGGCGATTGCGGCATAATTTGGTCACGCGATGTTGTTTGTGAAGCGGCGAATTTTGAAAAATTTAAAATTCTGAGGTGGGAAATAGGTGCGACGGAGTTTGGAGTAGGTGCGGTCTAATACAGTGCCACATTTTAGAATGGGTGCAGTAAAATACAGTGCCACATCTCTGTAAGCAGTGCAATACAACACCGCGGGACTGTGTGCGATGCAGTTTTCCTGGGACCTATAAAACAAATCAGAAAAAGAAAGAAATTTTAAAAAAAACGTGATTAGAACTTGAGATTTTCCCTCCCTCTAGCACCAAAATGTGAACCCCTATCCTGCACTTGCACATAAACAACAAACAATCACAAGATTAGATCATATGCAAGCAAGAATGAAGGATTCCCCATGAAATCCATTCACTAAAACTCAAACTAGGAAAATGAAGAACAAAAGAAGTATATCCTAATTAAGTAAGCAAACTAGTGATCCCATGGGGGAATTGGTGTCGATTGGTGTGTCGAAATCAACCCTTTTCCAACTCCTTTTGTAAGATTTTGATGATTGTTCAGTAATTGCATCTCCTTGATGATATTTTGGCATAACCTAGCTATGGAATTGTGAAAATGATGAAAATATGGAATGGAAATGCACAAAATTGGCTCTCAATGTCAAGAGAGTAACTTTGCATGAGATTGTAGATAAATAATGAGAAGATAAGCCTTCCATTTATAGATTTGAATTTGGAAGAAAGAGCAAGATTTGGGCAATGTGGGACTAAATTTCAACCAATGGCCAAATTCCACTTGTCACCATGTGAATGGTTGATGGTTGTGCAAGGTTTGATCAAAGTGCCCATAAATGCATAAATTTCAAATTTGAAAATGTTGAAATGACAAGGTGGATGGAGAGTCAAATGGAGTAATGGCCACTTGGCTCAAGGAAAAAGGACTTGTAAGGTGAAATAAATTCCTTGTTGGAAGGACTAAGTCCACTTGGATTTCCGATTCAAACTTGAGGGAATATTCCCTTTTTATGCCATGTGAGGGAAAATAAAGATTTAATAAATCAATTAAATCTATTTTCATGTGGAAGTTGCATTCTCTAGAATATTTTAGTATTAGAGATTAAATTAATCAAGATTTGATCAATTTAATGAGAGATTAGATGATTTGACAATTTTGACTCAAATTTATGAGTTGATTTAAATCAGAAATTGAGAGGAAAGGTTTAATTAAATAAATGATTTGATTTATTTAACTAAAGAGAATAATGTTAGATTAAACCAAATAAGGTTTAATTTATTCAATTTAATGAGAAGACTTTAGGAACCTTAATCAAATATTATGGATTATTTAATTAAAGAGATATTCAGGGTTAATTAAATCAAATTGATTAATTTAATTAATAAGATAGAATGACTTAATCAGATAAATCATGACTTATTCAATTAAGAGATGAAAGATGATGATAAGCTGAGAAGGTATGATTTGGGACAAAATGCTATTAGTAATCAGGATCACGTGCATTGAATCGAATTGTACATTTTCCATGTCTAAAATTATTTTATTATTTTGCAATTTAGAAAGATTACTTGTACAAAGAATTTATAATTTATGTAAAATCTTTTAAATTATTTTTGTAAATTTGTAAGGCTTTCGTGTTTGAAATTTTTTCATGAATATTTTACTGCTTATGTAGAAGATTTTATAGTGAAATCAAAGAGCCTCTACATGAAATTATTGTTAAACAATGAAATAGAATCTAGATAGAAACAATAGAGGAATAAAGAAATTCACTATAGGATTCCTTGTAGAAAACCTTTGTGTTGGATCTTGTGATATTCTTCTGTAGAAATCTATTATCCTCCTCTTTTAAGTTTATTTATTTAAAGTAAATTTTAGAGCATCTGTGAAAATATTTAATTGAGAACCTCTGTGATAAGATTGAACAACCATCTATAGAATTTTGTTAAATTTTGTTCTCTATAGAGTTTGTAAATTCCTCTCTATATGAAAGAAAGAATTATGGAGTCTTTGTAAATTCTCTAGACCCTATGCTGGAAATGGTTCTCTATGAAATTTTCTGTAAAATTTGGGTTTTTATCCTGTAGGCAATCTCTCTTGAAAATTTTTGCCCAATTAAATCATCTGAATGGAAATGTTTCTTTTATATATATATATATATATATATATATATATATATATATATATATATATACATACATATACATATATTTATGAATATAGATATATAAATATATATTTATAATATATTTAATGTGCTTTTGGAAAATCCATTGTCGTATGACGAATTCCATATTCATGTCACTGGGTTTTATAAAGCTTTGTATATTTGATTTTATGTTAATGTTTATGTTTTAGTATGGTTGTGGGGCGCTCCCCACAACCACCCCTCCCCATGGGAGCCGTTGTGGAGAGGCAATGCCCAGGACCGACTCTACATAGTGACCCCCATGTGGAAAGGGGGTTGACTATGAAGAGAGTCAGCCACCCCCCCCCGCCCCCACCACTCCACTCCCTGCCCCCCTTAACCATTGGAATACCCCATTATCATGGCATGCATGCCTTGTAAGTCTACGCTTATACTTGAGTTTCGATTTTGAGATTTAAATATTGTTTAAAATATAATATATATTATATATATATAATTTATATTTTAATAAGGATTTGGATTTAATGTTCGTTATTAAATATTTAATATATATTTAAAGTATATATATTGATATATATATAATTGTATATATATGATTATATATATATTCATTGTATATACATTTAAATATATAATTAATATTTTTTAATATAAAATAGGTGTATGAAATATTGCTCATTTAGATGAGTTTTTTTTTTGAAAAGATATGCTTTGGAAAATGAGGAAATTATTATTATTTTTATTAAAAATAATGGACGAAATTGAATATTTAGGTAAAATTAGATTTTTCCTTGTTTATCTGTAAGGTGGGCTCTATTGTTTTGATTAGTGTAATTGGGCAATCTGTTGTAGTGTTTTTCACTGGATGTGAATGAATTTAAGAAATCCAAATGTTAGGTTTATTTATTGCGTTGATTTCCCTTTTTTTTTTTTCCTCTAGATACATTTTGGGGAAAAAGTGGGTTAAAGTGTTGTCGATAATTTGTTTGTCTTCCAAGAGGTTCTTTAGAGGATGGGGGTTGTCATTTTGTAGTGTCATCCATTTTAATTCTCTTGGGCAGTGTGTTGTCATTTTCAGTGTGTTACCCGGTTTCCACGAATGAGAATGTTTTGCCTCTTTTTGATAGAGTGGTTTTGGTTATTTGTTTCCTCCTTGTTTGGAGTGGTTATGTTTCGTGTGTTGACAGTAGGAGATTGGTTCTCGATGGAGGCCGAGGTCTAGGAAGATCTTTCAAGTAACCCATGCATCTTTGTGGTGACACTTCTCCTAGGTTAGCAGTATGTATGGTTCACTGGTGTGTCAAATTGTTCAACTCTAGAAGCATTGTAATTTTGAGTTGGTTGTGTACTAGCTTATGCTAAGTTTAGTTTGGTGTTAGCTTGTGTCTAGTGTTTATAGAGTTCGACGAGGATCCTTGTTACTATCTCCTAGCATGGGGGGTGGGCCTATGGGTACCACTTGGTTGGGAGGAATGTGCACCCTACACTGTTGGGTCCCCTATATCTTCAATTCATGATGGCGAGGTCTTCCAGTTGGAGATCTCATAGATGCCAGTTATTTCATTTTGTTCTCTTGATGTATTTTATTTTAGTTGGCACTTGTATTTAATTCACTCCTTAGTTGTATTCTAGAAGGAATCTTGTAACTTGTAATAGTTAGGTATGAACTTCCTCATTCTGGGAATGAGTATTGTAATCTTACTTGTAAATTAATGTAATTTGAAGATTTTTATATCATATTCTATGTGTTGGTATCTTTATTTCTTTATATGTATGTGCGTTTAAATGTATGATTTTTAATTTAATTAGATGCTTTATAAGAGTAATGTATGTGTTTTGGTTTTTGATGTAATCTTTGTCGTGTATCTTAGAGGTTGTTGTAGTAGTGTTGTGCATCTTCCTTGATATTAATGCACTTTTTAAGAAAAAAATTGTACACTTCTGTTGTGTTGCAAATTCCTCTAGGGTATCGTGGTGGGGCATTACACATGATATTAGAGCCTAGGTTCATACACTAGGTACTCTGGGTACATTGATTCCACTATGTCATCCTTGTGAATCTATTAGTGGAGTTGTTATGTGATCACGTGTTCATGGATTTTACTTTTAGCATGACGTACTTTGTGGAAAAGAGTAGCGTGAAAGAAACCTGATAAAAGTTTATGAATAGAAAGTAATGATATGAATCCCATGGGTTATGGAAATTTGATATTCCTACGGGGTCATATATGTTCTTGTACCCCTATAAATGTAAGGAACTAGTAACTGTGTATTGTTTTAGTGTTGTGAATACCCCGTACTTGCTTTGAGTCCTTGTGATAGTGTTACTTGGTACCCATCCATGGGGAAGAGTTGAATTTTGATGTTGGAATTACCATACCAAAATGTGTGTTTGCATGTTTGTTACCGAATTGAGAGCCAACCCATGTGTGGTTGAAACTTATATATAAGAGTAACCAAAAGATAGTCCATAGATTCTTTTTATTTTTTTTCTCTAGACCCTCAATCCATGAAGGGATAGTAGCAGCCACAAGTTCCTTGGGTGGAGTGTGCAGTGTACGCATATTACAGTGTAGAGCGTCTCAGCTCAAACAATCTTGAGGAAACATACCCACTACTTTCCCTTATGATGGATCAGGATACTTGATCCATAAGTGTTAACCTAATCCCCACATATTTGAGTAAAAAAGCATAAATTTGTTAGTGTATGTCTGGTCATCCGTAGAGACATTGATTTGGCATTAGGGAGTAAACCTTATCTGTATGAGAAGTGAAGCTCGGTAGCTCCATATGGATATTATCATTTTGAATTATATATTCAGTGTATCTGCACATGTTCTGATATGATGTAATAGATACGATGCCACACCTTATTGATGTTCTGACATAGTTCTGGTGATGATGCTATGATATATTGTATTTGTACGTGTTCTGATATGATACAATACGATACCACACCCCACTAATGTTCTCACATAGTGATGGTGATGATGTCGTGTTACACGATGCCACCTTCTTAGACATGTGAAGGCGAATTATGAGATTGTCTTTGATAGCCTACTTGTGTGATGAGTGTTATGGGGCCTTGAACACTGCCACCTTCTTAGACATGTGAAGGTGCATTATGAGATTGTCTTTGATAGCCTACTTGTGTGATGAGTGTTAGAGGGATCCTCATGGTTGCTTTGACCATGTTGGTTGGGTAGCATATGAGTAGATCCTAGCCATGTATACCTCTAGCTACAACGAGTTCCTACGTGTGTTTTCTCCATGAGGTATCACGATGTGGTGTGTGTCCTACATGTGTCTACTTCCATGGACCCACAGACACACTACCATGTAGCATACGACCAGTGTGTACCTTCTCCAGCTAGCGTATGACCATTTTGAGTGACGACGTGTTTGGGTGACAATTATGTAATCAAATTTTCAACAGATTACACAACCTAGCTTTCAGCCATAGCTATGTGAGATAGAATCTCTCCATTCAAAAAGGGGAGGCACCCTTCTTACTGCTAACAAAAACTATGGTAAAACTAATAAATTATTTACACAATGTACACTACACTTACGAAATGGGGGTGGGTGTGTTACACTCATTCTTCTCTCTTTTTTCAGAGAAGATGTTTTACAATGCTTCACAATTTGGAAGTTCTATATCTAATAACTGAAATGTAACAAAAAAATTTAATGCCAATATCTCTATCTTGTCAAAGAAAAGAGTAGAAATACCAGATGTGATTGATAATAAACAAAATAGAGTAAAAGTGAAATATCACCAAGAAAAAATTCGTTCCATAGCTTTTTCAATGTTGGATATGTAAAAGACATATCATTTGTCACATTAGAAGTACAAATTCTTCTTTGATGCAGCAATTCCCCAAACAACATGAACGATGACAAGCACAAAGTCTTGTAGATCTTTCAACCAAATTAGCCAAACACAAAAGTAAATCCAAATAATAGATGCAACATAAAGTTTACATAAATTACTTGAAGGCCTTCGAATATTATTCACCAATCAACACCAATTCCATTCACATCAAAAAGAGAATTGACTCCAACACCAAGTCTGGCATGCAACTTTCTTCTTTATTGATTAGATTCAAATCCACCAAATTGAACACAAAGTTTTAATTGTCGTTTCAAAAGGGCAGCACTTTATTCCAAAATACTAAAAGGTGGTTATTACAAAAAAGATCCCTCTTATTTATAGAAAAGAGGGATGAGCTAATTTAGGAAAATAGTTTGAGTAGAAATAGGAAACCATAATAGTGACTAAGCCAACATGTAATTTATTTTTGTGTAATTACACTTTACAAAAAGATATTTTAAGATGTCAAAAAGTATTTACAATATGCATAGAAAGGAGCATCAAAATTGATGAACACTGGAGACAAAAAGAAGATTTTATTTTTCTTTGCTCTAGGCGTGGAAGTCTTCATACTTCTTTTTAGTATCCTGCAGGAATGCTTCATCTGGTCTGACCGTGTAATCTACAAGAGTGTGTATTTTGGTGATTGCTTTCTTGGCAGACAAACAAACCTTCTTGCATCTCTAAAGATGGGCTTTGAGACAATCAAGTGATAGTCATATATCACATATGTTATGCATGGTGCTCTTTGAAAAATATTTATCATATACCTGCTTCATAACGGATTCTTTGAAAACTCCTATTATCTCACTGGGAGAAAGAAAGGTATGATTGTCATCAAGGAGGTCACCTGGTAACTCCTCCATTCCATTTATCAGAATAACATGATAACCTTCAACATCCTCCTGCACTTGGTGAATATCATTAGTCAAAGACTTTATTACCTGTACTCTATGCTTTAGTGATTATTTCACCTCCACATATTTATCTTTGTCAGGAATAACCCTAGCCTTCACCAATTTGTTGAGTTTGGCCTCTTTCATCTATAACCATGATGATAATCCTTTTTCCATTTCTTGTTGCTCCTTGGATAGTAAACCTTTCTCTTTAACAAGCTCAAGTTGAAGCTTGGCTATTTGTGCATTTTTCTCACCTGCTACAGTGATAACTTGTGAATCGTGATCTGAGATTTCATCAATAAAATTGTACAACACTTTACCTTTAGATGGAAGCTTCTCCGATTTTTGTACCGCTAGTTCTTCAACATTCACCAAGGTCTTAGTTTGGGTATCACCAGTAGAAGAGCTTGCTATGATTCTCAAGATGTTTGCATAGCGCTCAACCTTTTCTTTGTATAGATTCTTGGCTTGTTCCATCTTGTCAAGCCTTCCTACCAGGGCATTCAAAACTACTCAGGAATTTGCTTTCGCACTTTCATTGGTTACTTTCCCAAGTTGTATTCTTTGAACAATGTAATCCACCATACTTACATCACCTTCTTATTGCGGAGGAAATCCTACCTTAGCAAAATTTTGGCCAGCTTTATCAATATGAAGCCTTGAAATAGCCTTAGCCTTTTTCTTCTCCTTGATCTTTGGTGGAGGTATTTCTTCAAGGTCTAGCTCATCAGGAGATATCATTTTTTTCTTCCACTTGGAGACCTGTGAAACCAACCAAGGAGGGAGAGAAGAAGTATATATGTTTGTTGACATTGCCAATTCTTGAGTTGTCGTGACTTACTAAGAAATGGTTGTGATTGTAACTATGGGTGTAGTATTAGTCATTATTGGATCAGTAACTTGCACGCCAAGCTGATTTTGCAAAGATTCATTCATGAACCTGTTAAATTCTACTTCAGTGGAAATGTGAAAAGATAGGGATGACAAACTAGGTATAGAAGTTGGAGAGTTCTATATAAAATCAATAGTTTGTGTCTGGATAACTGTAGAAGAAGCCGACATGGTTGATATTGCAGGTGGGGAAGAAACATTTTCTATTCCTGTTACTATGGTAGGAGGAGGAGAAGGAATAGGAGGAATATGAGTCATGGGTGTTGGAGGAGTATGAGGAATTTTGACACGACCTGGTGAAGATGTAGAAGGAATATTTCCAGTTTCATTTCAAGGAGGAGATCAAATTTTCTCATCCTGTCAGAGCTCTTCCTCATGATTTTTCTCAAATTATTCTTGAGATACCTTAGGAGATTCTTCTTCATCATCATTTGATTGTGTTTCCTCAGATTCTTCCCTTTCTGATTCTTTGGATTCAAACTCTGTATCTCCTCCTTCTTCATCTAAGGATAAATCTTTGGAAATAAGATCCTTTCCTTCTGCATGTGGTGTTTTAGATATTGTCTCTTGTTCCTCAAGGGTCTGTGTAGTATTCTTTCCCATAGTGAATTTGATTCTTGGTCCTCTTTGAGATGAAGAGGGAGTAGCAACCTGCTTATCTTTGGTGTGGGATTTCGGCCATGGACTGGATTTTTCCTTGGGAGGTTTTGCCTCTAAATCAGTTTTAAAAGCTTTCATTTGATAGCCATGCTTATGTAACCATTATGTTGTGTTATGTAGAATGGGAGCTAACCTTTCCCTCATGTAAACACATTATTTCTTTGACCATTGCACCGGGGGTAAAGGCTTTTTGGTGATTTCATCTTCATCATAAGTAGAATTTAGGATGTCTCCAAGATTAGTGAAGTCTTCATGAAAATAAACTATATCGAGGGCCCTGATCTGATCAACTGTCAATCTGCAATAATCCATCCTATGGACAACTTCCTCATCTCTATAATCTGCCTATATGTCTTCAAAATGATAAACATGGTTGTGACCTTTCTTGAGATTTTTCTTTACATCTCAATAGTCAAAGTCACACCTATACCTGTAGGTCTTGATAGTCATTATTTTCATTTCTGCTACAACATTCTTGGCTTTTTGTACACTTTTGATAGTGTACATGTCAATGATTAAGGGAAATTTGAAACTTGGTTTATGTATCCTCGATCGTTATTTGTGTAGATAAATCAATTGTCTACACAACTCCATGAGGATCCATTTGTCTGAGGGATCCCTGGGTAGCATGTAGGGGCACCCAGTGAAACAACCTACTCTTATATAAGTAAAGGTTTGGAACTGTAGAAAGACATATCCAACCTTGATGACTACTTTGTAGGCTTCATCTGATATTATTTTCTTCTCTAGAGTAGGATCAAAAGTGAAAAACAAAGGTGAAAAGAAAGCATCTGTAACCCTCCTGAAATGATGGAACATTTCCCTCAAGTTCAATTGGTAGTAATAGTCATATACCGGGATAGAGTGTTTGTTCCCCTTAGTAGACAATCCTGGAAACTGACTCATCACCCCAACGTCATACACCAAATAAGAATTCATATAGAACTTCAGAGTGGTAGGCACATTAATCAGTTGTTCATGGATTTCATCACTGATCTGCATTCCCCAGTCAATATGCACTTTCTTTATTTTGATTATTTGGATGTATTCATACATCCAATCTTGAAAATGAGAAGATTTAGGTAAGCCTTTGACTCTACTTAAAAGGGTGATCATGTCTCTAACATCCTCCTTGAAATCACTTTGAGGAAGTCCCTTAGGCCATCTAGATACGACATGTCTAGGAGTTTTCAACCATTGAGTGTTAATCAATGTTTTAGCCCTGACTGAATCATTATAAAAAATCTCCGGAGCCTTCTAAATTGTGATAGTTGTATATTTTCCATGTGTGGAACCTTGAAAACAATATCAAAAAATTCATCATCGAGCCTCATCATAACTTGACCTGTAGAATCTCTTACAGTTCTATCTTCTCAAATATAATGGGCTACAACTTGAAGCACAAATTCAGTATGATGAGCAAAAGTTGGGAGGGTAGATACCAGATGGAGATTACTATGAAAAATGGCCTTTCAATTTTCATCCATATGGATATTTTTGAATCCTCTTCACGAAATCTTCCAGATCTTGATGACCAATATCAATATCCCTTATTTCATCTACTTTAAATATCACCATAGTTGGGGGGAACATGCCTTGGTATTTATACTTCATCTTTCCTTTGGCTCTAGAAGATGATGGAGGCATTTCAACTATCATATAGAGAGGGCGAGACTGATGTTTTCCCACCTCTGAAGATCTCTTGATGAATTTTGAAGGTAACTGCAAGAATGATGCATCCACAGGTGTCAGGAATGATATGCAACATGGGGGAAAATGAAGTGAGCAGAGGATATGGAGCAACTATGTTTTGGCAATATGGCGTGAAAAACAGAGCAACTGCGCGTTGTCAATGTCAAAGCGAAGAAATTGTAAGCTTAAGGTGCAAAGGAATGATTGCAGATTTTGGTGCTCGGGCGGTGAAAATCACCGCCTTGACACCAAGAAGTGATAGATAACAAAGTGTTAGGGCAATGAAAATCACCATTCACCACCTTAACACTTAAAGTTTGTAACCGAGGTTTCGTAGCGGTGAAAATCACCGCTTCAACACCAAGATATTAGGAAATTTGGGTGTCTTGGTAGTGATTTTTACCATCGTGACACCAGGTTAGGATTGGTCTTTCGGTGTCATGGTGGTGATTTTTACCGCCTTGACATCGAAGAGTTGTTTATCACTTGGTGTCATGGCGGTGATTATCACCGCCTTGACACTGAAACGTTTACCACTTTTCGTGGAAATTGTGTTAAGGCAGAGAATTTATTCGCCATGACATAGGGATTGAAAATGAAATGAGAAAGCTAGGTTTTTTGTGAGGTATGCAAAAAAAATGATAAGATAATGATGCTAGGGTTTTTGTGAAGGAAAAAAGAAGAACCAGAAAGACAACACGAAAAGGATTATGAAAGATGACCTAAATAAATAAAAGAAGAGAGAGAAAGTGTTGAAAATCAAAAGGAGAATGAACGGCAAAGGAAAAAGGAAGTATGCATGAAGAATACCTCAAAAAGAAAAACCATAGACAATGATGATGAGGTCAAAGCGAAATCCGTGAGCTTGAGCAAATGAAATGGATCCAATCTCAAAGGAAACAAGTGGGAAGATGTTGCGGTATGAAGGAGGGAAAAAGAGAAACTAAATGTTGAAAATAAATCGCAAAATGAGCACATAAACATATAAACATACTTAAATCCTCCACATTGAATGCACCATAAATAAATTAATTCAACTAACAAACAAGTGTGAGGGTAGTGATTTTTACTGCCTTTGCACCTAGAAAAAAACAAAGGTTAGGTGCAAGGGTAGTGAAAATCACTGTCTTTGCACCAAAAATAGCAAACAATATTTATGTGCAAGGGTGGTGAAAATCACTGCCTTTGCACCAAAAAGTGCAAAAGAGTTAGGTGCAAGGGTGGTGAAAATCACTGCATTTGCACCAAAAATAGAAAAAAGACTAACTTTTGGTAGAGAGGAGTTGTAAAGACTTTAGTCTCAAAAATTGAGCCAATCATCACTCACATAAACTAGATGAGATTGGAGACTACACATCGAGAACAATTTGAGACCACCTCGTTTTGTGTGCTTGAAACACATGGACCTAGGAAACAAATTATTTTTGTAGGGGGGTTATCTGTGGATCAAGCATTGATAGATTAGTTTATAATAGATGTGATAGTTGTGGATACACTCTAGGTCATGTGGATGGCGTGCTCACTCCACATCACATGAGAGCTATTACTATAGCCGAACATTGTTCCCTCTTTCCTCATTAGGTTGCTAGTATTTAGTCACACAGTGATGTACATTGCAATTTTTAAAGATTGTGAACTTTCTTTTTGGTTATTGATGATTTTTTAGTTGATTGTGAAGGCTGACACCTTATTTATATTTGATTGTGAAGGTTTCGCCATGACCTTTGATCTTATTTATTTATAGCCCTAGTGGTTATATATTTGAATTAGTGTTGAAATTGTGCACATTTATTGCCTTATTGTTGAAATTGAACTTTAGTTTTCTCTTCTTTATGAACTTGGTGGCTAAGCTAGTTATCTTTGTTGTTTTCAATGTTGGTTATGTGTCGTATTGTCATTCCTCTATAAGAACATATGAGGTGGACTTGGTGAGTGTATATGATGAAGTAGATGCATGGAATGTTGAGGATGGGGGTATGTGAGGCTATTATGCAGCTAGGACCCACTACTCACCTATGTGTGATGACTATCTCTTGGAGGCTAATCACCTTATACAACAAGATACAGGTCATTATGGTCTTGTTTGGATGGTCTCACCTTACGTGTGGCCTAACACCATCAAGCCACTAATTGTGATGTTTTATTTATGTAAGATGGTTATTTTCTCTTGGTTCATGGATTCTTGTATCATGGATAAGTATTATGCTTTCTAGTGTCTAGATGGATCCTTGTGTGGCCTTATGTTGTGATTTTTGGTGTTGTTTGTTGGTGTGTATATGTATAATGCATGTTTAATCATGGGTATGGTGCTTTATTTTTGAGTTTTTGTATGTTAATTTTGCCTTTGTGATTGTGACTCCTTTCTTGGATGGTGTGTATAGGATGCCTAGAAGAGGTGGTCATGGAGTCGATCATCTGAACTCTACTTATCTGAGTTCCCACAAGAATGATTGTGAGGAGCACCTAGGTCCTCTATTATGTTCTATGCTTGGGGATATTCTTACCCAGCTTGGCCCTAGACAGGAGGGTGGTCGAAAGGATTTAGGGAAATGGAAAGGTTCCCTAGAAGAAATATTTCAGTTTTAGTAGGACTTATGTTTGACATTTTGAGGGCACATTCTCCGCCCAATAATTGTTCTTATGGAGGTTTGGAGTTTGAGAATTGGATGTTTGGTGTTCCTTTTAACAGGGTGTACCCAGTAGTCTTCATGTTCCAGGGTAATCGTCTTTCACATAGGAGGATTCAGAGTTGGATACAAGCCTAGCTCCATCGTCTTGACCAATCAGCTCAGGGTGCTTAGGCTGCAATGGGTAGAGGTACAAGGGCCACTTAGCGAGACAATGTCCTCAGAGGAACACACCTGGGTTCAATCAAAGATCAGAAGTTACGGAGCTAGAAGGGAATGATGCAGGTAGGAATCATGGGATGAGTGCAGTGGTGGATCATAGTCAGATAGAGAATTAGGGTACAGATGTGGAGATTAATGGAAATGGATAGGAAGCTGATTCAAGAGTTCATGGAAACCTAGCGGTATAGGACGCCGAGGAAGTGCCTTTAGTGTTGTTTCCTCTACTTTGATTCTTGATTTTTTAGGATATATGTTTTGTGATTATGTTGGTTGTTTGGATTGACAGTTTATTAGGCTTAGAGGATTATGACTCTGGTTATTGTTGTTTTTATGTGGGTATATGTAGTGGTTCAGTTTTTGAACCATTGATTATGTGTGATTTTATGGAGTTTGTTCTAGGGGTATTTGTAGGCTTCTAGGAGTAAGCTTGACCCTAGGGGGGAGAATGTAACACCCCTCTATTTTTCTCTTATGTTTATATTACGATGCTTTGATATTTGATTGCTATTTATAGATCGATGTGGACTATATGTGAGATGTGATGTACATTCTTTGATGTTATTATGAACAAATCTTTGATTAGTATAATTTTGGTTTGTTTTAACATGATTATTGCACATGAGTATTTTATTTATGTTAGAACTGTCAGTTCGTCATAAGTGTATTTGTGAAGGGGATAGGATCATATCACTCGCTTGTGAGTGCCCTGTGATGCCACGAATTCCTCTTCACATTGTGTTTTATGATGATGTTTATATACATGTGCTATTGATGCCTCGTTTGTAAGTATCGGACATTGACTCCACCTAGCTTCACAGGTTTGAGTGTGTCCACCACCCAAGTGTAAAGTTGATTGGGAGATAGTAGCTAGGTTACTTGTGTCAGGTCTACACCCTAGTCTCAGTGTGTCGTCAGGTTTAGTCAGTCGTGTTTGTTTAATTTTGTTTATTATTGCTTTATTTTATCATGGTAAAATACTTTAAAAGAGGTTTAGTGAAATTTATTATTAAAAGTTGAATAGTAGATTATTCTTATTTTAAAATGTGGAGATTTTAGGACTAATAAATAAATAAATTTAATTTAATTAATAAAAAGATTAATCTTTGGATTAATTGATTTATCGATTAATTAAATTAAATAAATTGATTATATTTGAATGAGAAATTTTTTAATTATTTAAAATATTAAATTTTGATTACTAAAAGATTTTATGATTAAGTGGGTTGTTGAAAGATATTTTGGAATTTGCTAGCAAGTGTTAGAAAAATTAATTAAGTTGTTGGGGAAATTAATTCCCAAGAGTTAATCTTGGCCTTGGGTGAGGAAGTAGAAAGCTTCTTCACAGCAAGGCACAAGATATTTTACATGTGGGGAATTATGGAAAAAAAGAAGAGATTTTCGGCTATGATCTAGAATTTTTCAAAAATAATTGGCTGTAGAAATTGCTTTGGAATCTTTGGCAAAATTGGAATCTACAGGTGAAGCTTTACATCAAACATCACTTCCTTAGGCTTCTAGATATAGGTTCCTTTAATTATTTTATTGTTTTGCAATTTAGAAAGATTACTTGTACAAAGAATTTATAATTTGTTAAAAAGATTTTAAATTATTTTTGTAAATTTGTAAGGCTTCTATGTTTGAAATTTCGCCGTGAATATTTTACTCCTTTTGTAGAAGATTTTATAGTGAAATCAAAGAGCCTCTATAGGAAATTATTATTAAACAATGAAATAAAACCTAGACATAAACAATAGAGAAATAAATAAATTCATTGTAGGATTCCTTGTAGAAAACCTTTGTGTTGTATCTTGTGATATTCTTCTATAGAAATCTATTATCCTCCTCTTTTAAATTTATTTATTTATTTAATGTAAATTTGAGAGCATCTGTGATAAGATTGAACAATCATTTGTAGAATTTTGTTAAATTTTGTTCTTTGTAGAGTTTATAAATTCCTCTCTGTATGAAAGAAATAATTATGGAGTCTTTGTAAATTCTCTAGACCCTGTGTTGGAAATGGTTCTCTGTGAAATTCTCTGTAAAATTTGGGTTTTTATCCTGTAGGTGATCTCTCTTGAAAATTTCTGCCCAATTAAATCATTTGAATGGAAATGTTTCTTATATATATATATATATAATATATTTATTGTGCTTCTGGAAAATCCATCATCGTACGAAGAATTCCATATTCATGTCACTGGGTTTTATAAAGCTTCGCATATTTGATTTTATGTTAATGTTTATGTTTTAGTATGGGTGTGGGGCGCTCCCCACAACCACCCCTCCCCATGGGAGGCATTGTTGAGAGGCAACACTCAACGTTGCCTCTACACAGTGGCCCCCATGTAGAAAGGGGGTTGGCTATGAAGAGAGTCAATTGCCCCCCCCCTTAACCATTGGAATACCCCATTATCCTGGCATGTGTGCCTTGTAAGTCTACGCTTATACTTAAAATTCAATTTTGAGATTTAAGTATTGTTTAAAATATAATATATATATATTAAATTTATATTTTAATAAGGATTTGGATTTAATGTTTGTTTATTCAATATTTAATATATATTGGTGTATATATAATGGTGTATATATAATTGTATATATATATGATTATATATACATATATATATATATATATTCAATGTATATACATTTAAATATATAATTAATATTTTTAATGTAAAATAGGTGTATGTAATATTGTTCAATTAGATGAGTTTTCTTTTCTTTTTTTTGAAAAGATATGCTTTGGAAAATGAAGAATTTTATTATTATTTTTAAATAATGGAGGAAATTGAATATTCAGGTAAAATTAGAGTTTTCCTTCTTTATTTGTAAGGTGGGCTCTTTTGTTTTGATTAGTATAATTGGGAAAAAATTTCTAGTGTTTTTCACTAGATGCGAATGGATTTAAGAAATCCAAATGTTAGGTTTATTTATTGTGTTGATTTCCCTTTGTTTTTCCTCTAGATACGTTTTGGGGAAAAAGTGGGTTAAAGTGTTGTCGATAATTTGTCTCTCTTCCAGGAGGTTCTTTAGAGGATGGGGGTTTTCGTTTTGTAGTGTCATCCATTTTAATTCTCTTAGGAAATGTGTTTTTATTTTCAATGTGTTACCCAATTTCCACAAATGAGAATGTTTTGCATCTTTTTGATAGAGTGGTTTTGGTTATTTGTTTCCTAATTTGGAGTGGTTATTGTTGATGCCAAAAGTTGGCAAGGTAAAAGCCCTATGTGGGAAACTCAGTTTTAGGGGGGGGCCTATTGCATCAAACTGAGTGACCTCTAGATTTTAGGGAAGTCGACTTCTTCTATAACTGGGGTTTTGAATGGGAAAAAGAAGCAAATATAAAATAAAAGGATCTAACTAGGGCAATGCACCAAAAATTAGATATAAAGAATGGTAGAACTATCTTGCAGATGCAATCTAAGGGCCTGCGCAATGATCTTCTATGCTTGAAATAACGATCATAAAAGGGGAAGACCTGAACAATTTATTTCATGACATAACATAATTTGCACAAAGATATGCTTGAAAGAAAAGAGTTAAAGACATGGTTCCAACTAAGCATTCTATTCAAATTATGGAAGTTACAAATAAACTATCATAGGAACAACACAGTATAGAATTATCAATAGTTAAGAGACAGAAAGGCCAAATTACAAGGGCATGGTCTGTGAATCTTTACAATAATCTAATAAAATAAAGTCCTGGTGTCTTCCTAATCCCTCTATAGGTATTTTGAGCCAGAAATAATCAACTTTGTAATTTCTACTTCAACAACTTACCAACTAGTAAAGAAGAAGAAGCTCTCTTTCTCTTCCAAGAGAAGTAGTATATATAGCCAAGGGCATCCACCGCTTCAAGATTGTAAACAATATCCATCATGAATCATAATGCTTTCAACAATGATTAATGATGGTCATTTGTAACAAAAAGATTCCTAACAATGGATCAAGTCATTCGCTAGCCAGATACATCCTCTACAAAATGATGATAGTAATTTTGATCGATATCGTGTAAACAAGTGTCACTCTATAGAGAAAATGGTTAGAACACGCAACATAGTTTGGCAGCTTGGCGTTCGCATCACTCTTCCCTACAATGTAACAATGTCAAAAGAATACCTGGCCGTATTTCATAGCTCACAGTCTGTCCTCCTTATCCTTTGATGAGAGCTTGCAATGAGAAGACATTTGGTAGCGTTCTTGCTCTTGGTACTACTTGAGGGGCCCACCAAGGTTTGTATGGGTGAATGTCATGTGGCAAGTAGTCAGGGCCCGAAAGAGAGATATATGGAAGCTGAATTATTACACCCCATTTGTTGACACATGGGAATAGGTCGGGGCTCAGAAGAGAAGAGAAGGGAAGTCTTCCTTTGGTGTGTGATTTGGTGACATGTGGCAGTGTTGAACGGAGAATGCCAAAAATTTGTCATGAAGGTCATTTTAATTTTATTGGGCACAATCAAAAGACGAGAAAAATACTACAAATAACCTAAAGGGAGCATGGGGTATATAAATATCCACATCTTTTGGCGGCTATCGGGGGCATTTCGCTTGTGGAATGGCGAATCTAAAAATTCTCTGGTTTGGCAAACCAGAGTCTTATTCATTGGGCATTTGGAGTTAGAGCTTAGAAAGAGCATCCTACAAGGACACCTAGTCAACCTTGAAGGGCGTTGATATGGCATGCAGGATGTCGTGCACTTCATGCAGGTCAATAAAGTCTTTGAAAGGTAGCACCAAACATACTTTGGACCCATCCTCAAGATGGAAAATTAACCATGCGATCTGACTAGTTACACCCTCGATGTCTTCAATGATAGGAGGTTGGTTGAAACTCTAGAAGACTAATAAATCCTGCTTCCTTTCCTCAATTGTGGTTGCAATCTGCTCAGCGATAGCCACTAATTCATCAGGAAGAAATGGAGAGGGCAAGCCCATCGTGGTTAGTTTGGAAATTCTTGCCCAAACGTCATCCATGGTTTTCCCTAATGTAGTTGAACATCATTGAGCACGAAGGGTGGCCTCTTGATAGTGGATAAATTGCTTTGCGACCCCAGTAGTTGCTCTCTGATTCTCAATCCTTGCTCACTCCAGATCCTCGCTCAATACTATGTACAACTTGTCTAGCAGCCTTTTCGCCTTGAGAACTCTTTCCCCTATGAATTGTGGGAACTACTCCATCATAGCGTGAACCTCCCTGCATAAATCCATCACCTCTACCATGAATCAAAGAGTAGGCTAGAGAGTAGGGTATAAGGCCTTGACCTTTTCCCAGTAGGAGGCATACCATTGTTTGGCCACTAAACAAAGGTCTGACTGTGGAGCAGGAGTCTAAGCGACCTTTGTAAAGGAATCAATTTTTGCATTCCTTGTCTCAACCTCCTATATTATCCCCACAATTTTCTCTATGGTAGAGGTGAGTTTATCCTATTAAAGGTCATTTCGTGTGGCCAACCATTTTTCTTCAGCTTGGCTTTGGGTTGCAGACTCTTGATCCAGGGTAAGCCTTTACTTCCTGAGATCTTTCTGAAATGGAGCCTGTGCTCTTGCTTGGTTTGTCTCCTTTTCTCATACCATTTTCTCTAGATGGGAGTTCAATCATTGCAACTCTTTGATATTTTTCTGAACTTCTCCCTTTGATTGGGCTAACCTATCCGATAATTCCTGGTTCCTTTATTACAGCTTGGTTATCCGATCAAATTCTCGAGCCTGGAATTTCTTGAGCTCCCTCATCAAGCTAGCCTACTCAGTCTGCATATTTTTTCTAAGGCGCACCTTCTCTACTTCTTGTGCTTTTTCTTTGGCCATCATAGCATCTAGCCTTGCTTTGACGGTCATGAGCTCATTCTCCATCTTTTTCAATTCCTAGACTTGAGGAAGTCGGTAGTCACCACCCATTGTGTCTCCTCCATTAGCTCAATTTTTTCCTATGCCCGAGCAACACACAAGTCTAGTCCGACGACATGGATGTCATAGTCATCGAGTTGCATTTCCCCATGTGGCTTGACAATACTTGGATGCAGGGTTATGAAATGCAACGATTGTTGACCTTCGTTGTACGTAGTATGGACCTTGGGCTCTGCTGATCTTCTGGCATCCTTTTCTTGTTGCTTCTAGAGTCGGAGGGCCCGATCCTACCTCATGGTCTTGCTCTGTGACAAGAATTGGGCTGGTGACATGATTCATTCTCCTACAAAAGGGGTGCCAAGGGGAACAACGAAAGGAAATGAGGGGCAGCTGACCTCAAATGATTTCTTCTTTGGAAGGGAAACCGTGAGTGGAGAGAAAGGATAAATATTACAAATCCTTGGTGATGAAGGCGTGGAAGGGCCCATGAAGAATGATGGTAGAAATGAATATGCGCCAAAATCTGATGGTTGTGATGGTTGAGTCAGAATCAACTCCGATGATGCAATAGCGATAGAAGCACTAGACCTCGATGGGGTAAACAACATGGATGCGAATGAGGGTATAGATGGGGTGGCCGAAGGGGATACGACTAGTGGAGGGGCAGCCTGAGGGGAATTGAAAGCCATTTTTCTGATGTGAGAGAATAAGGGGGAAACTCCCGAAGTCATTATGGAAGGAACAAAGAAAGATGGGACCAAACTCAGACTGATGGGTGTTGCAGGAGCTGCAAAAGAAACAAGAGAATGTGAGCCAAGAAGAGAGGGAGAGAAAGATACCCGGGTTCCCGCTTTCATCTCTGAGACTTGGCCAATCGCAACATCTTGTGAACCATCCTCCAAAGAGGTATCAATACGTTGTATTTTACTCTGCGGGGAGTCCTCCAAATCTACCACCTCTGTTGGTTATTGCGTTGTTCTAGAGTTAGCCATGGCTGCTCGTCAAGACTATGACGAACCTGATCATGAAGTATTCACCTGCATACTCCTCCTAATTACAGCACCAAACTATGTCACCACTTTTGGATTTTGCTTCCCTTTGTTAGAGCATTGCAGGACATCTTTAGGGTCAGGCCCCTCTACATCACTTGTTCAGATTAGGGGTGTTCTTGGTCCTAAAGGCCATCGAATTGATCATCGTTATCAAAAACTGATGGATCCTGGAAAGGGGCATCAAGTTTTTGTGTCTCCTGGCGGTAGATCCAGAATTCGTGTATCTTCTCTGGCTTCCAACTTTCCTTTATCAACTTGCTTCGGAAGGTAGTACTCATACGACTATTCTCATTCACCTTCCCTTTGACGAGGTAGAAACCGAGCCATGGCGGACTTTGATTATTATTCGGCATGAGCGCCAATTCAACCCAAAACTTGTTGTCACCCTCAATTAGATTTCTTGATGATTCTCAGTATGGTCGAGGGCTATGCTTAACCTTAATAGATGTGTCGCCCAAATCATCCTTGGGGTATAGTCCCATTTTTTGCAAATAAAAGCCAGCCTAAGGTGTACCAGCTTAGCTTCAAGTAGCTCTACATATCACATCCTTACCATTATCACTGTTTGGTAGCTCATGGGGCAATCAAAAAATACCTTCTTCTTCTTCTTCTTTGGGTCGGAGCAAAAATTTAAGTCAATGACATCCATCTATCGGAAGACTTCCAGGGCCAACACCCAATCGGTGGGGGATGTGGGGAGTCAGATTGGCTCTTCACAAAATCCACACACTCAGACACATGTGAAATCTTCACCGAGGAACCAATCACATTTAGGAAACAAGGATCGCATCCAACTGGTTTGATCACCCGATAAGCAATAATAGTGGCCATCCTCTCCAAGGTTGTGCGAAATCGGATCCATGAATTTTTTTGAGAATGCATAATAATCATAAGTGGAGCAAAGGATGGGAGTCCATACCAAAACCAGCCTTCGACACTTTTTCTCATCAAAAATTTCCAACTCCATTCTTTTCCTGAAGAAATCATTATTCTGATGGAGGAACATATAGGCGAGAAATGAAGGATACCTAAACTTGGCCATAGTTCTGAACTCACTAATCTTCTTCTTCATATCTTTGATAATCATCTCCATGAAATCATACCATAAAGGTTCTTGTTTCCTTCAAAGTTGGAAACCTATGCCCAATTGAGCCTCGAACACGACCTCGTCGTTGTCAAAACCGCACACAAAATCAATCATGGAGATAACATCCTTTATGTCCACCAGTGTATAGTCGACACAAAGATTTGGATATTTTAATGTTGCTTACTATCCTTAGGTCTATCAGTTTCAATATTATAAAAGTTAAGGGCTTGATTCCTACCCCTCCAATAATCAGAACCCTTTCTCTGGTTGAAGTGCTCCATCGGTCGCTCTCTGGTGTCAACCTCAGGAATGCACAACATGTGCCTGAGAGCCTCTGCGGTTAGCACCGCCCGTAATTTACTTCCTTCAATGGCGCCAGTCACTGAATTGAAGCATTGACCACTTTCATAAATTATCTCTAGGCAGTGGTGCACATAAGGGACCATATATTGGGGGTCTCCACATTGCCATTGCTTGAATGATAGTTGGTTGTCTTGGGATCTCTTCATCCTGGCGAAAGAAGCTTCTCTAAGACTCTTAGGGTTGGTATTGAGGACAAGGTCATATATATTATCCCATTCCTCCTTTATTAGGCTAGAATATCTGACTGTGCCCTTGCTAGCCAACCATGAACATGGCCATTCTAGTTTCTTTAGGATCCCAAGCATGGCCTAGGACTGCTGATCATCAAAGATATTGACTAGAGGTGCGTTAATTATAGTGTCGACCAAGCTTTGAGATGCTTCGCCCGATTCATTCATTTGTGGGTTATTGGTTACATTAGGGATAGCCCATATCATTTTCCTCCTGAACTTCTTGAAATTTTTCTACTTGTCTTTTAGAAACTCTACGCTTCAAAATTCTCTCAATAGCTCTTGCACTAAAAAACTCTCTTTTGCTTTTAAAACAATCGCATGCAATCCCTGGTCTTTTGTGTCCTCCTGCATGTGGTAGATGACGGTTTCTTTTTCCTACATTAAATTCAGCATGTACTGTTGACCCTTGGGTTTACATGAAGTGGGGTACCTGCTATTTTGAAATGACAAGGCTTCATGATGACTCGGAGTACTCACACCCCTCAACATTATTTTTCTTGGAAATTGAGCTGGTGATTTGAAAGTAGGTTAGGCATCTTATGTCATGGCAATTAATACCCCGAATGAGATGATTATGTCAAAGCAGGCGATAATAGATTTGTATCTTTTCTTGGGTTTTGAGGGCCACTCAAAAGGATGACACCTCATTGTCCAGCTAAAAATGCTACCACCGAAATACTACAAACAACTTGTGCTAATTAATTAGCCTGCCTGCATCAAATCATACTTGTGATCATGACTTGGTGAGAATTTTGAGTGAGCCTTGGTGTGGTATTCAAGGTAGTACCCAGCTAATCTCATGCTTATGGTATTTATATTATTGCGCTTATTCTTGTTGCTTCTATAAATAGGCATCTAGTCAGTTAGAAGATTAACCTAGCAAGTTTAAGTAGCATCTCCATTAGGCAATTGGCTTAGTATTTGGTAATTGCGGTTTGTGCAATAATTTAGCATAGAGTTTGAATTTAGACTCTTTGCATAGGTTCTCTACCTGACAATCATATTTCTTCTGATGCCATGGACACCCCCATCAGGTTGACCTCTTCTAAACTATAGATGGCTTTCCTTGGTGAAATTTCAACTAGGCGCTTAAAAACGATGACGAAGAATAATCATTCCTTGACTATCGTGGCTATGAAATGGGTACTTGGTCATGACTTCCCAGAGTATGAGGACAACTATAGGATAAAAATTGACGTGATCTCCCACTTTGTGAAGTTGCTATTTGATATTCAAGTCCCCAAGCCACTTATCATTCGACTAGTGATAGCAATATTTCGGAAGAAGTATTTGAACAGCCTTGGAGAGGTGCTAGCACATGTTGCCTTCGGAAGGATACAGATTGCAAGAGACATTCATCATTTTGTTGAGGAGGATGCAGTCGTTCCATGGTTGCCTATTCTGAGTGGTTTTTGCCTCCAGTCATAAGATGTCCATCATGAGAAGGCTTCTTGATCCTACTGCTTCCTGCTCCAAATTTATAATGTGGTTTCGTTCTTCAACATTGACTGGTATACCAACTTTAGGAGTCTGGTGTTCCCTCTGCCACCTACCAATGTTGATCTGGATGGTGTCGCCGATGTAGCCGAGGATGAGGTGGTACCTGATGACACTAATGTTGTTCCTCCTATGCAAGACTAAAATTTTTCTCCCTCTGCTTCACTTTCTGCTCTGAAACCTTGCTAATTTTGTATATACCCTAGAAAAGGCTTCCATGATACAAGTATATACTCTTTTGAGTGTGGCCACCGAGCCATTTTTCTATTATACTCTTTATATTATATATAAATGAAAATATAGCTTGTGTTTAAACATCTTTGTCTTATTGCTCCAATTTTTTAAAACCCTCCTGACATATGTATTATTTTCTGCATTGTACTATAAGTCTTTATTGTATCACTGATTGAAGAAGACTGGCCAAAAAAAAGAGCAAAGAGGAAAAATGAATAAATTAATTACATATTTACATGGTAGGATTGTTTGAACAATATTTTTAGAATTTCAAGGTGGATTCCCTTGATGGGAAGCCATTTACGTTTTTATTAGAACACCTTTTGTTGCTTGAATCATTACGAGTGAACCCTTTGTGCCATTAGCCTTTGGGTGTCGGTCGGTTCTTGCTTCTTGTTGACTAGATATTACCACCAGACCCTTGCCATCTGGTCTCTACTCTAAATAGTCATTAAGCACGCTTGCACCTGTGACATCACATAAAATCAATTCCATAGAGGATGGTGAGTAATAATTCATTGTTGGTGTTTGACTTAGTCTCTTCTGGATTGGAATGAGGTGGCAAGTCTGAATGTTGGGCTAAACTGAAACTTTAGCTCTAAGATCTACTAGAATTTTGGCTTGACATGTTGATTCATCCCTTCTCTCTAACTGAAAAACTGTCTGAACGATGCCAAGATCATATTCTTTTAATTTTTTGTATGACCAAGCTGAAGTTTGTTAAAAAAAAAAGTGTGTGTCCTTCTCCATTTTGAGGTAAGATGTGGCTTCTGACTTTAGGATTATTTTCCTTTTTGATTTGACTGTGGGCATAATCACCTCTAATTATTGCAAACTTCCTCTTATTATTTTTGGTATTACCCAAAGGGGAACCTTTAGAAGTGACCAAATTCTCTGAAAATTTATGAAGCTCTTCTTGCACTTTCAGTTGGTCCTTGCCTTCGGTGATCCCTAATTGGAATTGGTTTGTAATCCTCAATAGTTGTGAACTGAGCACGGTGATGTGTTAAATATCGTTGAATATTTTCCAACTCTCTCCATCCTTTAGCTTTGTGAGTTGGAATACCATTCACTTGGAGTATTGGTTATACGTCAAGTCTGGCACTAGTTCGGATTGATATCCGATTTTGGCCAAGCTTCTCGTATCATCATTTTGTTCTTGAGGAATGACTTGAATATTGAAAATTCTAAAGCTCTTAATCAGGTTTAGGATGTTTTCTTCAGAGTATCTTCTACGACCACCTACCAATGCTTGGTTTTTTATTAGTTTGGGAATCTTGAGCTAATTTGTTTGCTTGATGTTGATTTTCTCCATCGGGCTCAAAATTAATACGAGGCTTTCACATTTAGCCTTGTCTCTTAGAAAAAAGAAACGAGGTTGGAGGGACGTGGTTATATCCATGCTACTTTGGGAAGTCAACTGTATCTTAGCTTTTGTGTTGACCTCAAATCCTGCACTATCAAAATGTAGTTCCCATAGTTTTGTCACTGAAAAGCCTGTGGGTTTTTCTGCCACTTTCTAGATTGCTTGATGTTTGTCATAGATGACATAAGTTTCTAGTCCATTGGCATGATAATTTTCGAAAGGATCTTTTTCAATAAACTCGCTTAGGAGAACCTCCTCATAATCGGTACAATCTCTAGTGAATTCTTCATCTTCTATAAGCTCCGTGTAGTATATCTCCTCCTTGTTTATGGAAGTGTGGGCTGATTCAAATACTATCCTAGCTTCATCCACAACAAGTTCAAGATGCAAAGGTTCAAACTCTAGTTTCATTTTGGATCCATGCTTGGTCCTAATGATCAGGTGTGACCAATCTAAAGAAAGGTATCCACCTAGCTTAGAAGTAAATTCCCTAGGTAGGCATAGACCGAATACTGGGGGAATATCAATGATTATAGTATCTTGCTTGAGTGTGATAGTCAGACAAATAAAAAAAAGTTAGTGGAAGGTCCTTAATGATTCCCATAGTATTGACCATATTACCATCTAGTTGCATGAATCCCTTATTCAAAGGTTCATAGCTCAATCCCAAGGCTTCAACTATTAGCTTGGGCATGATTGTGGTGCTAGCACCAGAGTTAATCATGGAATTATGCAGTAATTTCTTACCCACAATGAGGGTTAAGAGAAACGACCCCAACTTTGGTTTTTATTCATCAATTCGGAATGTCGATTCTTCTTCGAGATATTCCTTAGGGACTTCTTGTGCAGTTTTTACAAGAACTTTGGCCAACTAAAATAATTTAGTAGTTTCCTCCTAAAGTGTTTTCTCCTTCAGTCCTGCGATCGATTCTTCATGAAAATCCCTTTGTAACAGTGTATTCTGCTCTGACATAGCTAGGATTTCCCATGAGGAAACGTTGGCGGATGTTTTCTTTAACTTCTCTACCATGTCCAACAGTGGTGGATTTTGTTGCTTTTGCTCCTTCGCTTAAGTGGCTATTGTCCTCTTTTGCTAAAGGTTTTGTGTCATTGTTACAATGGCATTTGTCTAATGGTCGAGATAATTTTTAGGCTGTCGACTGATCAATTGTGGGCTGATTGTATCACTGATGGGTCTCCCTTTAGAATCATTGTTGTAATCGGACTGCACATGTGAAAATTCCAAAGTGGATGCTTCGAAAGTGAATACTGCATCCTCTCCTTCCATCCATGAGAAGAGGGTGTGGTTAGGAGCTATATTGATCTCTTGCTCCAGAGACATTCCTTGCATTCAAGTGGTGAGTACCACATTTTCTGTTTGCGGGGAAGTATATGCATAGAGCCCGCTATCTGATGTCGTGCTTTGGTTGCATTGTTATGCTACCTTTTGTTGTAGATTGCCACATGGGAAATTTCAGGGCATATGTGAATTTCTGCAAGGAAAACACCAAGGGTTGTCGTCGTCGATCAGATTGTTTTTCCCTGCTATCAACTCTTAGTTTGAGCTTAGGTTGGTATTTATTAACGAAGTAGGTATCGATACTATTTGACTGGCATTTGGCACCTGAGGATTTGTTTGAGCACTTCCTTGGAACTGATTCTATTGGTAAGAGGGCCTTGCACCTTGAGAATTTTGATAGGATGGCTTTGGAGGACTGGCTTGATTATGCTTGATGATGGTTATTTTGTTGGCCATAGCTTACACCATTTCCTTTATGTCACTCATCTCATCCTTTGAGGAACTAGCTACGGAGCTCTGTGGTGTACCTGCATATGTGTACATAGACTAAGGAGGAGAAACTGGTGCGGTAGGTGGCATGGTCTAGGTGGAAGCTAATTTTTAGGGGAATATAGGCATGATGGGTTGAGGAGGCAACTTCCAAGTGTTGATCAGATTGCTTTATGCCTTCACCGCTATGTTGTATGCATCCAGTAATGTGGTTTTTCCAAGGGACCGAACCATCATGGAAATGTCGGCGTTTATGGATTTTAGGTAAAACATAAATGCCAATCCAGGTGGCAAATGAATTGCAACCTGCACTCTTTTCCAAGTTATGTGGAACCGTGCATTGAAATCAGTCAAGCCCTCATACGAGGCCCACTTGATGGTCTCTAGTTGGTGATACTGAGAAGATCTATCGCCATCATTTGAGAATATCTCAAAAAAAGGGTCTCTGAGCTGATCCCATGTGTCGACGGAGTTAGCTGGTAGAGTGTGATACTAATTTGATGCTTTTCCTCTGAAAGAGGCCACGAGTAACCTCAGCGCTATGTTTTCATTCATTACTTCATTCAATAGACACACATCTTGCAGATGTTCGGACGGTGTTCTCAAGCCATCTCTGGTAAATTTAGGAATAGACTTGAGGGAAGATACCAGAAAGGGGGCCCAAATGGCAGGTTCTACTGGAGCAACAAGAGGACTCTCGGTGTCCCAAGCCACATAATTTATGTTGGTGATAGGCAACATAACTGGTGGGGGGTTCAAGATGTTTCTATGACAGGTTCTAGTTGGTAATAACCCTAATGGAGGTATCAAAAAACTAGGATTTATTGTTGTTTGGGATCTTGTGATAGGTCGATGGCTCATGTACTTGCTTAAAGCTTAAGCATATTTCCTTTATGGTCCCACCGGGCATGCCAAAAAAATAACTATTGATGCCAAAAGTTGGCAAGGTAACAACTCTTTGTGGGAAACTTGGTTTTAGAGGGGGACCTATTGTGCCAAACTGAGTGACCTACAGATTTTAAAGAAGTCGACCTCTTCTATAACTGGGGTTTTGAATGGGAAAAGGAAGAAAATATAAAATAAAAGGATCTAACTAGGGTGATGCACCAAAATTTACATATAAAGCACCATAGACTTATCTTGTAGATGTGATCTAAGGGCTCGCTCAGTGATCTTTTATGCTTGAAATAATGATCATAAAAAGGGAAGACCTGAACAATTTATTTCATGACATAACATAATTTGCACAAAGATATTCTTGAAAGAAAAGAATCAAAGATATGGTTCAAACTAAGCATTCTATTCAAATTATGGAAGTTGCAAATAAACTATCATAGGAACAACACAGTATAGAATTATCAATAGTTAAGAGATAAATAGGCCAAATTACAAGGGCATAGTCTGTGAATCTTTACAATAATCTAATAAAATAAAGGCTCAGTGTCTTCCTGAACCCTCTATAGGTATTCTGATCTAGCAATAATCAACTTTGTAATTGCTACTTCAACAACTTACCAACTAGTAAAGAACAAGAAGCTCTCTCTCTCTTCCAAGAGAAGTAGTATATAAAGCCAAGGGCATCCGATGCTTGAATATTGTAAGAGATATACATCATGAATCATAATGCTTTCAACAATTATTCATGATGGCCGTTTGTAACAAAAATATTCCCGACAATGGATCAAGTCATTCGCCAGCCAAATACATCCTCTACAAAATGATTGCAGTGCTCTCGATCGATACCGCACAAACAAGTGTCACTCTATAGCGAAAATAGTTAGAACACATTGCATAGTTTGGTAGCTTGGAATTTGCATCACTCTTTCCTACAATGTAACCGCGTCAAAAGAATATGTGGTGACATTTCACAGCTCGCAGTCCATCCTCCTTGTCCATTGATGATATCTTGCGATGAGAAGACACGTGGTAGCCTTCTTGCTCCTGGTACTGCTTGAGGGGCCCACCAAGGTTTGTATAGGTGAATGTCATGTGGCAATTAGTCGAGGCCCAAAAGAGAGATATATGGAAGCCCGATTTGTCGACACGTGGGAGTAGGTCGGGGATCGAAAGAGAAGAGAAGGGAAGTCTCCCTTCGGTGTGTGATTTGGTGACATGTAGTGGTGTTCAACGAAGAATGCCAAAAATTTGTCATGAAGGCCATTTTAATTTTACTGAGCACGGTCAGAAGCCGAGCAAAATACTACAAATAACTTGAAGGGAGCATGGGGTATATAAAATATCCACAGTTATGTTTTATGTGTTGATAGTAGGAGAGTGGTTCTCGATGGGGGCCGGTGTCTGGGAAGATCTTTCGGGTAACCCATGCATCTTTGTGGTGACACTTCTCTTAGGTTAGCAGTATGTATGGTTCATTGGGGTTACAATTTTTTTAACTCTAGAAGCATTATACTTTTGAGTTGGTTGTGTACTAGCTTATGATAGGTTCAATTTGGTGTCAACTTGTGTCTAGTGGTTGTAGACTTGGACTAGGATCCTTGTTACTATCTCCTAGCATGGGGGATGGGCCTACGGGTGCCACTTGGTTGGGAGGAACGTGTACCCTACGCTGTTGGGTCCCCTATATCTTCAGTTTGTGATGGCGAGGTCTTCCAGTTGGAGATCTCATGGATGCCAGTTGTTTTATTATGTTCTCTTGATGTATTTTATTTCAATTGGAACTTGTATTTTAATTCACTCCTCAATTTTATTCGAGGAGGAATCTTGTAACTTGTAATAGCTAGGTATGAACTTCCTCATTCTGGGAATGAGTATTGTAATATTACTTGTAAATTAATGTAATGTGAAGCTTACTATATCATATTCTATGTGTTGGTATCTTTAATGATTTGTAATTTAATTAGATGCTTTATAAGAGTAATGTATGTGTTATGGTTTTTGATGTAATATTTTTCACGTACCTTAGAGGTTTTTGTCGTAGTATTGTGCATGTTCCTTGATATTACTGCACTTTTTAAGAAGAAGAAAAATTGTATGCTTTCGTTGTGTTGCAACTTCCTCTAGGGTATCATGGCAGGGCATTACACATGGTATCAAAGCTTAGGTTCATACACTAGGTACTCTGGGTACATTGAGTCCATTATGTTGTCCTTTTGAATCTGTTCGTGGAGTTAAGTGATCACATGTTCATGGATTTTACTTTTAGCATGACGTACTCTGTAGAAAAGAGTAGCATGAAAGAAACTTGATAAAAGGTTATGGATGGAAAGTAATGATATGAATCCCATGGGTTATGGAAATTTGATGTTCCTATGCGATCATATATGTTGTTGTACCCCATGTAAATGTAAGGAACTAGTAACTGTGTCTTGTTTTAGTGTTGTGAATACCTCATACTTGTTTGCTTTGTGTCCTTGTGATGGTGTTACTTGCTACCTGTCCATGGGGAAAAGTTGCATTTTGATGTGGGAATCACCATACCAAAATGTGTGTTTGCATGTTTGTTACCCGATTGAGGGCCAACCCATGTGTGGTTGAAACTTATATATAAGAGTAACCAAAAGATAGTCCATAGATTCTTTTTCTTTTGGTTCTCTAGACCCTCAATCCATGAAGGGATGGTATTATCCACAAGTTCCTTGGGTGGAGTGTACAGCATACACATATTGCAGCACAGAGCGTCTCAACTCAACCAATCTCGAGGAAACGTACCTACTTTCCCTTATGATGGATCAAACTAAAGTGTTAACATAATCCCCACAAATTTGAGTACATCAGCATAGATTTATTAGTGTATGTCTGGCCGTCCGTAGAGATGTTGATTTGGAATTAGTGAGTAAACCTCATCTATATGAGAGGTGAAGCTCGGTAGCCCCATATGGATATTATCATTTTGCATTATATATTCAAAGTATCTGCACATGTTCCGACATGATGTAATAGATACGATGCCACACCTCACTGATGTTCCGACATAGTGTTGGTGATGATGCTATGATATACTATATTTGTATGTGTTTTGATATGATGCAATACGATACCACACCCCACTGATGTTTCGACATAGTGATGGTGATGATGTCGTGTTACACAATGCCACATGCTTAGACACGTGAAGGCTCATTATGATATTGTCTTTGATAGACTACTTGTGTGATGAGAGTTATGGGGCCTTGAACAATTGTAGAGGGATCCTCATCATTACTTCGAGCGTTTTGGTCAGGTAGCATATGAGTAGATCCTATCCATGTATACCTTTGGCTATAGTGAGTTCTTGCGTGTGCTTTCTCCATGAGGTATCACAATGTGGGGTGTGTCCTTCATGTGCCTACTTCCACATGGCATATGACCAGTACGTGCCTTCTCCGACTGGCGTATGACCATTTTGAGTGACAACGTGATAGTCGTGGATACACTTTGGGTCATGTGGATAGCGTGCTCACTCTGCATCACATGAGGTCTATTACTATAGCCAGATGTTGTTCCCTCTTTCCTCATTAGGTGGCTAGTATCTAGTCACACAGTGATGTACAGTGCAATTTTTAAAGATTGTGAACTTTCTTTTTGGTTATTGATTATTTTTCAATTGATTGTGAAGGTCGATGCCTTGTTTATATTTGATTGTGAAGGTTTAGCCATGACTTGTGATCTTATTTTCTTATAACTCTAGTGGTTATATATTCGAATTAGTGTTGAAATTGTACACATTTATTGCATTATTGTTGAAATTGAACTTTAATTTTCTCTTCTTTATGAACTTGGTGGCTAAGCTAGTTATCTTTGTTGTTTTCAATGTTGGCTACGTGTCGTATTATGATTCATAAGGATGTATGAGGTGGACTTGGTGAGTGTATACGAGGAAGTAGACATAGGGAACATAGCAGATTCGGGAGTTCATGGAAATCCAAAGGTATAGGAGGTCGAGGAAGTGCCTTCAGAGTTTTTTCCTCTGCTTTGATTCTTGATATGTTAGGATATGTGTTTTACGATTATGTTGGTTGTTTGGATTGACCATTTATTAGGCTTAGAGGATTATGATTCTGGTTATCATTGTTTTTACATTGGTATATGTAGTGGTTCAGTTTTGGAACCATTGATTATGTGTGATTTTATGGAGTTTGTTCTAGGGGTATTTGCAAGCTTCTAGGAGTAAGTCCGACTCGAGGGGGGAGAATGTAACATCCCTCTGTTTTTCTCTTATGTTTAGATTACGATGCTTTGATATTTTGATTGCTATTAATAGAGTGGCGTGGAATATATGTGAGATTTGATGTACGTTATTTGATGTTATTATGAACAAATATTTGATTAGTATAATGTTGGTTTGTTTTAACATGATTATTGAACATGAGTATATTATTTATGTTAGAACTGTTAGTTCGTGACAAGTGTATTTATGAAGGGGATGGGATCACATCACTTGCCTGCGAGCACCCTACGATGTCACGACTTCCTCTTCATGGTGTGTTTTATGATTATGTTTATACATGTGCTATTGATGCCTCATTTACAGGTTTGCAAGTACATGACATCGGCTCCACTTGGCTTCACAGGTTTGAGCGGGTTTACCACCCAACAGTAAAGTTAATTGGGAGATAGTAGCTAGGTTACTTGTGTCAGGTCTCCACCCTAGTCTCAGTGTGTTGTCAGGTTTGGTTAGTCGTGTTTGTTTAATTGTGTTTATTATTGCTTTATTTTATCATGGTAAAATGCTTTAAAAGAGGTTTAGTGAAATTTATTATTAAAAGTTGAATAGTAGATTATTCTTATTTTAAAATGTGGAGATTTTAGGATTAATAAATAAATAAATTTAATTTAATTAATAAAAAGATTAATCTTTGGATTAATTGATTTATCGATTAATTAAATTAATTATATTTGAATGGGAAATGTTTTAATTATTAAAAATATTAAATTTTGATTACTAAAAGATTTTATGATTAAGTGGGTTGTTGAAAGATATTTTGGAATTTGCCAGCAAGTGTAAGAAAAATTAATGAAGTTATTGGGGAAATTAATTCCCGGGAGTTAATCTTGGCTTTGGGTGAGGAAGCAGAAAGCTTCTTCATGGCAAGGCACAAGATATTTTGCATGTGGGGAATTTGAGAAAAAAGGAAGAGATTTTCGGCTATGATCTAGAATTTTTCAAAAATAATTGGCTGTAGAAATTTCTTTGGAAGCTTTGGCAAAATTGGAATCTACAGGTGAAGCTTTACATCAAACATCACTTCCTTAGGCTTCTAGATATAGGTTCCTTTAATTATTTTATTGTTTTGCAATTTAGAAAGATTACCTTTACAAAGAATTTATAATTTATGTACAAGCTTTTAAATTATTTTTGCAAATTTTTAAGGCTTCTATGTTTGAAATTTTTCCATGAATATTTTATTGCTTCTATAGAAGATTTTATAGTGAAATCAAAGAGCCTCTATAGGAAATTATTGTTAAACAATGAAATAGAACCTAGACGGAAACAATAGAGGAATAAATAAATTCACTGTAGGATTCCTTGTAGAAAACCTTTGTGTTGGATCTTGTGATATTCTTCTGTAGAAATCTATTATCATCTTTTAAATTTATTTATTTAAAGTAAATTTGAGAGCATTTTTTAAAAATATTTAATTGAGAACCTTTGTGATAAGATTGAACAACCGTTTGTAGAATTTCATTAAATGTTATTCTCTGTAGAGTTTGTAAATTCCTCCCTATATGAAAGAAAGAATTATGCAGTCTTTGTAAATTCTCTAGACCCTATGTTGGAAATGGTTCTCTATGAGATTCTCTGTAAAATTTGGGTTTTTATCCTATAGGTGATCTCTCTTGAAAATTTATGCCCAATTAAATCATCTGAATGGAAATGTTTCTTTTTTATATATATATAATATATTTGCTATGCTTCTCAAAAATCCATTGTCGTATGGCAAATTCCATATTCATGTCATTGGGTTTTATAAAGCTTCGCATATTTGATTTTATGTTAATGTTTATGTTTAGTATGGGTGTGGGGTGCTCCCCACAACCACCCCTCCCCATGGGAGGCATTGTGGAGAGGCAGCGCCCAATGCCACCTCTACACAATGGCCCCCATGTGGAAAGGGGGTTAGTTATGAAGATAGTTAGTCACCCACCCTTAACCATTGGAATACCCCATTATCGTGGCATGTACGCCTTGTAAGTTTGCGCTTATACTTGAGTTTTGATTTTGAGATTTACATATTGTTTAAAATATAATATATATATTATATTTATATTTTAATAAGGATTTGGATTTAATTTTTTTTAATTAAATATTTAATATATATTGAATGTATATATATTAGTGTATATATAATTGTATAATATATATATTCACTATATAAAAATTTAAATATATAATTAATATTTTTAATATAAAATAGGTGTATGTAATATTGTTCAATTAGATGAGTTTTATTTTCCTTCTTTTCAAAAGATATGCTTTGGAAAATGAAGAAATTATTATTATTATTATTACAAATAATGGAGGAAATTGAATATTTAGGTAAAATTAGATTTTTCCTTCTTTATCTATAAGGTGGTCTCTTTTATTTTGATTAATGTAATTGCGAATATGTCCTAGTGTTTTTCACTAGATGTGAATGGATTTAAGAAATCCAAATGTTAGGTTTATTTATTGTGTTGATTTCCCTTTGTTTTTTCTCGAGATACATTTTGGGGAAAAGTGGGTTAAAGTGTTGTCGATAATTTATCTGTCTTCCAGGAGGTTCTTTAGAGGATGGGGGTTGCCATTTTGTAGTGTCATCCATTTTAATTATCTTGGTAAATGTGTTGTCATTTTCAGTGTGTTACCCAGTTTCCACGAATGGGAATGTTTTGCCTGTTTTTGATAGAGTGGTTTTGGTTATTTGTTTCCTCCTTGTTTGGAGTGTTTATGTTTTGTGTGTTGACAGTAGGAGAGTGGTTCTCAATGAGGGCCGAGGTCTGGGGAGATCTGTTGGGTAACCCATGCGTCTTTGTGGTGAAACTTCTCCTAGGTTAGCAGTATGTATGGTTCACTAGTGTGTCAAATTGTTTAACTCTAGAAACATTGTACTTTTGAGTTGGTTGTGTACTAGCTTATGCTAAGTTCAATTTGGTGTCAGCTTGTGTCTAGTGGTTGTAGACTTGGACTAGGATCCTTGTTACTGTCTCCTAGCACGGGGGGTGGGCCTGCGGGTAACACTTGGTTGGGAGGAATGTGCACCCTACACCATTGGGTCCCCTATATCTTCAGCTCATGATGGCGAGGTCTTCCAATTGGAGAGCTCGTGGATGCCAATTTTTTCATTTCATTCTCTTGATGTATTTTATTTCAATTGGCACTTGTATTTTAATTCACTCCTCAGTTGTATTTGAGGAGGAATCTTGTAACCTGTAATAGTTAGATATGAACTTCCTCATTCTAGGAATGAGTATTGTAATCTTACTTGTAAATTAATGTAACCTAAATCTTGTTATATCATATTCTATGTGTTGGTATCTTTAATGCTTTGTATGTATGTGCATTTAAATGTATGATTTGTAATTTAATTAGATTCTTTATAAGAGTAATGTATGTGTTATGGTTTTTGATGTAATCTTTGTCGTGTACCTTAGACGTTGTTGTGGTAGAGTTGTGTATCTTCCTTGATATTAATGCACTTTTTAAGAAAAAAAAAATTGTACACTTTCGTTGTGTTGCAACTTCCTCTAGGGTATTGTGGTTGGACATTACACTACATATAAAGATTTTTTCTCTTATGAATTTTAGTGTTTTAATTTCACTTAAAAATCAATAACTCTTGGAATTTATTAAATCTAAAATCAGAAAAGTAGAAACTAAAAAAAATTAAGTTTGAAGATGGTATTGATGTCATAGACCCTAGATGAAGCTAGATTTTTAATTTAGAGTGTGTTTTTATTTTTCTTTTATTTTTATTTCATACTTTTAATAGGACTGATTATTTTACCTATATATAATTATCAAACTTCATATAAAAGATAGTTCTAAATAAAAATTCATATAGCAATAGGTACTCATTTCACAAAAAATGGAACGTTTTCCTAATCCAATTATAATTTAAAATTGAGACTAAAGTTTAACATATCATTTTCTCCATACAATGCAAATGAAATTTAAAAAATTTAAGAAATGCAAATGAATTTTCTTGAGCTTGAAATTAGGGTTTTCAAAATCAAAATGATTTGTTTGATTTCAATTTAGGGTTTCAATTTCTAAGTAATTAGGGTTTCTAATGCAATTTTTTTATTTAATTTCAAACTAGGGTTTTCAAATTCAATTTTTTTGGTTTGATTTGAATTCAAGATTTCAAAAAGCTTGGTTAGGGTTTCTAAATGCAATTTTTAAATTC
Source organism: Sequoiadendron giganteum (assembly GCA_007115665.2). Lineage (NCBI taxonomy): Eukaryota > Viridiplantae > Streptophyta > Pinopsida > Cupressales > Cupressaceae > Sequoiadendron > Sequoiadendron giganteum. The sequence goes on from CM021103.1 coordinate 313,628,256, forward strand.
ATTTCAATTTCTAGGGTTTTGAAATGCATTTTTTTTGTTTCGTTTCAATTAGGGTTTTCAAATACAATTTTTTTTGGTTTCATCAATCAATTTAGGTTTCAAAAGCCAAATTTTCTTTCTAAAATACAATTAGAGGTTCATTTTTTCGTTTCTATTCAATATCTTCAGGTTTCATTGCATTTTTTCATCTATTTCTACAATTCCTCATTTCTACTATAACAAGAAATAAAATTCTTAAAACTTTAAATAAATTTGAAGAAAACATCCTAAAATCATTTCTTTTAATGACAATTTCAATAAAAAATGAAAAAATACAAAAAAAAGGGGTGTACGGGTACCTAGAGGTTGTGTTTGGGTCGTTGTCGCTTAGAAATCGGGATCCCATGTGCTATTTAAAAATTAAGGTTTGTTCGATTTTAAAAATAAATACAATTATGAAATGGGATCCTGATTTTTACAAATCGAGATCTTGTTTCGTAGTAATCAGGATCTGGTTTCGTAGTAATCGGGATCTAGTTTCATAGTAATCGGGATCTCATTCCATGTACATCGGTTTTGGACCCTCTAACAAATGGGATCCCAATTTTTAAAAAGCAGGATCTTGTTTGTCATTTAGGCTCGGGATCCCGTTTATAAAAATTGAGATCCCATTTTTGCAATGTCGATTTCATTTTTTTGGCTAAGGCAAAAACTTCCACATTTCATGGACTCAACTTTGTGCACTTACCCAAGAATCGATTATTTTTCTGATTTTGATTCTATGCATTTGAATGAGTTAGTGAAGATCCTTGTTTACCATGCATTGATAATCCTAACTCTAATGATGGTGATGTTAATCTTGATTTGCATGTCTTTTTTACTGGTATGTATGAGTTCGATAGAAATGAAAATTTATCTCATGAGGTACGAGGCTCTCACACTACACAAATCAACCATTGCAACTTTCTTCATTAGATGAGACCGATAAGATACTCAACCTTGTATTTGAGTTGGTTAAGGTGATGTTATCTCATCATTATTCTATGCACATATCAAATATTGCAATGTGTGATTCATGTAGAATTCATCCTTTTCATCCATATCCTAAAGTAAGCCCATGGTTTGACTCATGACTAGAGACCCACTCAAAAAATAAAATAAATAAAGAAAAAAATTCGAGCAAGAGTTGGGTCCCAAAAGGAACCTAAAACCAAGTTCCAATTTCTTGATTTCATCCAACTCTTGAAACCTACCATAGAAAATAGGGTCAAAACTAAAAGTCTTGGGAGAACCTTAATTCCTGAAACCCCTAAATTCCCACCTTATTTAAATTCCCTTGAACATAAATTAAATAAGTTTTAAATATTTCAAAAGGATCGGAAACAATTGGAAAATACTCCTCACTCTCGTTCTTAAAAACTAATTTTAACACACAATCAAGATTTTCATTTAAAATTTTGCAAAAAACTTAAATCGGCCTCATGAATCTAGTGGCCCTAAGCACCATAAATCCTTTACATATGCTTTTTCATTTATAGTGAGTTAATTGAAACATTGTCTTTGGAGTTTGTTTTGAAATTTATGGTGGTAGGTTTTCATAAATATTTTCCTATGAACTATGTCCTTTACTTCTCATTAGCACATATGACATAATGATGAAATCTATGCAGAATCTTCAAGAAACATTATTTTTCACATATGAGGCTGTAATAGAGGAGCTTCAAAGTAAATATTATGCGTAAAACATAAACAATTTTCAAAAATGTTTACTTCACCAGTAATACACCATTTAAATGTTAAAGATTTAATCACATATGTGATACATTTGCAATGTTGATTAAAATTTGCACAAGCTTTCATTATGACTTCTTCCCTTGAGATATCAAATGTAGAAAATTAAATACAAAGGCATCAAATGCAACATGGAAGATAATGATCAGCAATCACACCATACATACCAGTGGTTGCCACAATGACATAGATGAACTTCTTTGACAAATCCATATTTCATTACCATATAATGCATTGATGCAGGAGAATCTAGTAGTGTAGGGAAATATTACATCACCCAAAAAAATGTTTTCTTTATTTTATTTAGTTTTTTTGAGTTCCATGATGGAACTTAAGGGGCATAAGATAGTCATGAGTCAAAAATAGCGAAAAACGGTCACTTACAATTTTTAGTAAGTCAGCCTAAACAGACTCGTGGACTTAAAAATTTACCTGAAGGAGCAAAGTTGAAAAAAAATTTTGATTGTGAAATAATCGCCTCAATACCCTAAATGGTTTGGGAGAAATGAAATTTTTCATCCAAAAAAATTTCTCTGATGCAGCTTCAAATTCAAATATAAAACTTTAGATGTCCCAACACAACTCAAAAAGTGGTTGAGCTGACCTACAATGGTATGCGTGTTGTAGATCTCTTTGAGAGATTTCCAACGATATGTAATAATAGAAAATTGGACACCTAGATCAAAAGTTATGGCCCTGCGAAGTTGGTCCTCTAAAAAGTGAATTTCATTCAAATTTCTTCCTAGGCCAGAAATAAAATGACAAGACTTTTAGCACGAAAACAAAAGGGAAAGTTGAACTTTCTAGAACATTCCAGGGTGGTTATTGGGGTAAATAAAAGGTTTAAGTGGGGTTCTATATAAGGTGGCTCCATTAGTGCAGATTGTGGCTTTGAATAATAGTTTTTCTTTCAGAGCTAATTTTGTTGTAATGAATCAAGCCCATGAGGTTGTAGAATGTAGGTTTTGAATTTGTAATTTCATTTTTTTTTAAATAATTGAAAGTGGGTTATTTTTTATTTCGCATCTTCTGTGTTGGTATCTATTGTTGTGTTTTGTGTGGTTTGGGTGGTGTAGCCCTCATCAAGTGGTATCAGAGCAGGAGTTCTTGAGTGTGTAGATAGATTTTCGAATGTGAAGCATTTTATACCAGGACTTGTGGTTGTGGGTATGTGAGAAAAGATGCCTCAAAGAAGAAACTGTGGTGGAAGAAATGTTGGGGTAACAAAAGAGGGTTTTAGAGCCCTCCAGAGACAAGTTCAAGCGTTGCAAGAGGAGATACATAGAGAAGTTGATGTCAGAAGAAGAAATGAAAAGGAGGATGAGGCTAAAGATGAGGAGTCATTCGAAGAGGAATCACATGATGTATTTGATCCTGGAGAAGTCAAACTGATTAGGGCCATTTCCAAATTTGGAAAGAGGCCAAAGACAGAAGATTCTAATTTTTTTACAAACCTAAATCCAGAGGAGCTAATTGATTGGATCAATGACATGGAAGAGTATTTTGAGTATGAGGAAATAGAAGACCCGGATAGGGTCAAATTTGAAAAGGCCAAATTGAAAGGTCATGCTAGCATATGGTGGAAAGAAGTCTAGTTGGAACGAAATAGAAGATGAAAATAGAAAATGACAAGATGGGATCATATGGTGGAAAATTGAAGATACAGATCATTATTGGGGACTATGAGTTGGATTTTTTGAAGAAGATGCAAGGGTTGAAACAAGCAGGAAAATTTGTTAAGGAGTATACAAAAGAATTTTACTAAGTCTTGATCAGAACAGGTCATTCTAAGACCAACAAGAAGAAAGTTTCCCATTACATAAATGGGTTGAATCCGATTATTCAAGAAGAGTTGATTCTGGTAAGAATGTCTACCATTGAAGATGCATATTAGTTTTCTTTGAAGGTAGAAGAAAAGTTAAACAAAAGTTTTGAAAGAAAGAAAAGAGGTGGAGGTCGTGGTGGAAAGACTAGTGGACGGTCATATGGAGGTCAAAATGAAGATCAAAAGAAGGGTGAAGGATCCAGTAGCAGCCTGAACCATAAATGAGATAACACCTATCATCCTCATGATCAGAATTCAATGGATACCAAAGAGGAAGAGGAAGATTTGGATGAGGACCAGGGAGATGAGGCTTTTGTGGAACTTTTTTCTAGTGTGAAGAAGAACGACATAGGGAATATGAGTGTCCTCAACATCAAGGAAGTAAAAATAGAAGACCTGAGGGTAATGCACGAGTTGCACATGTGAATGAAGATGTTGAGTCTTCACATTTTGAGGATGTAGAAAGAGGGAAAGGTTCTTGTTACTAGAAGAGCCAACTCAAAGGAATAATTTTTTCTGCACTAGATGTAAGTGTGAAGGTAAATTTTTCAATGTTATTATTGATGGAGGTAGTATCAATAACCTTGTTTCAGAAGAGATGGTTAGTAAGTTGTGATTGGAGAGAAGAAGGCATCTGAGTCAATACTGGATTGCTTGGTTGCAAAAGGACCATAAAGCTTTGGTAAATGAGCAATGTTTGGTAAAGTTCAAGATTGGAAATTGCCATGATGAGGTATTGTGTGATATCATTCCTATGGATGTTTGTCATATGTTGTTAGGTATACCATGGCAGTTTGATCAATGAGTAGTACATGATGGACATGCCAACACCTATTCTTTGAAAAAGGATGGGGTTCGTCATAAGTTGAAGCCCTTGAAAGAGATAGAGGAAAAGGTATGGTGTAATGCAAAAATTTGTTTGGTTGATGGAAGAAATTTCCTAGAAGGTATGAGGCATGAGCATATGTGTTTTGCATTGATCCCTTAAGTTGATAAAGAAGATACTACTGAGGTACTTGTAGAGGTTTCAATTTTTTTGAATGAGTTTCAAGCTATTATTTTTTATAGTGTACCTGAAGCTTTTCCTCTAATCAAAAATATTAGTCATCAGATGGACCTGATTCCTGGAGCCAATTTTCTGAATAAGGCAGCTCATTGTATGACTCCAACAGAGAGTGAAAAGTTGAATAGAAAAGTGCAAGATTTGTTGTAGAAGGGATTGATCAAAGAGAGTTTGAGTCTATGTGCAGTACCTAAAGTACTAGCACCAAATAAGGATGGGGAATGGAAAATGTGTACATATTCTAGAGCCATCAACAAGATCACCATCAAGTATAGATTTCCCTTACCGAGAATGGATGACATTATGGATTGTTTGAGTGGAGTTGAGTACTTCATGAAGATAAATTTAAAGAGTGGATATCACCAGATCCGGATTAGAGAAGGAGATGAATGGAAGATAACCTTCAAAATCAAGGAGGGCTTGTACAAGTGGTTAGTCATGCCTTTTGGGCTAACCAATGCACCAAGCACATTTATGCAGCTTATGAATGAGGTATTGAAATAATTTTTAGGAAAATTGTTATTGTTTATTTGGACGATATTTTGATTTTCAATAAGACATTGGAGGAGCAATTGATGCATATCCGAAGAGTTTTTGAGAAGCTAAGGGAGGAGAAGTTATTGATTAATTTGAAAAAGTGTAGTTTTGTGAGGAGAGAGTTGATGTATCTAGGATTTCTTGTCTCAGCAGAGGGTTTTAAAATGAATCCAAAGAGGGTGAGAGCTATCATTGAATGGCCTACCCCAAGGAGTGTTACAAAGGTAAGATCATTTCATGGTCTAGCAAGTTTTAATAGAAATTTTATTAAGAATTTCAATAGTATTTGTTCACCTTTGATTGAAGAAATGATAGGGGATAGAAAAGAGTTTAAGTGAACTACAAGAGCAGCCAAAAGTTTTGATATCTTGAAGAAGAAAGTTACAGAGCAACCTATTTTGGCACTTCCATATTTCAATGTCTTTTAGGTAGATTGTGATGCTAGTGGCACTACCATAGGAGTTGTTTTGAGTCAAGAAGGTAAGTCATTTTCCTATTTTAGTGAGAAGTTAAATGATGCTAAGAAGAAATATTATGTCTATGACTAGGATTTTTTTGCTATAGTTCAGGCTTTGAAGAAATGGAGACACTATTTGTTGCCAAAAGATTTTTTTTTATATACTGATCACCAAGCTTTGCAGTATCTCAATAGTCGAGGAAAGTTAAATCAAAGGCACTTAAAATGGGCTGAGTTTTTGTAGAGTTATACTTTTGTTTTGAAGCACAGGAGTGGAAGGTCAAACAGAGTTGTAGATGCCTTACGTAGAAGGCAATTTTTTTTGATAGAGATGAATATAGAGATTGTTGGGTTCAGTGAACTCAAGAGTTTGTATCCTGAAGATCTAGAATTTGCAGAAGCTTGGAAGGCTTGTTTGGAACCTGTTACACTAGATAGGACAAGATGGTTGGATTTCTTAATCCAAGATGGGATGTTGTTTAGAGGAAGTCAATTATGCATTCCAAGGAGCTCTATGAGAGAGAATCTAATCAAGGAGAAGCATAGTGGAGGATTAGATGGACATTTCAGTTGAGAGAAGACCATTTCTCTTGTTAGTGAGAATTATTATTGGCCACGGTTACAGAAAGATGTGAAGAAGTTTGTACAAAGTTGTAGAGTATGTCAGATGGTGAAAAGGACAAGTTAGAATATTGGATTTTATCAGCCATTACCTATACCTAAGAGGCCATGGGAGGATATTAGCAAGGATTTTGTTCTTGGCTTGTAAAGGACACAAAGAGGGCATGATTCCATATTTGTGGTGGTGGATATATTTTCAAAGATAGCACATTTCATTCCATGTTATAAGACCAGTGATGTTGTTCATATTATAGAGTTGTTTTTCAAAGAGGTGGTGGGACTACATGGTCTACCAAAGAGTATAGTTTCAAATAGAGATACCAATTTTTTTGGTTATTTCTCAAGGACATTATGGAAGAAGTTGAAGACAGATTTGAAGTTTAGTTTTGCACACCATCCACAAACTGATGGACAAACAAAGGTGGTGAATAGGAGTTTGGGTAACTTGTTAAGATGCTTAGTAGGAGATAAGCCAAAGGAATGGGATTCAATTATACCACAAACATAATTTTCTTACAAAAAATTTATCAACAGGAGCACTAGTAAATCACCATTCTAGATTGTGTAGGGGAGTATTCCAAGAACTGATTTTGAATTGAGAAAGATGAATAAGTAGGAGAAGAGTAGTTTTGAGCCTAAATTTTTTACGGAGCACCTGAAGAATTTGCATGAAGAAGTGAAGAAACATATCAATAAGATGAATTCACAATATAAGGCCAAGGAAAATAAAAAAAGGAGTCATAAGGAGTTCTAGGTAGGAGATGAAGTCATGGTTCATATGTGAAAGGAGAGGTTTCCAGTTGGTACATACAACAAGTTAAAGATGAAGAAGTTTGGACCATATGAGAATCCAAAGAAGCATGATTCAGGAAATGCATATGAGGTAGAATTGCTTGATGAAATTCATATTTCACCTATGTTTAACATTTCAGATTTAATAGAATATCATGGATGTGGAATTAATGAAGAAACAATAGAAGCATAGTGAAATATTCCTGCACCTACTTTAGAAAAGAAGGAGATAGAAGAAATCTTAGATAGCTGTATGGATAGAAGTAAAAGGAACATATAGTATGAAGAATATCTAGTCAAATGGAAAGGAAAGCCTATTGAAGATTCATCATGGTTGTCTAAGGCTGAGTTTAACCGTCTTGGTTTCCCTCTAACTCCTCAGATGTGATAGGGTCACTTTTCAAATTACCCTAGGAGTCTAATGCAGGAGCATCTAGTGGTGTAGGGCAATCTTGCATCATCCAAAAAAAAAAATTCTTTATTTTCTTTAGTTTTTTTGAGTTCCATGATGGCACTTAAGGGGCATAAGATAGTCAGGAGTCAAAAATAGTGAAATACGGTCACTACTATTTTTAGTAAGTTAGCATAAATGGGCTCGTATGGACTTGAAAATTTACCCAAAGGAGTAGCGCTGAAAAAAAATTTCGATTGCGAAATAATTGCCTCAATACCCTGAACGGTTTGGGAGAAATTAAAGTTTTCAACTCGAGAAATTTCTCCAATGTAGCTTAAAATTCAAATATAAAACTTTAGAGGCCCTGAAAAAGCTCAAAAAGTGGTTGAACCGACCTAAGATGGGTTCATGCGTTGTAGGTATCTTTGAGATATTTCTAACGATATGCAATAATAGAAAATCAGACACCCAGATCAAAAGTTATGGCCCCATGAATTTGGTCCTCTAAAAAGTGAATTTCATTAAAATTTCTTCCTAGGCCAAAAATCAAACAATGAGACTTTTGGCGCCAAAACAAAAGGGAAAGTTGAAATTTATAGAACATTCTAGGGTGGTTATTGGAGTAAATAAAAGGGTTAAGTGGGGGATTGTAGAAGGTGGCTCCATTAGTGCAGATGGTGGATTTGAATACTAGTTTTTCTTTTAGAGTTGATTTTGTTGTAATGAATCAAGCTCATGAGGCTGTAGCATGTAAGTTTTGAATCTGTAATTTCATCTTTCCAAAAGTAATTGAAAGTGGGTTATTTTATGTTTCGCATCTTTTGTGTTGGTACCTATTGTTGTGTTTTGTGTGGTTTGGGCAGTGTAGCCCTCATCATGCATACTTGTACATCAACATACATGATCACTATCTCAAATGCAATGAAAGTGTTACAAGAACTTTAAATCCCTAAACCTAGAATCCCTAACTAATCAACGAACCTCCATATCTTGGGCTAGGAAAGATAAGAGAAATCCTTCAATCTCTTATCTTTTCAAATAAATTCAAGTATAACATCTCTAAATCTTTTCCAAATGGAAGTTCATAGAGTAATGTTTTAGAAGTAATGAAGGCAAACCCTCAAATTAAATATTTTGACCTGGTGGTCAAGTGAATGCAATTTTTGTAGGAAATGGCATGCTTCTAGTAGAAGTATATGATGGAATTTTTCAACATAAAAATTTAGTCTTATTTTAAATACCTTTTACTTTACAGCTTCACTTGTTGGCCATATACAACTTGTAGTCATATTAGTATTAGAATTAAAAAGAATTCACTGGTTTCTATGGATGTGACATACAAAGTTTTAGAACTTGGATCATTTCAATGTTTTGAAACCCTGATAGGACACACAGAGATCATCATTCCACTTCTAGTTTGTTGGATAACATAGTGAAGATTTGGGTTGTCATGTCAAGTGACTTGAAGTGACTTACACTCATGATAAAGAATTTGGTATGGAACATGTGCATGGGAGACACATGGAGTCTAATAGTAATGTTTATGATGATAATTAAAAACATGAAAGATGCCCAAAAATCTAAATGAATTCATGAACTTACAAAATGTTGGACACAAGAATGTTGTATGATTTATTGGGAGATCCATATAAAGCTAATTTGAGTGGATGTAGTGAAATAGATAATAATATGGGCATTAGAGGAAGAACTTTACCCATGATTGGCCCTAAGAGGTGCATAAAGTTATTTGGAGCTCTCTTGTTAGAGCTTTGGATATTTTTCCAATGCATATGTTGTTTCATTATGGGGTATGTAGTGTAAATGAGGTGGAAAACCATAAGAAGAGAGTAAGTCATGAATTCTCCTATGTTTCAATGGCCAATCTCTCCAAATGATCAGTTGTGCATAAGTACAATAACATCAAGTTGATGCCATTCAAAACAAGGCAAGTTAAAAATTCCTCTTTATGATTGCAAAGGAGCTTCAAGTTATTGAAGCATGATTCAAACTATGTATTTAGTGTAAAAATGAGAGGCACATTAGCTATTTGAATAAAGGAAATTTTCAACATTGTCAAGAAGAATGCACCATTTATCATACTCATTGATGAACTTGATGCTAGTGGAGGACACTAGGTTAAAATTTTTAATGGTGAATGTGATTGAAAATTGGATCATTTATTGACAAAGAAAGGGAAATATTAAGAAATAATAATGTAGGAAACAAGTTTCAATGTGGACTTAGTAACAAAGTTCCAAGTCCCATTTCCTCTTGACTCCCATTATTAATAAACTAATGGAAATTAGGCTTTAATGAGGATATTAGAACTATTTTCCCATCCCTAGTGCTCCCTCAACTTCAATCCCCACAAAGAAAAATTTCCAGAGTCAAAAAGGAAAACTCAACCACAAATAGATCAATAATTTTGCAGGTCCCATATAATAAGGCAATTTCATAGGATATTTGATCCTTGTTTCTAGATTTATAAAGATGGCATATGGAAAAAAATTAAATATGAAATTATTTTCTTGAAAAAGGTAATTTTCAAGCACTTGTCACACTTGGCAAGACATGGACATTGAAGGGCACAAAATATATTGAGAGGAGGGTGAATCAATATATTTAAAACTATTTAAAACCCTTTAATTTAATATGATTTATCATTAATAACTTCTACAAACATGAATCAAAGTATAAATAATTGATCAAGCACACATTCACACAATGAACACCAGATATACATGGAAACCTGGAATGGGAAAAACCATGGTGAGAAGATCTGCTTGGAGCTACTATCCAAATCCAGCCTCACAAAAATAATTAATAACTTACAATCAAGAAGTAGGAACCAACCTACCAAAGACACCAGTCCCAGATAGTGTTTGTAGGCACCAACCTACTAGGGACACAAATCCACAACATACAGATTTGAGCACCAACTCAATAGGAAAGACACCAGTCCTACCGGATTACAGAGATATAATTTTTGGATCTTTAATTTTGATTACATAGCGCACACTTGGTCCTATATATCTTTATAAACTCTCCTAAGAAACATATGATCTTCTAATAGTGGTGCAAAATGATTGGGATGCGACACCCATTATATCACTTGAATATAACCTTCACACTTCCTCACACATACTATGATGATCAATCATTAAATTAATTCTAGACATAAATTTATGCATTCCAATACATTAACAACATTTCGTGTTAGCCAAGAGCCTCTTAACACCATCTGTAATCAGCCAAGTCAACTAAGGGTGGGCCTAAATTCAAATTGATATGCAATGTGTTATGAGTCGGTCCTAGATCAAATTTTTTGCCACCAATAATATATAATGTTATGTGCTTTCTTCAAAGAAATTAACCTAGACCTATTTCATCTTCACACACTTCCTCTAGTTGGTGCACACTTCACTTCTCTAGAGAAAACACTCAGACAATATGCATAGTTAGCCAGTCAACACATACAATACTTTGTTACATCTAACTTTATTTTTTCTAAATATCTACCTCTAAAACTCTAGAATTTGATACAACATGGGTAACTTTAATTTAGGTCCAAACCATAAGCCATAACATTCAACTGTGGTAGAATGTGAATCAAAAACTATTACAATGCATGAGTAGAAATTCACTGAACACTTCCACAAACACTTCCAAACTACTTCTAGGAACTGGAATAGATGCAAGCATGATATTTCAAGCATACTAAATGTAATATTTTCACAATGTAGATCATACTAGCACGTTTTTCTCAAAAGTGCTGGCATGACATAATCATGACAATAATATACCTTTATTTCAAAAGCTCAGACATTGAAAAAATGATTACATTTAATTATGACCAATCTACTAACATAGATATGAGCTCCTTTGACATCAATGACAACATATGTTCAACATTCTCCCCATTTTATCATTGATGGAAAACAATAAAATGTTGCTAACACAAAAACACAATCAATCTAGAACTCCCCCTATGTGATACAACTAGAGTTCCTAAGCTTTTGAAAGATATAGAATTTTGGATTCCTTTCTCCCCCTTTGACATCAATGGCAAAGTTCAACAATCTCATCTGAAAGATATAGCAATTTAGAATTCCTTTAGATCCATTCCTCTTTTCACTTTGAGCTTCTCTCTCCCCTTTCGATATTTCTTGTTAGTCAAGCATTCCACAAAGCCATCAAATATGCTTGCATTAGGGAGTCAACGCTCCCTCTCAACCTGTGCATCCTCTTGTTTCAAGAGGAGGGAGCAACCACTCCCAATTTGTTTTGACGATACTCAAAAGTCTCCTTCGGAAGAGGTTTTTTGAAAATGTCTATTATTTCTCCTTAGTCTCAATATACTCCAACTTCACTTCTTTTGCAACCTTCTCTTTGAAAGTGATACTTAATTGCAATATGCTTTGTCCTCCAATACATTACCATATTCTCACAAATATTTATAGCACTAGTATTGTCACAAAGAATGGAAATGCGTTCATCGAGCTATATTTTCATTGAGGTATTGTCACATGTCATTCCTCAAGCCTCCACCTTGTGACACTTGTCACAAGGCTAAGCCTCCATCTCACAATGCATCTCAAACCTCCATTATTGCCATAGAAAACTATAAATTGAAGCCTTGTCCTTCATTCATCATCAATCCACTTGAGCATAACTTATGTTGTTAAATTTCCTTTGAAATCTTACAAATTCTACTAAGGTTATGATGATGTGAGGAGAAAACCGCATTCATAAAATCAAGCGTTCACATTGAAGGGAATATTGAAAGTAGAAAAGGGTGCTTCTACTTCAAGCTCAATCAAAGGAGCAAGGTGGTAAAAGGTATAATATATTGTTTGTATTGATTTGTATTTTTGTATTTTCCTTTAACCATTTTTCTTGGCTTCACCTCTAGGGATCAATTGTGATAGACCCCCAAATCTTATTAGTCATTATTTTAATCATAAAATCATTTTCTAAAACAAAAGGAAGCTTAAACATGTAAATACAAAAAGGATCCCTAGAGATATATTCAATCTTAGAATCAAAGAAGAGTTTCCAAGGGAATATGCACAAACCAACCCTACCACAAAATCAAGGACCATTATTTTAGACAAATTAATGGGCTCCTTAGGTTAAAATTAAGTATGGAAGAAACCCTTATCCACTAGAAAAAAATTAGGGGATTTAAAATTAAACTAAGTTTTTCTCTATAATGTAGAAAATTGCACACTTACAATTTCACATTATGTTTTAGCCCCCTAATTTATTAGACTTAATTAAGCTTCTAATTTTCTAAATTATGCATTCCAAAGCCTAATTTTTACCATTTTTTGAAGAAGGAAAAACATTAAAAAAATGCATTCAATCATAAAATTGTCCTTGAATTTGAGTATCCTAAAAATTTGGGCCAAAACCTAGTCACCCATGGGCGATTGGGCCCCCCTTCTTAGCTGGGACCCAAATTCAAATATATCGTTAGCAGTATTTTAATATCCAAAATTTAAATATGAAGTGTCATCTTTTGGAATGTAAGTTTCTGGAAATTGGATAAGCTATAAATACCTAGTCTTTTGATCATTTGAAAACTAACACACCCTCTAGCATTCAAGAGCACAAACTATTGTCAAGAGCAAGTCAGGAGCAACATATCATAGCATTATTACAACAATTCAAGATCCAACATCATGTTAAATTCTAGGTGCGTTCATGTTCATGTTTGGTGAAGGCTGATATTGTTGTAGGTCTCCAAGCATTCAAGAATTCAAGCATCCAAACAAATATACCAAGCAAGATCCAAGATCCTTGAAGAGATGTGTATGAATTCAGTCTTTCAAGACAACAATTGAAGGGTGGTGAGTTGAAACATTGCATTAATTCATCATTCCCTTCCTTTCCATTAAGGTTTTATCATTGACATTAACTTTGAAGAAGAGGGAACACTTACATGGGGTTTGACTAAGGCAAGCCCAACATCTTCCCTCTTTGTGAATGTGCAAGTTGCGGGTTTGAAGTGGAAGGAAGAGAGTTTAAAGATCCATTTTGTATTGTTGAATTTATTGTCATCAACCTTATCAAGACACAAAAACTCTCCTACAAAATTCATTTATGACATTCCAACAGTGGGATAGATAGGAAATAAAATCTTGTATCCAACACCAGAGGGCCCCAAAATTTGAGCAGGACTCCCTTACAAGGACCTAGTTTCCATTGGGCAACCCAATCCTTGCAAGTACAATAGAACCAATTTCTTTGAGCATGTACACATCATTCTACATCTTCTAGATCAATTGGAACTTGATTGTTTATGTTTATCAGTTATCGAATACTTGCATTTATTAAATTAAGTCATATAGTCTAATTAGGGTAATCAATGAAGATCATTTCCAATTCATTCCCATCCTCCAAAAGATGTAGTTCTAGGTCTGATTGAATTTACTTGGAGGTTGAAATTCAATATATGCACCCTGTTGATTTGCATCCTACTGATATCCAAGAAATTAGGGAACAATACACCCTAGGTCTTGTATACTCAACTTAGGGTGTGCCACATTTTTATGTTTCATTTTTATGAAACCGACATTTGACATCATATCTTTCTAATTTGGTAGTCGTTTCAAACCCTAGATCTAGGTTTTGCATCATTGTATTATCTTGCATTTACCATGTAGGGTTGCATATTGCATCATAAAAAGATAAAAATCCAAAATTATTTCATCCATGTTGCACCATAACTTGAATTAGGGTGTGTTTCAATCATTTAGATCAGATTCTCATTTCAAAATTGCATTAATAAAAGTTTCATTTTGTTCTAAAATTTTTATACATTTGCATTTGCATTTCATTGATTTTTTTAGGAAAAAAAAGTCATTGTACAACCTATTTGTAGATAGGAACAACAACCTTAGAAAACATATTATACATCCAACTTTTCAATTTTCACAACCCTGTACAAGGAACCAATCACCCTTGGTTGACCCTGTCCCAATACAGGTACATCAACAATCTTTTTCACACTTGTTTGTCTTTGTCTGCTGAATGTACCTATACTTGCAGATATTAATTTGAAATTCATATACATGTTATAGAGCATTTTTCATTTAGTTAATTTGGTGAAAGAAAGTGCATTGATTATGATCAAAATTTTCATTCAAAATCATCATTTGTAGATCTTTGAACCTTACAATTAGTCAAAATATTACATTTCAAATATAAAAATTACATTCAAAGTTGTTAAAAAATCCTCAACATCATTGCATACTTTTATTTTGCATCAAATTGGAATACATTAAACAAATTCTAGGAATTTATTTACTTTTTCAACCATTTGCAAGTAGAATCAACATTATTAAATAGTATAGTTTACAATCAGATTTTGATTTTTCAAAACCCTTGACTAGGACCTAGTCTCCATTGGGTGACCCTATCTTGTTATATGGGCATCAGTTGGCTTTCAATGAAATAATACTCTCAATTATCTCTATCTAGGGCTTCTATCTCAATTCTCTTAACCTGTTGTTTAAAAATTTGAATCTTGTTGTAAGAAATCATGGATATGTGTTTTGGTAAAATTTGGATGTCCTTGAAATCTTTGGTTGATGTTTCAAGCTATGTGTTTGGTGATGATCCTAATTAGGTGATAATGAAATTCATATTCCTACAATTTACATCTTGGGACAAAATGAAGAAAGCATGCAAGAATTCACACAAAACTCCTTGAATATCCTTGAAAATAATGCAACCTTTTATCCCTCAGTGCAATGGCCTAATAATCCATGTCAACAACCAACACCAACAATTCCACCACTTGAAATGTTCAATATTTTACATCCTAAAATTGAACCAGAAGGCATACCTCAAAAAACATGCATAGATAAACCTACCCACAACAACTAAAAGAAAGTACATCAACCAACTCTTCATAATATGAGCATAAGGTTACAAATACACCCATTGACTTGGAACAAACTTATGTACAAGTCTTTAGGATCTTAAAAAAGAAAGGATGTGACATTAACAATGAGCATGAAGTCCACTCCCTTTTGGATCAAATACCATATAAAGATACTACGGGCTTAGGCTATCAAGATCCTTCGCCTCCACATAAAATAGTTGATCAATCAAGTAAGAAATGCAAGCCTTATAAAACTAGAAATACATCATTTAAATGCATACTGTAACCAAGACTGAAAATTCCTTACAAACACTTCTCAACCTAGGACTTATCACATTACCACCTATCTGTGAGTGTGAAGTTAAGAAGGGAAAAATTATAAACATGTCTTGTTGTGTGTACTATAGAACACGTGGACACCTTATTGATGAATGTTGTGCTTTAAAGAAGATATTGAAATAATTTAATCCTTATGGGGATAAATTTGAATGTCATGGATTAGTATACATTTTTTTTGCTCCTTATCATGTGGTAGTTGTAGTGTCATGCACACTACCATCCATGGGGGTATAAAATTGACTTTATGCAATCTCACAAGGAGAATCATATCATCATCCATCGTGGATCATCTTTTTCCATGCACTTGGGGGGGCAAGGTGTTAGGTAGCCTTGTCCTAGGTGTATTCCTTCTACCAAGGGATCCCTCTTTTCTCCTTAAAGCATTAGTGTAGAAATTACACTAATAATTTAAGGGGAGAATATGGTCCCCTACTTGTTGTTTGCATAAGAAATTACCACTTCTTAGTGATGAAAATGTATATCTCCTAGGAACCATGACTGTGCCAAACAAAGTGTGGTATTTTTAATCCATGTGATGTGTCTCCTTTGTGGTAATATTAGACTTGATGCCATATAAGAATGAGATATTTCTTGAAATATGACTTTCTCCTTAGCGGTAATACTATGGCTAGTGTTCCCTAAGGTGGGAGTTTCTATTCCTTGACTTGTCCTCTCTTGGTGGTGATATCATGTATGATGTTCCCTAAGATGTTACCTTTCATGAATTAAACAATGCCTCTTTGATTGTTGTTGACAAAATACCTTTTGTTTGCACCCTCTGAGGTGAGTTTTTTTGGCACCCCCTAATGTGATTTTGGAATTTTTTTGCTTTAGTTTGTTCATGGGAGTTGAACTTAGTGTAGCATTGATCATTTTGTGGCACCTCATCAAGGTTATCAGAGATTATAACTCATGGTATGTTTGGGCATACCTTGTAGACCTAGTGTGTGTTTCTCATTTGACCACCTTGTTATGGGCACACCTTGTAGACCTAGTGTGTGTCTCATATTTTATCTTGTCTTAGGGGCTCACCTAGTGAATATCATACTTCAATATCTCGTGTGTCTCCTGGTTTGTGATTCACCTAGAAAATATTGGATTTCGCTATGGTGTGATTCATGAACACCCTTGACATGGCCACCTAGAATAATACACTTTGCTTTCCAATAGATCCATGTGTTCCATGAGCGATGTGTATGAATTTAGTCCTCATGGAGCATTGTTCTGTATTCAATGGATGGTGTTTGGTATTTGAGACAATTTAATATTGAGGTCTCTTTGCCTTACCGACTTGAATCTTTTTAGTACTAACCCTTTGTTTTATTTTTTGTTTTATGTTTTCATACATTTTCTTCATGTTTTCATTGTGCTTCTAATATGCTTATTTTTATTTCACTGCCATTCATTTGTTATGTTGTATCATGTGTTTTTACCATGTATGCTTTATGTATTTTCGGCATGTATGTTTGTGTATCTTGTATTGTTGCATATCAAGCATATGTGTTCCTTTTTTCTTATATTGGTTTGCCATGAGATCTAGGATCCTAGGAGCTTGTGCAACCTCCTTGATCCCTAGTCATCCTATCTCTCTAAAATTTGGATAAATGAACCCCTCTTGACATATTTGTCTCTACTTTAGTGTGAGTCTGAGTGTAACTTCATACTCTCACTAAAGTGGGGGCTAAATGTAACATACAAATTTGTATACACTTAAAATTTCACATTATTTTTTATCCCACTAATTTAATGGAATTAATTAGGCTTTTAATTTTCTAAATTATGCATTCCAAAGCCTAATTTCAACCATTTTATGAAGAAAGACAAGCATTAAACAAATGCATTCAATCATTAAATTATCCCCAACATTGAGTGTCCTGGAAATTTAGGCTAGGACCCAATTACCCATGGGTGATTGGGTTCCCCTTCTTAGCTGGGACCCAAATTCAAATATGTTGTTGGCAGCATTTTAATATCTAAAATTCAAATATGAAGTGTCAGATTTTGGAATCTATTTTTTAGGAAATTGGATAAACACCTATAAGTACATAGTCTTTCGATCATTTAAAAAATAACACACCCTCTAGAATTCAAGAGCACAAACTATTGTTAAGAGAAAGTCAAGAGCAACATATCAAAGCATTATTACATCAATTCAAGATTCAACATCATGCCAAATTCTATGTGTGTTCATATTTCATGTTTGGTGAAGGCTATCATTATTGTAGGCCTCCAAGCATTCAAGCATTCAAGTGTCTAAGAAAATCTACCAAGCAAGATCCAAGATCCTTGAAGAGATGTGTATGACTTCAGTCCTTCAAGATAGCCATTAAGGGTGGTGAGTTGAAACATTATGTTCACTCATCATTTCCTTCATTTCCATTAAGGTTGTATCATTAACATTGCTATTGTAGAATTTTGGAACACTTACATGGGGTCTGATTGAGGCAATCCCCTATATGACACAACATTTTTCCTCATCATTTCCTTCATTTCCATTAAGGTTGTATCATTAACATTGTCATTGTGGAAATGGGAACACTTACATGGGTTTCAACTAAGGAAAGCCCCTTTATGACACAACATTTTTCCTCTTTGTGAATACATGCAGGTTGCAAGTTTTAAGTAGATTGAAGAGACTTTAAAGATACATTTTGCATTGTTGCATTTATTTTCATCAACCTTGTCAAGACATGGAAACTCACCTAAAAAATTCATTTATGATATTTTGACAGTAGGACAGACGAAAAACAAAAGCTCAAATCTAGCACCAAAGGACCTCAAAATTTGAGCAGGACTCCCTTACAAAGACCCAATCGCTATTGGGTGACCTAGTCTTTGTAGGCACAAGCAAACCAATTTTTTGAGTAGGTACACATTAGTTTGCACCTTCTAAATCTATCAGAACTTGACTATTTATGTTTACCAATTATTGAATTATTGCATTAATTACATTAGGTCATATAGTCTAATTAGGGTAATCAATCAAGATCATTTCCAATTCATTCCTAAGACTCAAAAGGATCATATCTAGGTCTAATTGAATCACCTTGGGGGTTGAAAGTCAATTTATACACCTTTTTTATTTGCATCCTAATGAAATCCAAGAAATGATGGCACAATTTACCCTAGGTTGTGGATATTAAACTTAGGGTGTACCACATTTTTATTTTTCAGTCTCATCAAATGAATGATATTAGATTATTTTGTCTTTCTACCCAAAAATCTATACACAAGAGATGTAGCTCCCATATCTTTAGAATTTTGATCAATACTTTCATTTAGAAGGAATAGTTCCATAGAAACTTTAGCCAAAATGATGGGAATTCCCCCAAGGAGGGACATTTTAACAAATCTAGCAATAGCTACAAAAGATTAGGGACATCTAAGTTGTGTTGTGTACCAACAAACATCCACCTTCCACTTCAATTGATCTAACAACACAATAGGCATAATCCTTCTAATTGTGTTAGGAATTAGGCTTACCAAGAGGCTTCTTTACCAAAATAAGAGAATTAATAATCTTTCCAAATATCTATTGTTTACAAAAATCATTACAAGTGTGAAAAGTATATAGCAAGGTTCTTGCTTTCTAAGAAAATTTTCTTAACAAACCCCCTTCTAATCTAAATTGTTGTTCATATTTACTTTTCCTTTCAAAGGATATATAAGAGTTCAAAAGACCCTTTTGAAAAATGAGGTTTTATATTTTCCATTACATCCCCAATATTTTCTATATTTGAATAATATTAACATCAATCTAGAAAATTAAACCCTCTTTCAAAGCCTTCACCCCAAGCAAATTCTTGCCTATAATCTTCCT
The DNA here is from genome assembly GCA_007115665.2 of Sequoiadendron giganteum. NCBI lineage: Eukaryota > Viridiplantae > Streptophyta > Pinopsida > Cupressales > Cupressaceae > Sequoiadendron > Sequoiadendron giganteum. Next base: position 313,647,765 of record CM021103.1, read on the forward strand.
AATACTACAAGTATTACCATCTTCCTTTGCATCTTCATCCTCAACACTTGCTTTAACATTGCTACTAATACTTGTTGCACACACACATAGACCTCTCTCATCCACTTACTTCTTATCATCTATATATACCACATTCTAAAAGTTGTAGAAATGACATATTTTTATAACACAATTTAATAATAAAAAATAACATGATAGAGAACTTTTAATCTTTGTACAAGTCAATATCATTGAAAAGTGCTAAAAAGATCAAGTTCAATTCGAGTTCATTACATCCTTTCCATAAACAAAGTATAAAAAGTGCAACACAATTTTTTTTTAAAGTTCTTTTAAACTGGATCCTACATCTAACATAGATAAAACTCCTAGCAAATAATATATGCCACTTGTGTTTCCAAGAATATTGGGTACAACGAGGGAGGTTCGAAAACAAGCCCAGTTTTAATAAAGATAGTTAGGCATGTCTAGGACTTCACAACATATCCTAGATATGGTCGAGGGAAATTTCTTGCAACTATCTTCTTTTTGCTTGTTTCTTATAACTTTTTTTTTCTTAAAATTAGAACAAAAACCATTGCAAACCAGTATCATTGCTATCATGGTATTCAATGTCTCTTACCTTTGGATTCAAATAATATATATTTTTTTAAAAATTGGTATTAAATTTTTTTTATACAAATGGAAAAGTTTGTTTTTTAGGGTTTGATATCAAATTCATAGAATTGTTTTAGTTATCAGATATGAGAATACGAATCTCCAGTTGAAATCTTTTCAATTGAAATTCAATAATTAAGAGGTATCCATTCTATCAAAGTGGCATGAGGTATGATTCCAATCCTATTGTAAGATTTGAACGTTGATGAATGACATAATCAGAAAACATACCATCACCCTTGTTAATTGTATGCAACCAATTAAACTGAAAAAATTATAACTTGTTAAAACTCCCAGAATAATCTTAAAACAACACATCAGTCCTCATTCAATACCTTACAAAGATAAAGAAAAAATATAATCAGATCTTAAGCCATCCTTGGAACACATGAAAATCAACCTTTAAAACAATTAATTTGACATTCTTAATAGAATTCAAACATCCAGAGTTAGAGTGGACATTGATGAATGAATCATGACTGACGATGCATTATTTTGTTTTTCTTTTAATTGATAATCAGAAGAGTGATGATTTATTTTAGGTGTCTAATTTGATGTATGACAATTCACTTATTGACCATACGCATCTAAATTTGGGCAGTTGGGATCCTCTCAGTGTCCCCAAAATTAATTCCTTATACCATCCCTATACCATAATTAAACTAAAATAAAAGTGAAAAAAGTGCAGATAAAAATCTTTGCAAACCCATTAATGTCACCATCTGGTCAATATTTACCAGCACATATGGCACACAGTCTAAAAAAATTGTCTTTTGTGCTATTAATGTCACCTCACTTTCTACGTCTTCTTTGTCATCCACAGGTTTATGGGTCCCCAATGCCAGATACATGATTGATACTTGCAGCTCCGTTTCTCTGCATGATTCCTAACTTCTGTTGAATTGTTCATGAGTATTTGCTACAAAAATGACACTTCAAAAATCCTGTCCTATTTGCAGACAAGCCATTAAACCTATTCTAAGAGAGCATTAGTAGTTAAATGATGCAGGTGCATTCAATCTAGCTGCTAGATAACACTTAAAAAGCAAATAAATAAAAGCACAATTTCTGCACCATATTTTTGGGAAGCAGGATCCTGCAATGTAATATGTATTGAAGGACCATTCAAATAGATTACAAATAAAAAGAGAGCCATTTCAATTCCTGTTTTCTATTGTATATATGTCTTTTACTCTACACTCTGAAGGAACAGTTCCATTAGAGAATAGGAAGTAATAAAGTTTTATTAAAGAAGACCAAAAAAAGAATAGTAGGCATGATTGCTGAGAAGAGATGTTAACTGCAAGAGAAGCAAAGTTATGTCTATAGATAAAGTTGGATCAGTTTGTAAAATATGTCTTTTTGGTAAAATGCACAAAAATTATAATAAAAGTTAGACCGTACTACTTATACTTGAATGTTCAATATTCCTATTCAATTTTAGGATAATTTGAAAGTGGGTAGGCTGAATGAACTATTTGAGGAGGCAAGACTTCTCAAGATGGCAAACTTTTTGGTCAAGCTTAATAATAGAAGAGCCGACATGAAAAAGAACTTGAAAACTTGTTAATGTTGATCTCCTGAATCTCTTAGACCATTTGATCTCGTGAACGTCATTCAAGTTCCTTCATTCATACATTCAATACAAAAAGTTAATTTTAATGATGTCCCGTTCCTAAAAAGCTGCCTGTTTTGGGACAAAACCTGGGATTTTAGTGGTGCCCAATTCCTATAAAAAACAATATGGAATGCCCTCAGATTCAGGTTAGTGAAATAAGTAAAAGAAGAAAAGATTGTAGGCTTGCATTGGATGCACATCCAGGGCATAAGATCTCTTAAACAAAGTGGGGACTCTGTCCACCGTTCAATGTGCATCCAGAACACTCTCCGCTGGCTCTCTTTATACTGCACTGCACACACTAAACTTTGACTTGTTTATGCGGCAGGTGGGGCGGTTCAACTGTCACTGTTACTTCTGTCTCCCGTCATCTGCTTTCTGCGCTTGATCGCATTAATATCACTCTCCCTTCACCCTTTAACGCCGACAATACTCCTGCCCATCTCCCTTAACCTTTTAGAAATGAAATAAAAGTTAAAATTGCTGTCACCGTCGCCAACTTTCAAAATCCTGTCTGTCAAAGAGCTCTCCCTGTCTTAGAAGAAGATCGTCAAAGGAGATTGTTCAGTAGAGATGAGTCCGTTCATGGTTGTTCAGGTTCTTCATGTCAATTCAAAACCTTCTCTGTTACAAACACCATGATTGGGTAAGTATACCGAAGCTCAAAGTGCGTGTAGGTAGGGGAAGTAGACCACAGTGTCAAGAATTTAATGCTGATGAATGTGCAAACCTTTAATGTGTTTTTTAGGGTTTATTGTAGTGTTGTTGCTTTCTTTATAACTACCATTTGCATTTAAAGAAGGTTCTAGGATTAGGTTCATAAAAAGTTATATGTATGTTTAATATAAAAGATCAAAAAAATTAAAACATTTATCAAAATAAATTTATATATTTCATTTTTTTTTATATTTTAAAAAATATTATTTTTATTTATATTAATTTCAAACTGTTGTTTATTTTCTTTATTCAATAAAAAATAATAACGATTTGAATATAAATTTAAACACATTAAAAATATTCTTCTTCAATAACAATACATATTTCTTACTCAACCAAAATATTAACACTATGATATTTTTATAACTAATCCACTACTCTAATACTTATTAATTTTAAATTAATTAATAAATAAGAGATTTTATTCATTACTAACACTGTCATGATTCAAATTTATAAAAAAATGTCATTTATTAATATATATTTATATTAAGATATTTGATCAAGATAAATCCAAAACTAAATAAAAATTCACATAAAAATATACTAATTTTACATTACAATATTAATATTAAATATATAGATCAAATATCTTCCAAATTTAATGATCTTTAAATTTAAACTTTAATTTATAAAATCAAATTTATATTTTAATATAAACTTAAATATAAACCATTTAAATTTAACACTGTATTTATTAAAAAAAATTATTAAAGATATTTTTAAAAAATACATTATTGTCGAAAATATATTTTATATAACATTTTTTTAAAATGATTTGATATTTTATATTTAAATTAAATTGAAGTATATATTATCAATTTCAATTATATTGTTGGTTTTGAATGGAATGCAATATTATATATAGATCTTAATTACCTTAGATCTTTATATTATGTTATTTTATTAACTCTTTAGCTTAGCATTTAGAGGAGATTTTTTATTTTTATTTTGAGAAATAATGAAGGATACATTACATTTCACATTCGGCTTATTTGGTTGAAGACTATTTTCTACTTTTTTTTTTAGCTCTTAAATTAGCGTTTAGAGGAGGAAGAGATTTTTGGATTTTGAGAAACAACAAAAGGATGTATTGCATTTCACATTCGACCTATTTGATTTAAGATTGCAATTGTTTTCAATATCCTATCCTACCCTACCTAATTTGAATAATTTTATATGTTGTTTCTATAGGGATGTGTTGTGGTTTTCTTGACAATGGCCTTGTTAGGACTCAATCTTTTCATGCCCTTTTTGGTTGGATTCCCTTCCCTTTTATGTGCCTATGTGGCACAATCCCTCGTAAATAATCGATCTAAGATAGTTCATTTGGGCCACCATGTTGGATTTTTCATTTGGATGTATGTTTCCTCTCCCTTTCCCTTGGCTAATTAATCAAATCTCAAATATTCAAAAATTGGCCAAGTCAAGATAGTGATTAGAGCTTCCATAGGAACCAAGAACCAATGTTTCCTAGTTCCCATAGAACCTCAGATAGGTTCTTATTGTCCCTCTAAGCTTTGATGTTTGAAATAAATTCATGGGGCATGCAATAGGCCTAAAGCTCAACCCCTGAAAGGCACTAACATGCTACAATCACAAAGACACCCTACTGTTAAACAAAAAAATAGGTTTCTCTATCTCTTATTGTCCCACTTGATTCTATTTATATGTAACTTGACCTTTCCTAGGTCAACTATGAAAGACAAATAATGAGATATTTAATGTATAGATTGATGTCTCAATTTGATAGATATTATCACTGGGAAGGAGATGCACATGTTGAGATATTTTTCAGACTTCATGGAAAAGTATTAGTTTGAAGATGAAGACATGTGGATGAGATTCTTTGTTAGCTCACTAGATGGAAAGGCAAAGAGTTGGTATGTTGGTTTCCATGAGCATTATTTTTCTTCGTGGAATCAACTTGTGGCTGCATTTGAAGAAGAATTTGCTTTGAACCTAGACCTTATTTCCCTTGTTGAAGAATTGGAAAATATCATATGGCAAGAGAAAAAGCCTAGTATGGAGTTCAGTTATAGGTTTGTTGTTGCTCTTTCCAAGAGCCTAGAAAATTATAGACCTAACACACCTGCTTGTATTGGCATGTTTCTTGGAGCCTATGATGTTGCTATAGGTTTTAATTCAATACATGAAGAGTTTCATTTGATTGGCATGCAACAAACATATAGGTGGATTTGTTTCATTGATGATCTAAGAAGAGGCAGGGTTGCAAAATCATTGTCCTCAAGGATAGAAGTTGTTGGTGGTGAACCTATTATTTGCATCAAGTAGAAATACAATATTAGATGATGAAATGTGTTTGCAAGTGGGTAGAGGAAGGTGTTGGTCCATTATATGACAACAATACAAAGTGACAATTTGTGTACCTACCTTCAGCTGGATTGGTCATTCATGGTTGATAATAATGAAGAGATTAATGATGATATATAGTATGTGGATGAGATATATGACCATGTTGTTTCTTGTAGTAGTGTGGATAGTGAAGAGGGTGTGTATGTAAGATATTCATCAAATGAATCGGCTCTAGTAGTTGATTATGTAGAGAATGCACATGTTAATGATATAAATGGTGAACAAGAAGATGTTTCCTTGTTTGATGTTTTGCCTTCTTCTGTCCCCTTTTTTAATTTTTAAGTTGCTACTAATTGTTTGCATGAGGATATATTAAGCACAATCGTACATGAACATGAAAACATAGAAATAGATGTTGTTGCAAGTAATAGAATTTAATTGAAAGAATTTGCACAAGTGAGGAATATGATGTTGGTGATCATATGGACACATGTGAGAGCCTCTTTATTTGGTGTGGAACTAGTAGTCTTTCTCATGCATAGTGCACTTCAAGAGGGTCATATGAAAGTGAGGTTGTTGAGTTGATTGTGGAAGCAGATGTGTGACATATAGGTCTGATTTTTGTAGCACTTGTGACATAACAGATTTCCAAGAGATTGAAATAGAGAGACAATATAAAGAGTCTAGCTCTTCACATGAAAATTTCCATGATCTAAATGGTTGTTTTTGATGAATTTTACATCAACATAGATGATAAAAAGGTATGATGGTTTCTTATTTTCGCAAAGGTAAGTGAAATTGGGTGCAAAGATTTTTGTTGTCACGAAGATGTAGCTTCTTGTATAGGGGATGATAGTGCGCCTAAGTTTAAGTGTTTCACTTGGGCCTCTAGCATATATCTTGTGATGGAGTTGAGCAACAACATGTTCTCCAAGTTGATGATCAGCCTATTGCTCAAGTTATATATATTCTTGAGATTTAAATTTCTTAGTTTGATTTGTCAAAAGACGAGTTTCCTTTTTCATGTCAACAAGATGAAGTGTCATATTTTTCTTTTCCATGTCAATGGGAGACACTCTTTTTGACTCAATTCATTTGAGGAGGTCATTAGGTATGAATATACAAAGGTTTCATTTGGTGTTGGCCTAAGTTTTCATTTAATTCCCCTAGCTACTATATGAGTGAAGGATGTAGTGCACTGCAGTGTGGTGTCCTGTGTCTTGTGGTGGTCATTAAATGGCAAGGTCAATGATGGAGCAGGTCTTCACTTGTTCAATTGAAATCTTCATTTTATGCTTGAAAGGAGAAGTGTGCACTTTTTGTAGCTATGCGAAGTAGGTAACTATGGGTTGAGGGAACTCGGTTCCTTCAATAGGATGGTGTTTGATAGATGCAAGTAAATTATTTCCATCCTCTACAAGGTTGTCTTGATTTGTGTTAAAATTATGTTTCACAACCATACATTTGCATCCTTACTTTTTCTTGCTAATTGGTTGTGATCTCATCATGTACATATGTTGTTTTCCTTCATGATTCAATCTTGTTTCTTGTTGTTCCCAATTTTGGTGTTCCCAAATATTTGGATCCTCTGTGTTCTTCCAAGAGGTGCACATTCAAACCAGAGCCATTATTACGACTCAATCATGTCATGCTCTTTCTGGTTGCATTCTCTTCCTTTTTGTGTGCCTATGTAGCATGGTCCCTCATAAATAAGAGATATGAGATAGTTCATTTGGGCCACCATGTTGGATTTTTCCTTCAGTTGTATGTTTCCTCTTCCTTTCCCTTAGCTAAATCATCAAACTCAAATATTCAAAAAATGGCCATGTCAAGAGAGTGGTCTGAGCTTCCATGGGAACTAGGAACCAATAGTTCCTTGTTCCCATGGAACCTCTAATAGGTTCCTATTTTCCCTCTAAGATACAAATGTGAAACAAATTTGTGGGACATGCAATAGGCCTAAATCCTGACCCCAATAGGCACTAATAGACAAAAAAATGGGAGACAATATGTGTCAAGCCTGGCGCTCGATGCCCAACAAATAATAGAATATACCATGGTGATGGGTTCAATCAATGACTAGTTTTTGTTTTACTCTTTTATGCTTTAATCATTTCTTCTGCTAAGTTTTGAAGACATTACCAAGACCTTACATGCCTTTTATGTGCCTTTTATACAATTTTAAGCAGTTTTTAAGTATGTGGAAATGGAAATATGTTATATTGATATATACCTATATGAATGCACGAATGTTTATGAAATTTAGTATGATTCTATATTTGATAAATATGATAGTTATTAATGCATATGCCTTAGCAATGAGACTAACACCTTGCAACAAGAAGGATTGTCAACCCACAATAATAGATTTTTAGCCCACAACATAAGGACTATGGATTATTGCAAAGAAGAATTTAAACGGCCAAGGTGCAATACTTTCAGAAGGTGATCATTTATTGATCAATCGCAAGTCATCGCTTAACAATAATTCTCATTGAATAAGGCATCCAAGAGAAGGACTCTACTCTCAGTAGGAGTAATTTATGACAAGACTGTTCTTAGGAACACGTCTCTATCATAGTAATTAAATTGTTGGGTGTAGAATTCTAAATTGGTTTCTGTACTCCTACTTTATAGTTATTATTTTTTGTTTCAAACTAAGTCCTCTTCTTATCTTTGAGGAAGAGTGGATGGTTTCTTTATGAGTTTGTTTTTAGCTTGAGAAGAATAAAACTCCTCGTAGACCCCATATAGTGGGATTTTCTATTGAGGAGAAAATTTAGTTGATAAGATTGGTTATTACTAGTTATTTTTTATCTATTACTCAGTAGTTACAAGAATATGATTTGTCTTATTGAATAAGAGATCTTTAGTAGATTCTTGTTGGATTGTAGGTAAGAATTTAGTGTTAGAATGCAATAAAGAAATTATTTTGGAATCATGCGATTTGTTGAGTAAGTGAATGAGTGTTTGAAATTTTTTGTGGAAGTAACAACTCAAGCAAGGGTCACTTGAGGTACTACTAATCCAATTCATTTTATATTGTTACATTAAATAATGCATTGTTGAATTTAGTTAGTAGTTTCTAGTTATATGCATGTGTTGTAATTTATGAATGCCATTATGTAGTTTTGAATTGAATTGTGTAGCTTCATGTTGGTTTCTCTAGAGGAATTAGCTAGGATAGGATACTACATTTTTTAACAATTGACAGCTATAGTCTTAAGCATTTAGTATCCATAGCATAAGGTAATAGTTTATATTCATTTCCCATGTTTTGTAAATTAGCATTTCATTTAACTTTCCAAATTTTACAACCCTGTGTACATGTGTAATTTCCTATACTCCATTGATGTAGGATGTTTCTAAGATCTGTGAACACATTATTGTGTCAGCATTGTCTAAATTTTAAGAGTCCTTGGTTGATAATTAAATGCAACCTCTTATGGAAGATACATTATTCAGTTATGGATCCTCAAGTCCTCTAAGCTATGTGTATACCTAGTAACATCAAGTTAATTAGACATTAGAGAGGCTCTACAATTTTTGCACCGTTTCCATGGATGGTGCTAAGTTTAATATTCTCTTATGTGTTTTTCAATTCCTTTCAAGCTTCCATAGTTCAGAAATTGTGTTTTCAACATTAGGGTAAATAGTTATTCTAGCCATCAATAGAAACAGAAGTTACTAACAATGTCCAAGAATCAGTGATCTAAAGAGTCGCAACCATTGCATGTGGAGCTAGTGAGATGTTCTAGGAAGATTTATCCCATTAGTAAATGAAGCATTAGAAGATACTGGTGAACAAAGTGAGAAGAATGAAGGAAACCCTAAAGAATGGTCACCCCTTACACCACTATCCACACCAAATATAGAGGAAACTTCCTGAATACATATAAGCATCATGGGCGATGCAACAATATAAAATCCACTAGAGCATGTAATGTTTGAATTCCCTATAACCAACCAGGAAAGGGAAATTATTTTGAAGAACATACCTCCTTCAACACTCCCTATATTCTATGGAATAGTCATAAAGGATCCAAACGCCTTTCTCTTTGATTTTGATGTGCTATGTCAAATCTATGACTACACCATGTGGATACCCACCAACTTAAATTGTTTCTAGCTACACTGAAATATGTTGCTTTACATTGGTTCATGGGTTTGGGAAGAGATGTTGTTCCCAATTGGAATACAATGAAGACAAAGCTCCTGGAAAAATAATAGGATTATTACAAAGGCACAAATAAAAAGAGGGGTGAAATCTTTAGGATGTCACAAAAATAAGATGAGCCATTGGAAGACTATGTTGGGAGGTTTCAATTTTGCCTCAAGAAATCCTATCAAAATAAACTTTCTAATGAATCCTTGAAACTGTTATTTTAAGGGGAGTTCATGAAGACTATATGGATGCCCTCAATCTCATTGGAGTAGGGGACATCTCATAGTTACCTCTTGATGAGATTTGTAAAGTATGCAAAAATTACTCCAGGTCCATCAGAAAGACTAGGGGGCACATGACCTCTTCTCTCAAAAATCATCCACCAGAGTCTCAAGGGTAGAGCTAAGCAATATTTTATCAAATGTGAAGGAGGGAATCATTATTCTCTTGGCTACATAATTGGATACCCTCTATATCAAGAAGAAGCAAGAAGATGCAGAGGAAACCCTCACATAATTCTGCCCACATTGTTGCTAGAAGAAGATTAATTGCAAGTGCAATAAGTTGGCTAGTATATTTAAAGACAAGCAAGGGAAGCCAAAGTTTCATGCCCTGGAAGATGAAGAAGGCCAAGTGTTTTACATTTCTCAACAAAAACCATGGCAACCAAGATAAGGTATGCCACAAGATCCTTTGACCTATAATATGTCATTTCAAGTTAGTAATTCAAATTTCCCAAATTAGAACCCTCAACCTTGGACAAATGTGAAAAATTAACAATGGCCAATGCCCCAAGCCTCTAATTGGACTCAAAAAAAGTAAGGAATATGGCCACCATAGAATTAACAAGGACAAAATTAAAATTCCCAATGGCCACCCCAACAAAACCAAAGGTTACCCTAGTGGAAAAATCAAAACCAAAATTACCAGTAGCCATAATAGCCCTTGTAACCATAATAACAAGCCATAATGCCAAATCCAACCATAGCTATAAAACACCACTAAGAGCACCTCAATTTCCATAACAACTCGCACCTTACCCCAATGATAAGCCTTTCCAATAGGCTTATGCTAACACCACCATATAATACCCTACTTATGGGGTTGAGGTGAGTGATGTCCACCTTAGATCAGGGAAAATGCTAGTTGGGCCTTTATCTCCTCACATCACAGAGTTGATTGATGAGGAACTCCCAGCAGAAAATATGGACAAATAACCTAGGGAACCTAAATCAAATTAGTTCAACCCAACAAACATAAGTCTAGAACCTCCATTCCCTGAAAAATTAACAATACAAAAACATCATTCACAAGCTAAATCTGACCTATTGGGACAACTCAAAGATGTTTTCCTTAAGATACCCCTCATTTAGGAAATTAAGGAAGTGCCAATTTACACCAAAATGGTGAGAGTTATGTCTCAAAAATCCAAGCAAGAAACATAAGGACCCTCAAAATGTTCATGTTTTAGGACAAATTGTAGATATTATGTTAGGAAACATAGTTGTCCCTAAGTATGTAAACTTTGGGAGCCTTGTTGTGGATGTCAAAATCAATGGAAATCTCATCAAGAATACCTTAATTGACCTTGGAGTAGACATTAATGTAATGACCAAGGAAACCATGAAGCTATTACAACTAATGGAGCTCAGACCTACACCTATTGTGTTACAGTTAGCAGATAGGTGTACAGTAAAACCTAAGGGAATCATAGAAGACTTGGTTATAACATTAGACTCATGGGAATACCCTATAGACTTTATGGTGTTACGATCTAAATCTAATCTTGCAAGATATCCCCTTATCTTAGGGAGAACTTGGTTGGCTACTATAGATTCCTTCATAGGTTGCAAGTCTGGTAACATGATCATTTCCAATGGAAATGTAACTAAGAAACTAGTCCTATATCCACCTTCCTAGCCATATGTAGACATGAGCAAACTGTATGGCTTTTCCTAAATGAGGATGATCAATACTCATTGAAAAAATTGATGGCTATTGAATAAATTCCTATGTTGTAAATCCAAGATGAAGATAAAATTCTTGCAAACATCATACATAACAGCTATGGTAGGGACCCACAACAATATGATTGTTTAACATGTTTACAAGACCCGCTATAGAACATAATCCCTACCAGTACATCTGAGTCCATCTCCCAAATTTTCTATACCTTATTGTCATATGACTACAACCCTAATATAGCAAGCCTTGAGATTGCATCTATTAAAAAATCATCCCCGATTGTGGAGATTACATAAGGTAAAACATTAAATGTAAATAGTCAATTGACTACTACACAAAAAACATCATTATTGAAAGTGATTCAAGAACACACAACAAAATTTACATGGGATTACCATGATATGAAAGGGATAGAGACAAACCAATACATGTGTAGGATTTACATCAATGATGGCTACAAACCAATTAGGAAACCTTAACTTCCAATTTTTTGTGACATAGTAAAGTCAGAATTGCAAAAACTACTAGATGCAGGATTCATCTATCCCATCTATGATAGTCAGTGGGTGTCTCCATTATAAATTATACCTAAGAAGGGAGGGAAATGGAGAGTATGTTTTGATTACCATGAGATGAATGCAACAACTAGAAAAAACCACTTCCCCCTCCCATTTATTGATCAAGTTCTAGATTCCTTAGCAGGGAAAAAATACTTTTCCTTCTTACATTTGGGTTCAGTGGATACAATCAGATCAAGATAGCCCTAGAAGACCAAGACAAGACAACCTTTACTTTCCCTTGGGGTACATATTTTTACTATGTTTTGTCATTTGAACTATGCAATTCACCTACCACCTTCCAAAGGGAAGTATTGAGCATATTCTCAGAATTTACTCATGATCCCATGGAAGTTTACATGGACAACTTTACAAAATATTGGAATATCTTTGAGGAATCACTTGCTAACTTGGAAAAGGTATTGCAGAGATGTCAAGATCATCACCTATTCCTAAGTCATGAGAAATTATTCATGATGATGATTGAGGGAGTAGTCTTGGGACATTTTGTGTCCAAAAAGGAAATCCAAGTAGACCTCATTAAAACCAAGGTAATATATACACTATATGTACCTCATACATAAAAATATGTCAGAAGCTTTCTAAGCCATGTTGGGTACTACAAGATATTTATACAATATTTGAGTAAAATTGTAGCACTAGTGTTTTAGAAGAATTTTGGGTTTTGTTTACAATTAATAATGACATATACTATTGAATTGTATTACATTTGCATGAAGGATCTAGTGACATCATTTAGAAACATGTTGGGTTTTGTTTGAAAGTAATAATGACACATACTATTGAATTGTATGAGTCTTGTTTGAAAGTTATATCAAACCTGTATAATATTATTGGTGTGGTTGTTTATGCATCATAGTTGAGTGATATTGATAATGATTTCTTGGTGTTTGATTTTATGGGTATTTATCTTAGTCATAAGCCATGACATTCCACCATACACTCCCCTTGACTTGACTAGCATATCCTTCTTTATTTGATTGTCTTCATCATTGTGGCTTGAAGACTATTATCTTCCCTTACTAACTCATTAGTTGTCCTCTTTGATAGAATCATGTCTTAGCATAGGGTTGTCCTTACATGGATTCTTCTTTTCACAGTCCACTTTAATGATCTTTGTCCTCTTTAAGGTTCTTCATGATTTTAAATGCATAGCCATTTATTATGCCATCTTTAAAGAAGATTGTGACTATCCTATTTTAATCAGGTGATTAGTCATGGGTGCTTGTTTCCATACTAAGGAGTGGCTCATGTTATATCATTTTGTTTCCAAAGAAGGATTTAAGGTAATTGAAGAGTCATTTGCGGGGTTTGGTTGGCTTAGGAAACACTCTCTATGCTATTTTTGATGAGGAGAAGAAGGCATTTGAATTTCTTGTGAAGCATAGGACCAAAATGGAAGTAGAGGAGGTTACAAGGTGAAATGTAAAACTCCATTAAGACCATTTGTAGCTGTAGATTAAATCTGTCTAATAAGATCTGCAACTAGAAAGAACAATATTAATCCTCATCTAAATCAAAACTAATCTAAAATCAAACAATAAAGAATGAAATTGAAAACATAATGAATAATTAACAAACTGAATTGATCTCGCCGAATATGTATTCACCCTTTCGAATTAACTCCATTGCTCTTCTCCATTTTGCCTCTTCAGTATTCTTGCCCTCAGATTTGTGTGTTTGAATGCAAGTATAGTATTGTTGAGTGTCTAAGCAAAATATCGAAGAATAGTTTCTCTTCTCAAAAGTGTATGATTTCGGGAGGAGGAATAATGATATTGACAAGCCACTTTATAGATTGTAGGTTTTCGAACAATCGGCTCAGATTGAAAGAGAGATCAACGGATGAGATTGATGAATGCCATGCAATGAGTTATGTAATAGATAGAACGTGAGTTCAACTGCAGGATAAAGACTAATTTTAGAACATGAGTTAGAACATGAGTTCCAATCTTAATCTTCAAAAATAGAAGAAATAGACTTTGTATGCAAAAGCTAAAGTTAGAAGTTGGAGAATAAATGCATTCAAATGCAAACTTGAGTTAGAACTAGTTAATCGACTAGTTGTGATAGAGAGTTCTCTCACAGAGTTAAACTGGTGTTTAAACTGAAGAGATAACTGGAGAACTAAAAATAGAACTCGAGTCCGAAGGTGGGTGAATGACCTAGTCAACTGATTGACAGAATAATGTGACATAAATAATTAAATATGAATTAAATGCTAATTTAATTCAACATTCGAAAATAAGACTTTTAATTAAATAAATAAAGTAATTTATTTAATTTGACTGTTTGAAAAGGATAAATATGAATAATTAAATAATAAATATTTAATTATAGATAAAGGGGTTAAATGGATTATTAAATAAAGATATTTACTTATAGTTGGAAAATTATGATAAAGGGGTAATTAAATAATAAATTATTTAATTGATAGATAAAGGGGGTAGAATAAATTAGTTAGGGACATAATTAAATAATTGTGATGTATTTAATTAGTCAATTTGGATAAAGGTCATTTAATGAATTAATGAATTAATTAAAAAGGGGTATTTAATTAATAGAGGAGATATGTGTTAGAAAAGTTAATTAAATAATTAACATTATTTAATCATGACCACAGACTATAGAAAATTATGTCGAATATGTACTCGCAAGCCTAGACCAATTTTAGGTATCTACAGTTTGCCCCTCTTTGATACAATGTTGTTATAACGTTGTGTCAAAGAAAATATGCCCTGATCGTGCCCCAGCATGAAACAAGTAAGGTATGCCCCCTCGGGAAAATTGACAATTTTTGAAAAGTTTCAAAAAAATCAGGAAATTTTCCCGATAAGTCAATATGAGAGTTAGAAATACTATGGAGTTGACGGAATTGAATTTGGAGTTGAAACGGATGTGTACGGGTCATTTGAAGTCAAAAGGTTAAGCGGCCAATAGAGTAGGGCTAAAGAAATGCCATTTTAACCCACCTATAAATAGGAATCAGGTCAAATTTCAATTCATTTGCACCCAGAGGAGATAGAAAAAACTAAGAATTTTCTCCGACTGACTGTCGAAATGGTGCCTATTCCATACACCAGGCATCGAGGATATCAGGTCAGGACCTTCTAGCAGCCAGCCAACACAGGACCACCGGTATGTACGCGAAAACAAGAGCTTGAAATGTATTTTTGGCATGTATTTCTAGGCATAGAAAATTAGTTTCACAAATGCGGTGCATCGTGAATGATGCATATGCCATCGTATTCGCCGCATTTGACTGCGAAATGACACATGTGAAAATTCACGCATAGGCTAGAATAGGATTTAGAGGAATGCACGCATTTGAAGATTAGTGCACCGCATGTATATACATGCAATGCATGTGACCCAATGAACCACATATGCGTTAATGACCACATATGTAGTAGAAATGGAGGCTATGAAAATGCACTGCATTTGAGGAAAAATGTATCGCATGTGTTGAAAATAGGTAGGTTAAGAAAACTGCAATGCATTTGTAATCAATGACCGCATGTGGTTTAGTGAACCGCATGTGCTATATTAGAATAGGCATGGAAGAAATATGCGATGCATTTGTAGTATGCACCACAACTGAGGCATTGTGCAACGCATTTGAAAAAAATGTCCCGCATCTGTCAATGTGAGCCGCATTTGGCTGGTAAAAATTTTTGAAAAATTTTACGAAGTAAAACTTGAAAATTTTCTAACATCATGGTTTAAATGCAGGTGGTTATAGATCCGATTTATCATTGGAGTCGCAAATAGATATGTTTGATCTGATAGAGAATTTGACTTCGACAGAGATTCGATTGCTATGGGTTCTAGGTCTACGACATTGTTTGTCGACGCCTACCATTCGGGTGAACAGGGGGATGTTGATGACACTATGCGAGCGATGGCATTTTGAGACATTGTCGTTTCATTTGCCGACTGGGGAGGCCACTGTCACATTAGAGGATGTGTACAGGATTTTGAGGCTACCCATTAGAGGAGAGTGGGTTACATATGATCCCCAACGAGGGTTGACTGAGTTGGCATGGTTCTATCAGGTTGATGACATCAGTAGGCTCGACATTGAGCACTATGAGATTAGATGGCCAATGTTAGCAGACAGATATGACAGGATTGATTGTATCCTATGTACTCTGATTGGGGGTATCGTTCTTCCAGACAGACGAGGTCATGGCTTTCCAGTGGGATGGGGAGCTATGTTGGTTGGGATGTTGGAGAGTGAGACGAGATATGCATGGGGTCCATGTCTACTCGGGATGCTGTATTTTTATCTACATGACATTGCGTACAGACATGCATAGTCATTGAGTTGTGGGACGACACTGCTAATGATATGGGGTTTTGAGAGGATAGCTATATTTCGTCCTCCAGTGAGAGGAGAGACTTCCATATGTGTTTTGATATACATGACAGATTACGCAGACACATGTTGGAGACACAGGATATTGGAGACATGCATTGGATACACTCGATCAGTTTATATGGAGACCTTACATGGATTGTGAGATGTGGGCGGATGATGATATACATTTGCCATTTTGTAGACAGACATAGTACCTTATTGGGAGGACTGTTTCTAGTGTTCACATCATTGAGCAACACTTGCCAAACAGAGTTCTAAGACAGTTTGGAGAGGTTCAGGATGTGCCTTTGAGCAGAGCAAAGTTTGCTCGTTCGTCCAGAGAGGTTCCATGGTGGGGACCCATGATACCAGTTACTACAGCTGAGGTAGACATACAGGCATTACAACTAGTACAGTGGAGGTGGAGAGATGGATTAGCAGATCCCGGGACTACGGCTGCATACGATGCATGGTGGGCAGTGCATCGACCTGTTCCATATATGGATCCAGACCAGCTAGCACCAGTCGAGAGATGAGGCACAGGGCCGAGAGGATGACAGAGAGGTGGAGGTGCCAGAGTGGGTAGAGTTGGTGGTAGAGGTGATGGAGATGATGACAAAGGCGGAGGTAGAGGCGGGAGATGAGGACAAAGAGGATAGAGAGGGGGTTAAGCAGGTGGACATGCACCTATTCAGGAGGAGGTAGCAATGGATGTACCGATGGCAGACATCGAAGGGAGAGTGGATGTATAGGCTAGGGGTGAGCATGCTGCAGTGGAGGCAGTGGTTGAGGAGCGTGTAGAGGTAGATGTCAGAGTAGCAGATGTTGCAGAGGATTCTGATGTAGACATGGCTTTAGATCCACTGGGTGTGTTGGTAGGATATGGAGAGGATGATATTGAGGATGATGTTGAGGATGATGTTGAGGAGGAGGCACCGATGGAGGAGCAGGAGATATAGCTCAGAGATCGGATTGTAGAGAGGAGATAGGATGATGATGCTCCTCAAGATGGTGATAGGGAGGCTTTGGAGGAGAGACTCAGACTGATGACTATAGAGTTTGAGGTGATGAGACTAGAGAGAGACAGTGCTTATATGCAGAGGGACAGTGCTCGGATAGAGAGGGATAGTGCTCTCATGGAGAGAGACCAGGCTATAGCCCGAAGAAATGAGATAGAGAAGAAGTTCACAGAGGTTAGATGCCTTTGTAGTGGGTCCTCATTTGATGGCATGGTACGAGAGTTGATCAGAGCGGTGGAGAGAGCTACGTACTACAGAGATCTTTATGAGGTAGCAATGCCAGCAGATAGACGAGCTCCTACATTTTCAGAGGTGCGTAGTCAGGGTAGGAGTCATACTCAGAGTCAGAGGACACATAGTACTAAGGGGGTGGTAGGACCACCGAGGAAAGGTCCATATGATAGGCCTTCCACCTCACAGAGGCCACCTTTGAGCCTTTTCCCACCACCATCACCACATGACATCAAGGGTAGCGGGACACGATGATAGGGACTTATGTAGACAGTTTTATTTCGATTAGAGAGCCTACGAGCTCATGTTTTATTTATTTATTGATACATTCAGACATTATACCGTGACACACTATTTTGAGCGATATATATATGATTTTGGGGGCTTCTACATGATATGCAGTTCTATTTTCTGAATGATGCTTTATTTCTAGATGATTATGTTTCGTAAATGATGTATGTACATGTGTTATGAATGAAATGTTTCTATATGTTATGATTTATGCATTTTATAATGATGTTATGGATGATTCTATTTACTTATGATAATGAATGCAATGATCTATATGATGTTAATTTATATATGATGGTGATATGTACATGTAATGTTTACATTATGGATGTTATGATGATGCAATGCCTATTATGTCATGATGTGAAATGCAATGAAGATGAATGTTACTATCTATATGTTGAAATGCAATGCAACTATGTGAAATGTATGCTAATGCAATTGATTTAATGTTATTATTGTGTCATAGGACTTTATCTTTATGTTTTAAAAAAAAAGAAATGTTAGGATGAAAATGAATTCAGAATGTTAGTAAGAAACAATTAAATTCAATTGATGGAGAAAAAGATATAATGGAAGTTTGATCGATTGAGAAAAAGACATAAACTTCGATATATTGCCAAATACGCTATACTTGCTTGTTATCATCATTGGGCGGGACATGACACAAATGGATAGTACACACTATGATATGAGATAGACCATAGTGTACAAAGTCATCCATCTGCGAAAAACAGACAAGGAGTGTCTTAACTCAGACTAAGGACAGTATTTGCCCCAGTCGTTTTGTCGAGACAAACCACACACAACAGACAAATAAAAGATGGGTCATGAGATGTCATTGCTCCTCTAAATCCTTGATTGGAAATCCTTGAGGAAACTAGTAACATAACTCAAAAACCAATGATAAAAAGATAGTTGACAGACAACAGCCAAAGAAAAAGAATCCTGAGACATTGTTGCTTCTCTAAATCCTTCAAGGGACATCCTCGAGAAAGCTAGTAACATGATCTTGCACAAATCGATAAAAAGATAAGACAAAATAAGATATAAATTCATAAAGCCAAATAAATGTATTCGCCAAAACTTGATCTTGTAGGATTGTTTGATGTTTGATGTTTGACATAGCGTGATGTGAGAGAATGACACATACCGCATAAGACGTTGAGTCTAGTTTCGACTTGGTGACTTCTGTATAAGGCATGACAAAGCCTGGTTTCAAAAAAGACACGTGCCGTATAAGACATTGGAGTCTGATGACGTTGAAGTGACAAGCCACATGAGACTATGACAATTTGATGACGTCTATTGACAAGAAAGACATATCTTATTTAAGACATAGGTTGATCACTTTGACAATGTGTTTGATATTGACTTGATAACTTTGAGATGTTTTTCCTTGTTGATGCATGACTTGTTTTGCTTCTTTGATTGATAAAAGTGTGTGCGTGCTGATAGTGTATGACATGAAATGATACCCTAAACTATGATATGCAACTTGTGTGATAGTGATGTGAATGAACCCTAATGGACTGACCTAGTGTGGTCTCAGGAGCTCATCAATTGATTAGCCTTGCCTATGTTGTACACATAGAGACCTCATAGTTCAACACGACCAATGACTTTGTATGTACAAAGAGTCATGATTTAATGTGTGTGATACATGACAAACCTAGACTGACAGACCTAATGCCTCAGGGGCACATCGATTGATGGCCTTGCCTACGTCCCAGTCGCAGAGGCAACGTAGTTCGACTATGTCTTTGACTGACTTAACATGACCGAATTCACGTAATGACTTGACATGATGACTTGACTCTATTTTTGGGATTTTCTGACATTTTTCAATTTTTTTGGATTTTTTAGGTTTTCTACTATTTTTGGGATTTTTCAGGACATTTTCGATGGTGCGACATTATGGACACGATGCTAGGGCATAGAACAAGGATTTGCCCCCAGTCAGGAATAATATTTGGAAGATGGAGTGGGTAATGTGACGGAATGGATGCTAGATGTCAATCGTTCCAAGGAATGGATAAGACAACCATTTATTATGAATGATGGTGAAAAAAGTCTGATTAGAATGATGGTAGACGGAAGAGCAAGCTTGACTACACATAGCGCCTGTTTGCCAGGTTTTCACCATGGTACTTATCCATAGCACCACCGAAGTGGTTTTCACTATTGGATGGATTTATTTCTCTTTCTTTTTTTTTCAATTTTTTTGGTGTTACAAAGACGCCTATTTGCCAGGTTTTCATCAAGGTAACCATTTTTTTGTTTTTTTCATTTTTTTTTTGTATTTTTCTAGATTAAGACATAGATTCTCAGAGACTAAGCATTGAACCTTTTTAGATGTAGACTGTTGATAGGGGACAAAAGCGGCTCTCCTTCAGGAGTAGAGAGTTGGTACACTCCTGATCCAAAGGCTTCTATGACAATATAGGGCCCCAACCAGTTAGGCTCGAACTTACCTGGTTTTTCTCTTTCAGCTTGGTTTTTAGGATTCTCCATTAATACCAGGTCACCAATGTCAAAATGTCTATTGAGAACCTTCCTATTGTAACTACGATGAAGATGATTCTGATATGCTTGCAAATGATCTAATGCCTTCTGTCTTCGTTCATCCAATAATTCTAGCTCTTGTAACCTTGAGACACGGTACTCTTCATTGTCAAAATGACCCTTCAAGGATACCCGTAGAGAAGGTATTTCAACCTCGATAGGTAAGATAGCTTCGGACCCGAATATGAGGGAAAATGGAGTGGTGCCGATGGGAGTACGGATGCTTGTGCAATAAGCCCATAAGGCAGGATTAAGCTGTAGGTGCCAATCACGGCCAGCGTCATTGACATTCTTCTTAAGGATTCTAACAATAGTTTTATTAGATGCCTCAGCTTGGCCATTACCTTGTGGGTAATATGGAGTGGAGAAATGGTGTTTGATGTGGAATTATTCACATAAATGGCGTACTTCTTGGTTCTTGAATGGGCAGCCATTGTCTATGATTATGGACTGTGGTACACCATACCGACAAATGATATAGTTTAAGATAAACTTAGATATTTGTGTGTCGGTTATGTATGTCATGGGAATAGCTTCAATCCATTTGGTGAAGTATTCGGTGGCGGTGATGATGAATTTATGGCCATTTGATGATGGAGGGTGTATCTTACCTATGAGGTCAAGTCCCCATTAGGTGAAGGGCCATGGTGAAGTAATTGGACGAAGCTCCTGCGTTGGTGCTCTTATCAAGTCTCCATGTATTTGACATTGTCTACACTTCTTTACAAAGACGTATGAATCTTTCTCCATTGTAGGCCAATAGTAACCTAGTCTCATAATCTTGTGGGCTAGAGTGGGACCACTCGAATGAGATTCGCATATACCCTTGTGTACCGCTCGCAAAGTTGTTTGTGCTTCTTTAGCATCGAAACATCTCATAAGGGCATTATCTAAGGTAAGTCTATATAGGGTTTCTCCGATGATGGTGTACTTAGCTGACTTTCAGATGAATGTTCGACGTTGGTTATTAGACAAGTCTTGTGGTAGGGTTTGATTAGTGAGGTAGTCGAATATGTCTTTATACCATGGAGACATAGGACCAACAATGGTACACACTATCATAGTATCGGGGACATCATAAGCGGGAACCAAAAGCTATTCAACCAAGAACTCAAACTTAGGGACATTACTCGGAATATCCAACAAGGAACCCACGGTTGCCATTGCATCTGTAGCTCTATTCTGGATACATGGTATTTGTTGAAAATTTATGTCTTTGAAATACTATTTTCCATTCGCTTGTATGGTGCAAGCTTCTCATCCTTAGTCTTGTAGTCATCATTTTCTTGTCGGATTACAAGTTGAGAGTCGCCAAAAACATGTAGGCTCTTAATTGTCCATTGAACTGCCATTTTCAACCCTATCACTAGAGCTTCATATTTTGCTATATTGTTGGTACAAGGGAAAGCAATCCTAAATGATTTGGGAATGGTATCACCTTGAGGTGTGATAAATAAGATACCAACTCCTGAACCACGAATTGTGTGTGACCCATCAAAGTACAGTTTCCATTCTATTTTAATGTCTAACTACCACCTACTGTCTACTATCTTTAACTGAATTTTCAATTCATTTTATACATTACATTTCAAGAGTCTCGACTCTTCAATTTATGTTACAGTCGTTTAAATTCCCTAACAACAATTAAAATATTTAATTGTGTTGCCTTATCGACAAATTAAATATTTTTTATATAGTTATGCGTTCGATTTTGTTTTAATACTTTATCGGCCTTCAATATTTCATTTTAAACCTTACTATTCTTTACACTTTATTTCCCCATGGCCTTTATCATTTTACCGCATTGACTTTGACTTGTCCCACCACTATCTACCGCATTACCGCGATCTCTATTCTGCCCCGTCACGGTATAGCGGTTGGCATTTACTGTCTCCACTGGTCAGCACTGACTCTCCACCACATCACCGCGGTCACCATGATAACCACCAGCGGTACCGTAGTGGCATCTGAGACCGTCACCTCTGTTGTTATCCACCATCTACCGTGACCATGATGGTCTATGTTTGGACCATGCACGGTATAGTGGTAATTGCTTACCAACCGCTACATTGCCACTGCCTGTTGGTTATCTCACCGCCACTGCAATACCACGGTCAATGAATTGACCGCCCGCGGTGTGGCAGTAAGAACTTTATGCCCGCCTATTTAACCACTACTACCATACCCTGAGCCCATTTTGGGAAGCCACGATAAAATGGTAAGTGATATAAAACTGAATATAAAGGCAGCGGTAATGGTTATAAGCTATTTTAAAAGATAGTGAATGATTTTTTCATGAAAAGATAGGAAAATGAGGGGTTTAAAATGGGCAAATCTCTTAGGTTTTTGATGAAATTTTGGGTTCTAACAGTGGCTCCTATTGGGGATGAGTAATTTTTGCAAATCACTACAAGAATCCATAATATCTTTGGTAGAGCAGACCGAGTAAATGATATGAAAAATAAAAGCCATGGCAGATGTAGGGAATGAAAAAGTGAAGGATATGAAAATGGAGTAAATGGAGAATGGGAAATGATCCTAAGCTACTGTACATGGAAAGAAAGCAACACTTTCAGAAAGGGAACTCCTAAGAATGTCCATGTACTGGCAAACCCTGACCCTTCCTAAACTACTGTGCATGGAAAAGAGTGTTTAAAGAGGGTTTTGCTAAGAATTGTCCATACACTAGCAATCCTTAATCCTTTGTACCTACTATGGTTTAAAAATCAAACCACAAAGGATGAACCCAGGCCACCCAAAAAAGAAAAACCTGCACTTTCCTCTGTCATAGACCTTATTCTGTTTAGAGCTCACCAGGATTTTCTTGAAACTGTCCATTCCACTTGCCCTGTTACATACACTATCATTGAAAACCTTCATAAAATCATTATGTTCAACTTGAATTGTACTCATTTCACCATTCTTCATTTCATTATTTTTATTATCATATGAAAAATCTTTGTCATCTCTAGCATACAAAGTGTATCACAATAATGTTTCTGGATACAACATGTATCCACATACAACAAAATATTGCCCATTATCATATGTTGCTGAATGATCAAGCAACTGTACTGGGACCTGAAAATCTGAGTGCTTCACATGGGAATCTACAAATTCCATCTCATCAATATCTTCTAAAACAAACAAATCAAAACTACTTTCCACATCCTTTCTATCACAGGTTGGCATTGACATACACATCTGATCCATACCGTCTTCTTTATACATACTTGAATCAAAAAATGTTGGATGCTCATCATCAATGACATGCAAACCAGTACCTTTTTATTGCAGGCAAAAATCATTTAGGTCACATACCTCTTTTTGGACACAAACAGATCTTTGATCAGCTTCAAAGAACTCCTCATCATTGTGATAGATGCACATGGGGTCACATGAATTATTACTTTCACTTTTAAAACAAATTTAGGCTGGAGCCAAAACTTTGGAATCATCTTCATGTGCACATCTCTAGTATTCAAGAGTCAACAAATCTGAAACTTGCTCACTGATGAGTGAACATGTTTCATCCAGATCTTCTGCTATTTCTCCAACTTTTTGATCTCCATATGAACTGCAACAATCATCTTGTCATAGATCAACATCCACCATTTCATCCTCACAATATGGATCACAATCTGTTATGCAAGTGAGACTCTCTGTATGTTCATTGTTGGATGGAATGATATCTTCTTCTAATTGAGCTTCTGATGTACTCCCCAAATGATGTGTCCCCACTAATATCATTAATGTTGCAGTCATCTTCCAAATCTGAAAAATTGTCATTAGAAATTCCAGTGACACATTTACCCTCCATTGGCTGCATTATTTGATCATTCATGATATCACTATTAGTTTCATTGTTTCCAGTATCCATGTACCTTGTCTCAAGCATGGAATCAAGAAATTTATTTACTACATCCAAGGCATGTTGTTTTGATGACTCTGACCAATAAACTGATTTAGGCTCCCATGCTCTTGCAAATTGTGTAACAAATGTGGGTCTTGTGGGCCTATGATGAGGAGGTAATTGCATACAGATGTCTACCATCCTATTGTATAGAGAGTTTTCATCCTCTCCTTCATATTTCCTTATTTCGAAAAATGTATCTAAGGGGGAAATTCCACATTTTGATTTTGTAATGGAGTCTTGGCTTTGAGTATGCACATCATCATCTTCTTCTTGATTATGTAAATAATCATCTTTGTCCTCATACTAGCTCAAGAATATTTCTTTCAGATCCTCCCATGAAGATATACTTTGCATAGGAAAACTTATAAACCATTCTCTTCCACTATCCCTCAAAGAACTTGAAAAACATTTCATAATGACATCCTCTAGATAAATTTGAAAGTTGACAATGACATACCAGAATTGTTCCATATGCTCATAAGTTGATTCATTCCACTCTCCATGAAATTTAGGGATATGCATTAGTAGTTTTGTCTCATCACAGGGGTAAGGATTTGGGTAGCCTTGGATGTTACTATAGTGAAATGGTTTATCAATAATTGAGACAAAATTTGGAGGGCCATATGGGTTTTGGTAGATCATTGATCTTTTTTTAGGAAATGGAAGAAGAATATTCATTTGATGTAGTGGTTGTGGTGCATAAGTGTTCTATTATGAATAGAACACATTACCTTCATTGTCGAAGTTCTTAGTTGTATCATGTGGTGCCCGTGGTGTCCAAGATCTCCTAGTATTTGTGTCTTCACTCTCACCGTTTGATGGCCTATTCAGTGATGTATCTGGAACACATTCGAATCTCAACTGCAACAGTTGTTGTTTCACTTGTAGTGTTTTTTGTTTCCAGTATAACATTTTTTGTTCCATTTCTTCCAATTCTTTCATTGTCCGGTGTCTTCTTTCTGCTCCTGACATCTTGACAAAATGTTACTGCTCCACAATATCTATGCATTATTTATCAATGTTAAATAGAGTCACCACCTACTTTTCCAAAAGTAGGAAAATGAAATGGATTGCTTTGGTTTTCCCCCAATGGAATATCCAAAAAAAATGTGAACCTTTGTTGACTCTATAAATGGAAAAGCTGAAAATCTTCTTGATTAACTCCCCAGCAGAGTCGCCAATTTGTTGGGTCTCAAAAACACAGGTTTGAACCACGAGAGGTTGCCAAGCTCTCACAATGATTTTGGCCAACTAACAAGGCCAACCAATGTAGTTGAACCTTCTGCTCTTAAGGCTCTGCTAGACCAAGGCGGATGTACCTAATGAATGATGCATATTTAAAAGCATTTCCTAGTTGATCAATCTATCCACAATGGAAAAGGGTAGTGGACAGATGAAAAACCACTACAACTAATCCTACTCCTACTGCACAAATGAAAGGTTTTTGAATAAATTGTTTGATATAAATTTGTATCTCTGGGTTGAGGCAGATCAGTGCCTTCTATCCACATGGGCAATGGAGTCAAAAAATAATGAATTATGTGTGTTTCCTTCTCTGGTTTAATTCAAGTTGTTAGGAACTTTAAGAAATGATGTTCTAATGACTAGCATATGACTTCATTAATTTATGACTAGCATAAATAAGGTTGGAATATTTTCTTACCAAATTCTACTTCAACAATCCAAAAGAAATCCTAAATCACTATGACTTACTTGAAGGAATTTAATTCTGACTTGTAGACACCAGCAAATAAAAATCACATAGAGTGGAGAAATACACCTTGATAAATCAAACATATGCTTGATATACTGATTTAAATGATTAGAGGACTTCAAGTTGGAGACAATTAGATAAGAAATATATATATAATTATATCACAACAACTGAACAAACAATGGATTTCACCAATTCAAAATAATATGTCCATTGATTTGCTTCAAAAAAGGTTTGTCATTATTTACATTTGCCCAGTTCTATTTTCTAGAAAAATCTCCCTACTGCCGTCTAACTACCACCTACTGTCTACTATTTATAACTGAATTTTCAATTCATTTTATACATTACATTTCCAGAGTCATGACTCTTCAATTTCTGTTACAGCTATTTAAATTCCTTAACAACAATTAAAATATTTAATTGTGTTGCCTTATCGGCAAATTAAATATTTTTTACATAGTTATGCGTTCGATTTTGTTTTATTACTTTACCGGCCTTCAATATTTCATTTTAAACCTTACTGTTCTTTACACTTTATTTCCCCGTGGCCTTTATGATTTGACCACCTTGACTTTGACTAGTCCCACCAATATCTACCTCGTTACCGTGGTCTCTATTCTGCCCCGTCGCGGTATAGCGGTTGGCATTTATTGTCTCCACTGGTCAACGCTGACTCTCCACCGCATCACTGCAGTCACCATGATAACCACCAGTGGTACCGCGGCGGCGTCTCAAACCATCACCTCTGCTGCTATCCACTGTCTACCGTGACCACCGCGGTCTATGTTCAGACCATGTACGGTATAGCGATAACCGATTACCGATTGCTACGTTGCCACTACCTGTCGGTTATCTCACCACCACCGTGATACCGTGGTCAATGAATTGACCATGCACGGTGTGGCAGTAAGAACTTTATGCCCGCCTGTTTAACCACTACCGCCATACCGCGAGCCCATTTTCGGAGGCCGCGGTAAAGCGGTAAGTGATATAAAACTGAATATAAAGGCAGTGGTAAAGGTTATAAGCTATTTTAGAAGGTAGTGAATGATTTTTTCATGAAAAGATAGGAAAATGAGGGGTTTAAAATGGGCAAATCGCTTAGGTTTTTGATGAAATTTTGGGTTCTAACACCTTACAACCCCAATATTACAACTAGGTAGTGGACTAGGGGTATAAGAGCTATGGATAGAAGAGAGGATGTTGATGAAATCTATTTCAAAAGAATAGAGGAATATGTAATGATTGCTTCCTATACCATGGATAAGAGATATTAGATAGACATCTTCATGCAAGTATTGATTAAGATGTTTGGAGTTCTTAACTATGAGGAAGAAGAAGTTGAATGGATAAAGATTGAACTAGAACAAGAATAGACATCTACTCAAAGCATGTTTAAGGCTAATTGAATATTGAAATATAATCATATGATAGAGAGATTAAATTTTTGATAATTTTGATTAATGTATATCGTAGATGTAGGTGTACTTTATTCTTCATAAAGTTACTCCTAGCCAAAAAAATTTGTTTACTCTTGTATTGGTTATAGCTCTATTATATACTACTGTATCTTGCCCCTTTTTATGATGGAAATGTGATAATGCATTACTTATTCAACTGTGAAAAAACCTTATGGAGCTACATTCTCCAATGACACATGAAGGCATAAATTGAAGATGATGACAGAGCCCTTCTTGCAAATTTTGATCATCCTCTACATTCAATAGGTTTCCCTTCATTTACAAGACCATTCATATAGATTTTGAGTATTATTATTTCCCTTGGAAAAAGAGTATTGTTGTTTCCCTTCGTGAAAGAGTATTATTTTTTCCCTCTATACTTATGTGTGTTTGATAAGGTAGAGAAGGTGTGTTTGCTGCCTTTACTAACTCAGTAGGCATGTTTGAGAAGGTAGAGAAGGTGTTTTTTCTGCCCTTACTAACTAAGTAACCACCTTCTTACAAAATATCCCCTTGGTCATGTACCTTGAGCTTTGTGTGATGTTAAGCACACTTCATTGATTGTCCTACATCACTTGACTATCCTTAATCATGGTCATTTATGACTGTCCTTTGCATTTGATTGTGACTTTAAATGTATTATCATTTAATTACATCAAAGGAATATCATTTATTGACATCTTCCACCACATGCCTATGATAGGATTTATGATTGTTAATGCATATTGTTCATATGAATGTGTAGATTATTTTTTGTTGGAAAACTTATGCAATAAACACTCAAAAGATACAATAAATCCTTTTTAATCCCTAAAGTAGACTAAGATCTTAGGTTAGGTTTGTTTAATGCTACACAATTGGCCAATTCTTATGAAATTAGAGATGTCCACTTAAAAATGAGGACAATATATGTACCACTAAAGGTTTTTAAGTATCTTATTCCTCCAAAGTGTCTTGAAACTAGTGAGGTACATGCCTCTCTTATGAGAATAAAACAACCGAGGAAGAATGTTCTTGTATATCATGAGATTAAATTATTGCAAAAATCTCATCCACTTGTAATTGCTTAACTGCTATAACTTAGTCAAAGTTGTAAATATTGCAATGCTTTGTGAACATGTACAAAAATCTCTTTGCCAATTAGATAGTGTGCATTAAGTTTCTTCCCTTTATATATTAAAGGACTATGCATGAAGTTGCTTCCCTTTATTCTAGTTAACTATTCAATATGTATTAGAGGACTATGCATGAAGTTGTTTCCCTTTAGTTAAATTTGTAAATATTGCAATGGTATGTGAACAAAATGTTGCAAGGTGTGTACTCTTGGTATCCTTGTATTGTGAAACACAACACTCGGGTTTGTGACATGGCTTAACTACCTCGTGTGGATTCATTAACTTTGGTAGTTGTATTGAGCATTAACAAGTTGATCTTTTGGTGTAATGACAACTATTTATTCAAAAATTGATATTAGAGCTTGGGTCATGGGTTCAAACCACTCACTTGTGTTGGGGGGGATTTTTGCAAGGTGTGCACCCTTGGTCTCCTTGCATTGTGCAGTGCAACACTCGAGTTTGTTACATGTCTTAAATGCCTCCCATGGTTACATTAACTCTAGTGGTTGTATTAGGCATTAACAAGTCAATCTTTTTGTTCAATGACAACTGTATGTGCAAACAACATGTACCACAATCTCTTTTCCAATTAGATAGTATGCACAAATTTTCTACCATTTATGTATTAAAGGAATGCACATGAAGTTGCTGCCCTTTATTCTACTTATTATAATTCAATATGTATTAAAGGAATATGCATGAAGTTACCGCCCTTTTTTCAAAGTTATAATTATTGCAATGGTTTGTGAACATGTACCATAATCTCTTTCCCAATTAGATAGTATTTTGACTTCCTCACTATTGAAAGTAAGGTATATAGATATTTTTCATATTTTATACACATGATAGCCTCTCGAAACATTTTAGAATGGTTCCAAATAATCCTACTTGTAGTAACTTTGTGTCAATGGCACAATAATTAGTGTCAATTTCAACTTCAAATAGGCATTGAAGATTAGGGAGAGGTAAAACCAAACTTGTGCTTATATCATTTTTATGATCATAAATTTTTTGTTGTTATTTAATTTTAGATAGAATTTATCACTTTTCACTATAATTACATGTAACGGGGAAGCCACATAGGAAAATTATTTCACAAATTGTCATAGGTATTGAGTTACTGCTATAAAATTCACTATTTCAAAGATATTGTTTGGTTTTTTCCAACTCAAGATAGGTTCAACTTTGGATTGATAGGATGAGTTTGATTTAGGATTATTGGTTTAGATTACTAGAATGAGATTGATTTAGGATGATTGGATTGGGTTGGTTATAAGAAAACTAAATGTTACAATCAAATTTATAATCTAGACCCTTAGGATGAGGTGGTTTGTGATTTGCTTACTTAGGATAGGCAAGTTCCTAAGCAAGGCTAGATAAAGGTGATTTTGAAAAATTTAGAAAAAGGGAGCCAAATCCTTAAGCTAAATTATCCAAAAAGATGGGCTGACCAAGGATGCAACTTAAGATAGGCAAGTCCAGGTAGATTAGTAAGGATGATTGAGGATCTAGATTAAACCCTAATGACAAATTTTATTTGCAAGGATGATGGTAGGATTAGATGAGGATTTTTTGAAGGGATGCTTTTGGAAGATTGAGGAATATGTCCTGAGGTTGGATTGGATGATAATGATCAAGGAAGTTGCCAAGGTGATGAGATGAAGAAAGGGGGTTGATACCTATAGACATGTAAAATTGATCTAACACTTATCACACACTTAAATGATATTTTCACATCATTGACATCATTATCATCAAATATCACTACATTTCAATCAAAAGAATAAAAAACCCTAAATTCCTTTATTAATTAAATAAAATGACATTATTTAATTAATTCACTTTTCATCAATTTCAACCAATTAAATAAATTACATTTATTTAATAAAGTCCTAATCTAACTTTATTTCATCTTGATTAGTTAAATAATACCAATTATTCAATTACATCGCTAAATCGATTTATTCCCCTAAGTCAATTGAATTATTAGATCATAATAATTTAATTAACTCACTTTCTCTCCAAATTTGAATAATTTGAATAAACTATTCAAAACATCATCAAAAATTAAATCAAACTGATGGAACTTTGTTTGAAAAATACAAACTTGATTTGCACATTCAACTCCAAAAGGAATTAATTAATTTAATCAATTAATTAATCATTCTCAACCACTTTCCTAATTGAGAAAATTATGAATCACCAATTGCTCAATCTAATTCTTGACTGATCAATCTATATTCCTAGCAGATCAATCTATTCTTCAATCCTATAGATTATTCAATCTAATTCTTGACTAATCAATTTGTATTCCCGACTAATCAATTTATTCCTCAATCACACTAATTACATAATCCATTTTACATAGATTATGCCCATCTAAATCCTCTCAACATCTTTTGACCATTGATCAAGATATTCTATTACATGATCTTGATTGTCCATTTCAAATCAAAATTTCTATATAAAAAACCTCTTTACTCATAAAAAAGGATTGAAGAATCAACATACCTTATGTAACGAAGTGATGCCAAATCAACATTAACAAAGCTTCAACCAACATCTTTGATCAAACACAGACACACTCTTCAAAGTTCTCACATGCAAACAATGGAGGCTTCACATCGATATGAGAAACCACATCTTTGTGAATACACTCTGACACTGGATGGTAACGCTATTCATTTTGTGAATTCATGTATGATTTCATCTTTTGATTTTGTTTTCTTGAATTTAGAAATAGTTTAGCTTCATTTTGTGAGTGAAGGAATAAATATAGATTAGTTTTTTTATTTAGATTAGCTTCTATTTCATTGCATTTATCTTCTTTATATGCTCTATGATTTTCCCCCTCACACATTTTGGCATACCTGGTGGGACCTTGGTCCCCAAAACTATCGATTTTGTGATCTAATATTGAAGTTACGGGTTCCAGATGCACTCTTGAAAAATATTCACGCATAGGTTCTAGAAAGTTGTTGCACTTGGTTTTAAAGAACTGGTGCAGTTAACCCTTAAAATAGTGCACTTGACCCCGATCTCTACACCTTTGATATTTGACAACACCTTTGTCTTTTGATAGAGGGCACACTTGCATTTTTTTAGTGCTTTGTCTCTCTGACAAAGGGCGCCTTTGCTGATTTTTTTTGCACTTTTTCTATGTCAAACCTATGTCCGAGATCTGCAAGTTGAATCATGATTTTAATGCTAACAGGTTTCTGTTTGGAATGTGTGACAGGTACTAATGTGTGTGTACGCAAGATTGAGAAACCACGAACACTTTTTTTCTATAGGGAAGACCAATGGTCAAAAGAATCATGATTTTCATAGCTTCTTTCATTAAAGTTAGGAGAATCTTCATTTTGGTGCTTAAAAAGAACCCTACAAACAACACATTTTTTTGAAGTGCTCTAAAATGAATCATTTTCAATGCTTTTTAAGTTAGGAGAATCTACATTTTGGTTCTTTTAAAGAACCCTGCAACAACACATTTTCAATTTAAGTTCTCTAAAATGAACTCTTTCCAAGCTTTCATAGTTAGATAATTTTCACTTGGTGCATACAAAGAACAACACAGACAAACTGTTGAATCAGTGCTCTAAAAAGGTTTTTAAGCTTTCAAATTAACACTTTGAATGTTGGATTTTATGTTTGTTGACCAAAATGATTTCCTTTTTTTGGTGCACACTCAAATTTATTTTGTTGACTAAGTAATACCAAGATCTAGGAACACTCAAAATTTGGGCTTAAATGAACAAATCATTCTTTTGTTTTGCACCTTTGCTATGATATTGACTGATATCCAAAACAATTCCATTGGATGATTTTAAAAAGAACCATTGATATCTTATTCACACTTTTTTGGGGATAGCACCGCTCGAGGCACTTAAAAAGAGTCAATTTTTTATAAAGTGTATTTCATGCATTCCATGTTTGGAAAGCTAGGTGTTTGCCTTCTCCCCTCACACCTTTTGGAAATCTTGGGTGAGAAAAAACATCTTAAGCTTCACACTTTTATTTTCAAAGCATACCTTTAGAGGGCTTGCCTATTGAGACACATCTCATGCCGAAGAACTCATAGGTGACCTAAGCGACACTCTATTTTGTTCTGCTATATAAATTATTGTGGGTGTGAGGAAAGTTCATCATCCATAGGGTGTTGCTAGTCTATATTGACATCAGTCTCCTCCAATATCCATGTGATACGTAAAAACCAGCAAGGTCTGGGATTAATTGAGAAAAATGTCGCATGTATAAATATCTAAAAATAATAATTACAAATCATTACTAAGATCCAAATGTCTGTAGAAGCTACCCTTTATCCAAAAAAATTCTTTGAAAGTGGTGCATCAAAATTTACTTCTGAGAAGTTCCTTTCCATGTCCAACTTTAGGCCCACACCATAAGTTGCATGTAAAATAATCCCTTCGGGGCATGAGGTAGGCCTACCTAAAAGGATGGTTTCTATCTCTAGGGTTGTAATGTTTCTTTATGTAGAACTTGCCAAAAACATTCAAAAAAAATTTTGACATCAAACATTCTACTTGAGCTAAAAAGAACATATCAAAACAAACACTAAACATGATGGTTGAATCACAAACCCTTTGACTTATATTTTCACTCCTTGAAGGATCTCCTTAAAGGTTTTCGAATATTCAGGATTTAATTTTAGGCTACATTGGCTCAAAGTAAATGTTGGAAATTGTGGCTTGGCTATCATGATTTCACAACTTAAATCCATAGACATATAGGTCACACAAGTACATGATTTTTGAGTAAATCAAAGTTGTTGTATCACTTGCCACAACTAGAAATCAATCAAAACATCCAAAAGATGCAATAAAAACGTCAACACTGCTACCAAAATACTGAAACTAGAAAACCAATTTACATAGAGGCCACTTCTGCTACTGTTTCTAGCACACTTGATCCAAAATTGGTCACACCTTCCAGAAAAGTCTACTTTTGCTCTTTGTCCTAGAAAATTTATTGATGAAAATAAGTTGCATTTGATAGAATCCACACACTTGATGAAAAAACAATGCACTTGCTACTTTTATGCTCACACTTGATTCTTAGAAACTAGTGCACTTGCCTAAATCTGCTCATAATCACCAAAGAAAACTCACTTTTGACTGAGTAATCACCACATTTGAAAGAAACGCACTGAGGACACACTTGACATTTCAGTTCACACATGCTTCTTAGAAACCAACACACTTGACAAATTTTAGGCCGTAGTTGATAAATCTAGCCATTTTTTCGCACAATATGCCGCTTTTTCTCAAAAACCATCACTTTTGCTCTATCTTGCTGAAAATCCAAAAAATGAATCAAAGCTGCTTACAAGATCCTTGTTAGAATGAAACAATTGGAAACCCAGATAAGTCATATAGTCCTTCATCCACTCTCAACATTCTATCCTACTTCTAGAAATCAGAATCAAAACAAACAAACCTAGATTATTCCCTCACTCACACTTCTAATACATCAATAGTTACTTGAAACAAAAAAATAGTTCAAGTAGATTTTACGCAACATATCCTCTAGAAGAAGAAGTGAGATATCAATCCAGGGCTTTCAGTATTTTTACTTCCAAGAATAGTGCCACCTCCAAACAACACTCAAACCTTAGAGTCTTGAGATTCATAATAATCCATATAAAAAACATACACTTTCACCATATGACCATTTGGCATCAAAATGCTATCATTAAACAATTGAACCTTATACCACGAATCCTAAAACCAAGTCTCACACACATTGAAGGTGAAAAAACTGACATCATTAGTATTTAAGGACCTTCATATTTGAGAAAAACGAAACACCCAATCAATGGAGAAACACAACAAACATATTGGATAAAGAGGAAGAGAAAGCGGACCTAGCAACCAGAAGACCCATGTTAGCACCTCCTGCATGGCAATAGGAATACATCCTTCATGATATCTAGCAAGAGAAAAATCCCTAAATGGAAATCCATATTATGAATTTCAAAGAACCGTCCCACTCTAAATTTTGCCAAAGGTTACATCTCGAGAAGATATCACACCCGTCAAAATCAACTAGACCATTTCTATTTACACTTTTCAATGGGTCAACCACCCTTAGATATTTAATACAAAATCTAAAAATAAAATAAAAAAGATTTCATTTTCCTCAAAAAAATAAAAAATCCAAACAAAAGCACTCCTTTTTCCATAGCTAAGAGTCACAGGAACATTCACAAAATATTGAAAGTTTATGACAACTACAAGGTCACAACATAGGAAGACAATGGAAGCAAACAAAAACAATGTTGGCATCCCACCAAAAAACAACACAAACGATGAAGGTGGCTCATGGGGCTATAGGCCAAGTGACCTTGAAACACCCTAAAAGAGATCCACATACAGAGAAACATTTAGTGAGGAATAGCTATACACAAATGACAAGAAGTGATAGAAAAAAACAACCAAGACCCAGAAAGAGTAGTCATAGAGGAGGTAGATACCGAGGAGGAAATAAATGATGATGAACTATTTCAACATTCCAATGACCCCAAAATGCTGAGACTAATGGAAAAAATGTTGAGAAAGGACCCAAATTCATACTTCTTCAAGTCAGCACAAAGTAGTGCTAAACTACCAATAGATTTTAATGTGGGGGCTCTCAAAGATCCTAATCATATTCCCTTAGGGGATAACTCAGTTGTGAGATAGATATTCGAACCCATGGAAATTTCAAACACACCACCCGTATTCTCAAAAAACAATGGTTAAACCATGGAAAATCCATTATATAGAAAACCAATGTAGATTGAACAAGCAACAGTGGCAAAACAGTATCAAGGAGGTCCATCCCAGTATGTACCACAAAAAAATAATCCACCTCTAGGATAATATATACCTCAAGACACTTTGAATGTCAACCCTTCCCAAAACATGCAATACCATAAAAAAGGTGGAGCACAGGGTCGCCTTCCGAATTAGTACCACCAACAAAGTGGACCTCAAGGCCCCCTTCCAAATCAGTACCATCAACAAGGTGCACCATAGGGTCCCCTTCCAGATTAGTACCACAAACCAGGTATAACATAGGGTCCCCTTCCCAATTCGTCCTATCAACAAGGTGGACCATAGGGTCCCCTTCCTAATTCGTCCTATAAACAAGGTGTGCCATATGATACCCTTCCCAATTCATCCTATCAACAAGGTGTGCCATAGGGTACCCTTCCCAATTCATCCTATCAACAAGGTGGACCATAGGGTCCCCTTCCCAATTCATCCTATCAACAAGGTGGATCATAGGGCCCCCTTCCCATTTCGTCCTATCAACAAGGTGTGCCATAGGGCACCCTTCCCAATTCATCCTATCAACAAGGTGTACCGCATGGGACCCTTCCCGATTCATCCCACCAACAAGGTAACCCACCAACGCACCATTAGGTAAATCTTCAGTATAATTTATCCCAACAACAAGGTGTGCCATAGGGCACCCTTCTTCAGTCATCCCATCAACAAGGTAACCTGCCAACGTACCATTCGGGAAACCTTCAACATAGTTCATACCAACAACAAGGTGTGCCATATGGTACCCTTCCCAATTCGTCCTACCAAAAAGGTGTCCCACTAACACATCAATAGGGTAACCTTTAGTATAAGTCATCTCAATGACAAGGAGCCAACCCTCCTAACACTCAACAACGAGATAACCCTCCTTACCCATATCAAGGAACTAACTTGCCCTATGTTCAAAAACGCTACCAAGGTTCAATACCTCAGCTATATCCAACTTATGACCAAAGCATAATAGGACAACAAGGCTATTACACACAAAACTTGCAAGAAAAGGTACCAAAGATAGATAGAACTACAACTAGAAGTAGAGACCCAAAAGGTAGTAGACATGCAGGTAGGGAAAACAAAGAAGACCCACATTCTTCAAGAAATATGTCCATTCCCATTCGATCACTCCATCACTACACTGCCTTTCCCAAAAAAATTTGAAATACCCAAGTTTGAAAAGTACAAAGGAAGAGGAGACTTAGTGGAGAATGTACGACACTTCTTAGTGTCATGTATGGAGGTACAAAACAATGATGCTCACCTCATGAGGATTTTTCTACACAACCTTACATGTCATTCTATGGAGTGGTTTTCCCATCTGTCACCGGCAATTAAAACCTTCGATGAACTATCTATCAAATTCATAACCGACTTCTCATTCAACATAGAGCAAGACATCACCATCATAAATTTATCCACAATCAAACAAAGTCAAGGAGAGTCATTTACCTCTTATCTATAGAGATGGAGGCACAAAGCTAGTTGATTTTGTATAGGAGTGAATTTGCACCCCTTGTGTAACTTCCCCTTTTGCATCCCTCCACCTTAGAAAATCAAACCTAAATGCAAAATTCCACATCACCCATTTTCCTCACATACACTTGGTGCTTGTCTTTTGTGTTGATGGGGTAATTTTTGTCAGAGACGCGAGTGTGATGCACAGACATCTGCACGACATGCTACTATCTCTAATAGATTCATGCCCCTGGAATTCATAGGGACATTATGTTCTCCATTGGGCATGAAGTGTAACGCCTCTGTGTCGATCGACCTGCTAAAAAATGGCTCTTTCCCTCCTAATATCCCTTCAAATGCATAATTTTCACTATCACTTCATCTTCTTCACAACTCTAGACATTCACTACATATTATTTGTAGTTCATACACTCTCTTGAGCATTACACACTAGCTTTTTGCTCCATCAAATTCACTTAGAATATGTTGTACTATCATAGAAGGTGTGAGTTTGGTGTCTTGCGAGACCTCCTTCATCACCACTACGACCGTGTCAAATTTTTGAAGCTCGTAGTCTTGCATTATCCCTTCATTGGCCTTGAGTGCCTTTGGGTGGAGGTGGTATTGCTTCACTATCCTTCTTTTATTGTGGTTTGATAGAGTAGCATTATGTTTTTCATAGTGTTCAATACTCTCTGTTTCTATTTCCTTTTTCAAATTTTCTATCTCATGGCTTTCTTGGTTGTTCGTGGAGGTGGAAACACCAAAGATTGGGTTTGACTAAGGAAAACCCCTATACATTAACCCCAATATTTTTTCTCTCTTTGTTGTGTGTAGGTGTACATGTGCATGGAGCTTGCTGGTGAGTTGGACTTTCAGTGAGTTGGTTTTCATCACCTTTGTTTTCATCTACTTCTTTACCTTCTTTATAGCTATTTCTCATATTTTTTTATTCATTTTAGTTCATTAAACCTCGTTAGCTAGACAATTAGTAGGTTTCCTATTTTTCCACACTGTATTTCACACCTTTTGGCTGTATAGACACCAGTTCCTTAGAGAGACACTATTATGCCACACTGTCATCCTCATGCAGAGAGATGCCAAAGGTACATTTTGGATTCTAGAAACCATCTCGTCTAGCTCCATTCAAGTATTTAGATTATTAGAGTGACAAAATCACTTGAGAGTGCTCTTCATTCTCTGTCTTTGAACAAAGCACCTGCTTAGTTTGAGGTAAGATAGGTAAGCCCTCTGTTCTCGACTCTCCACGACCTAGAGCCTTTGGTGTGGTTGGTCCCCTACCTTACATTTTGGTGAACCTGAAATGAACCATTTTGGTTCCATTTAGCCATGCTAAAATACCCTTTCCTTGTATCCTAGGAGCATTGTGGGTGTGAGTGTTATGAGGCATTCCACCTTACAACCCAACTTGTGACCCCTAGTTGTGTAGTTGGAAGGTTCCATAAGCATTATGGAATGAAGCCTTAGTTGGGTCACTATCTAATTGCAAGACCTTTGGGGGCTACTCTGTGAGAGTTTCATCTAGTGTATGCAATGGCCTCCTTTTTGCACCTTCCCATCCCATCTGTGCAACCTGCGAGTAGTTTCCCTGCTATAATTGTCACCTCATAGGACTTGCCAATGGGTTATAATAGAGATCCATCTCCTTTATACCTCCCTACATGAATCAATGATTCTTATTGACATGACGTGTTGGGTGAATGTCATAATTGAGGAGATCATGTTGATTAAATTCTTGCCTCAATATGGGTATGATGCATCTGAGAGTATCATCTGTACACACAATGTACTTTCTATACCTCCCTTAGTTTGCATAACCTTGTTAGACCTAAATCAGTGAATTTTCTTTTTGACATAATCCCGAGGTTTGAACTCTTTAGGGTGAAATTAGGTATCCCCTAGTTGGTCGCTATGAATGTAGTTCCCTCGGTAGTGTATAAATTTCTAAATTTCATCCATGAGGGTACAATGCATGTAATCCATGACACTGGCTATAAACCACCGGTTGCGCACTATAGCTATTCATTGGATCACTTTTGGCCTACACCCATTGGTTTGATTCCTCCTAGGACGAACCTCTTGTATTCAACCTATGTGAAGTACATAAGTGGGAACTTAATGCCTAAAGTGAGATATCCTTAATCTCCCTACACTATCTCACATAGGGCTTGCCCGAAGGCTGATAGTGATGCTACCTTGGCTTGGAAAAGAGAAGAGGGGAAGTGTGCTTCAAACTCTTCTTCTTCTTTTGTGGCTATTGTCATGTCTGTCACTTCCTATCGCCTTGTTGCAGCATCATCAAATTCTTGTCCTAGGCATTTACTAGAGAATCTTATGGTGCCCACGTGGTAAAAGCCCAAGCATTCGACATTTGAACTTCCCATTCTACCCATGGTGCCTAGGCACATATGATATGGTAAAGGGAAGGGTCCCCGTGGGGAGTCCTCTACGGATTGGCCTCTACAACCTTCTACTGCTCCTGCTCCAAAGAGGCCCACCACTGAGGTGTTAGAGCCGACTCCCCCCACTATTTCTTCAACCTCATCTCAATCTCTTCCTCCTTCTCCCTTCCAAGATTCTCTCCCTTTATCAAAAAAAGATCGTAATGGAAACTCCAATGGCGGAGTGAGATCCTTCTATTCCATGACATCTCTTAGCCTCTAGTTCTGGAGTCATAGGAACCACCTTGCATGTGAGTGTAAGCGTTGGCGAAAGGCTTTGGCTACTGAGAAGGCCACTTTGTAGAGGAAAGAAGGGGAGTCAATTGCTCCTATTTTAGGGTATGATTTTATGTCCTCTCTCTTGTCCCCTCTGCTTTAGTTTAGTTAGCCTTGGTGTTGCTTTCGGCTCTAGGTGCGAGCATAAACACCCCTAACCATAAAAAAGTGTAGGTGTCTATTTCTCCTTCAGTTGAGTCCCCTCTCTTGATGTCCCTCTTGGAAATCCCATCATTCTCTAAGCTCATGGACATGTCAAACACTTTGGTGGTGTCTAATGCAGTCTTCTCGTCCTCCTCTGTGCCTTCTACCTTGTCTGTGGGATCACATCCTCCGATGAAACAAAAAATGGAGGATATCCCTACTAGAAATGGGTGGAAAAGAGGAGTCCACCTTCTTTAAAGTGTGGTTCTACGTTAGCATGTGTCATCTTAGTGATGAAGGAAGTTTTGGCATCCCTAGAGTTTGTCACTGCTCCCGATTCACTTAATGAGCCTATTGGTGAATCTCAGGTGCCGCCTCCCTCGTTCATTGAGGAAACACATGGCACTCCTATGAATTGCATTTTTAACTCTTTGGACGAGGTCCTGGCCCTTTAAGTGATATTTGTGAAGTCGTTCATCTTTACCCCATAGGAGATGAGTGGAGAAGACCGTGTGGGGCCTTTTTCCTTGGCTCTTGTTGCGGGGGGTCGAAGGGTTCCCCTCTTGAAATTCTGCCCTTGTAAGCTCGTCCGCCATCCTTGTATAATGATCTAGATTGGGAGGCTGATGATCTCTTGGTTGATGAGTGTTAGAGGGGCACCTCTTCTTTATCTTGTAGTGTAGATTGTGTGTGTGTGTGTGTTTGCGTTCCCCCGTGCTTGCATTATGTGTTCCTGGATGACTGTTGTCACCCTCGTAGTTGCTTGGATATAGGAGTGATTATGTGTCGTAGAACTTCCTCTATTTTTTATACCATTTTTCCTCTGTTATGTGTATTGATTTTTGATAATTGGGGATGATGCAAAGTGTTGGGGGCATTTAGGCTCCCCTTCCATGTTGACCCAATTTTTTATTTTTATTTTGTCTTCTCGTACATTCTTCATATGGTCTGATATAGTAGGGGGTTAATGATAATTCATTAATATACTATTATTATACATATATTAATGAGCAACTCTGACCCTAAAACATCAAACCATGTGTGTGCTCTTTGTTCATAATGTCAGTATTTATTTTCTTGCATGTTTTCTCTCGTATCTTTCATGCTTGCTTTGTGATTTTGTGGTGCTCATGTGTTGTCCCTTGTGTGTGCAACAACATTACCATGGTTACATATCAGTATGTTCCATGGGCCACAACATCAATTTTTCATTCAACACACACCATCCTAAGGGGGGCTACCACATTAACTTCAATTTTTCATAAAATGCATTCGATGGCCAATGAATCTTTTCTCAAAAATCCTTCAAAAACATTTTCAAAAATCACATTCTCAACAAGGACCCCTAGTGGAATGTGTTTCCTTCATCATGGGTTCATAAAGAAAGAACTTGAAGAACTTTCCTGCGAGAGAAGCTTTCACCTTCCCCTTGTGAGGTGGTATTTTCTTCCTTTCAAATTCCTTGATGAAGTGAACATATTTTGAAAGGATTCCTTGATGTTGAATTGATTTGAGAAAAAAATATCTTGCACTTTCAAATAGTGCATCCCTTGAGTGGACTATCTGCTTGTTTTCTTGCATAGTTGCTCTTTGTTTCCTAACATGTTTTATCTGCAAATTAACATGTTGCTTTGTAGGTGTGCCTGTGAAGCTACTTTCTAGTCTAACTTTATGGAGTCCCCTTAGACTCGGCTTTCTTCAGGAGAGAGCACCTAGGGGGTGCCTTCTTTGTAGGTCTGAGGGCTTGTGAAGTGTTTGCATCTTATAGGATTTGTCCATCATTGGTCTACGGGCCTTAAATATACTTTGTTTAAATATGTAGTTTCGAGGATCTATAGAGTCCCTTTTTTGAACCTCCTCAGGAGAGAGTACCTATGGAGTTATTTTCCTACCCCGTGCTTATGAGTTTTCCAAATTGTAGTATGCTTCCTTGATAGTTTAGGTATACATTTCTAAACTCTTCAATCTACTTTACCAAACATTCAATGACACCCATGCTCGCTAAAGTGGGGGTAAAATGTAATCGAGCGAATTTACACCCCTTCTGTAAATTCCCCTTTTGCATCCCTCCACCTTAGAAAATCAAACCCGAATGTGAAATTCCACATCACCCATTTGTCTCGCATCCATTTGGTGCTTGTATTTTGTGTCGGTGGGGGAATTTTTGTTAGGGACGTGAGTGCGACCCATGGACATC
This sequence comes from Sequoiadendron giganteum, assembly GCA_007115665.2. Classification (NCBI taxonomy): domain Eukaryota; kingdom Viridiplantae; phylum Streptophyta; class Pinopsida; order Cupressales; family Cupressaceae; genus Sequoiadendron; species Sequoiadendron giganteum. The sequence goes on from CM021103.1 coordinate 313,689,813, forward strand.
TACACGACACACTGCCATCCCTGACATATTCCTTCCCCTAGATTGTATAGGGACATTACGTTCTCCATTGAGCATGAAGTGTAACACCTCTATATCGACCAGCCAGCCCGAAAATGGCTCGTTCCCTCCTAATCTCCCTTCAAATGTATAATTTTCACTATCACTTCATCTTCTTCATAATTCTATAAACTCACTAGATCTTCTCTACAGTTCATACACTCTCTTGAGAATTACACAATAGCTTGTTGCTCCATCAAATTCACTTATAATGTGTTGTGCTACCATAGAAGCTATGAGTTTGGTGTCTTACGAGACCTCCTTCATCACTGTTGTGATCGTGCCGACTTTTCCAAGCTTGTAGACTTGCATTATCCCTTCATTGGCCTTGAGTGCCTTTGGGTGGAGGTGGTATTGCTTCAATATCATTCTTTTGTTGTGGTTTGATAGAGTAGAATTTTGTTTTTTTGTAGTGTTCAATACTCTCTCTTTTTATTTCCTTTATCGCATTTTCTATCTCATGGCTTTCTTGGTTGTCCGTGGAGGTGGAAACACCAAAGCGGGGGTTTGACTGAGGCAAACCCCTATACAGCCCCAAAGTTTTCTCTCTTAGCTATGTGTAGCTGTACGTGTGTGTGGAGCTTGTTGGTGAGCTATAATTTCAGTGAGTTGGTCTCCATCACCTTTGTTTTCATCTACCTTCTTTACCTTCTTTATAGTTATTTCTAGTAGTTTGTTATTTAGTTTAGTTTATTAAACCTCATTAGCTAGACAGTTAGTAAGACAAATGTGAGACTTCATGAAGAGGCTAAGCATATTGGAAAAATACTCTTAGAGAGCACAGGTTTTCTCATTCTTGATGAAGGTCATCAAGCTCAAAATAGCCGATCAAAGATATGGAGTTCATGCAAAAAGGTTGATTCAAAACTGCACATTATACTCTTAGGAACTCTTTTCTAGAATAACCTCAAAGAGCTTTTCAACACATTGTATTTGGTAAGGCCAAATTTTGTCAATTGTTGCTTGGGTAAAAAATTGAAGCTATCCTCGACACCTGATAAAGTTATGGCTAACAACAGGATCTATAGGCTGGGAAAGTTCTTCATGGATGAAATTGGGAATAAAATTTAGAATGGAAAAGAGAGTGGAAAATTAGAATTTGATGAAACTCTTGCAAAGTTTAGGTTAATGACTGATGCTTTTGTTCATTGTTATGATGGGAAGATTTTGAACAATCTTCCTAGAATAAAGGATTTTACTGTGATTTTTGAGAGCATCTTCTATACAACAGGCTGTCTTAGATCAAATAAATGAAGCAAACAATTGTGAAAGAGCCAACAATTTTGAATTTGAATCAATGGTGTCTTATATATAGACTCCCCCTTTGATTTTCTCCTAGAATAAGGTATAGAAATTTTGAATTTGAAACAATGGTATATGAACAACTATTTAGCCTATATATTATGCTACAACAATTAACTACAGGTTAGAACATATCCATATCAGCATAAAATAGTAGGTACAATTCACCTCAAACTCTATTGTGGTAATTTATTTGTAAGGAAGTTTGCACTCCTCCATGAAAATTATTTGTGCACATCAATATGTTGGTTATTATCTTGATCTCCTTTGTGATCAAAAGAATAGTGAAATTCATTGCATAACTCATGACCATTTTGCATTGCTATGATCCAGTTCTCTTTTACTACTTATCATGTTCTCAATCACCATGTGCAAATGACTTAGGGGACAAATTTTTGTCACCATCTGACAACAAATTTCATTGTTTTTGGACTGTTTCTTATGATTCAATCACTGTTTGACAGTGTTCTTCCTTTCTCAATCCTATAGGATAAAGGACAATTCATAGTTTGCAACTCTCTAACAATGATATTCCTTTCAGTGATCTTAGTCGCCTAAGTCAATGTGTTATCTCTTCATTTCTCAGTGCTAATAATGCCTACATAGTTTTTTCTCAGTCACAGTTACAATGCACCTTCATTTGAAGATATTATGTTGCTTAGATAGTAATGTTTTAGTGAATTCATATTTTGTCTTGCAAATGTCTTGTTGCACTTGTAGAGTTTTTTTGTGCATAATATGTAGTCAAGATGCCTTCAAATGGAGCTCTTTTGCAGAGGTAGTAGGATAACAGTGTCAATAAAATAACAGTGTTAGTGAGAGGTATGACATAGATACACTGAGAATGGAAAGTATAATGTTTTGATAATAAAATAATCATTTATCTGCTCAGATCTTGACACAAGTTTCCTCAATACATAAGATAGCATATAATGTACTCTATTCCACGGTATCCACCTAATTCCATACCACCTAGAGAAGCAATGACTGAGAGTATATGTTCCCTATATTTTGTAACCCAAATATGTCATTCTAATGGTTTTCCACAATTAGGAAGAAGGTATGTCATGAAATGTTTGTGCCCACCCAAAACTAAGCCTTACAAAGAATGCATGCACCTATGCAAAATACCAAAAGCTGCTTCAAAATGTTATGATCCAACACAAGAGCAAGCTATTAAGGGATCCTTGGCTTTTCCATTAGCATCTTTATGATTATATACACAACAAATGCTTTTTTTCCACAGTTTCAAAATACACATTTATGATCATATTCGCACAACAAGAACCTTGAAATTATGGAAACATTGCTCTCATTCTTCCTATGCCACTCCTCAAGAGCCTGTATCAATATTTGTGGGATCTGTATAATAGCTTATCCACTAATGAAAATGATCCCCTCATTTGCTAATGGAATAAATTTTCATCTACTCTGCTTGAATGTGTAATGTGATGTAGCACATTTAATGCCACAAGGCATAGTTTGAGAGAAATTTTTTGAGACTTGATATCCATAGAATCCAACTTCTTGCAACTCAAAATGTAGAACCAACATCCCAACAAAAGAAAATTAGATTTAATATGCACCATAACCAATGCTTTCCCACATGAATGGTGGAATTGAACCAACTTTCAGGGGTCCCTTGAATAGAAAACATACATAGACACAAACTACTACAGTAACCACCAAGGAGAAAACAAATGGATGATACATGGCTCCATGATAGTCCATCATCCTTGATACTCTCTCGGAGGAAAATTTTGCACACTCACCACATTTTTGAGGAAGCTTAAGTACCATTTGTTAAGAGAAGTTTGTGTCTGAACCAACTTCCTAAATTTCACTCACAATCAAGGAATGTGCTTTCAAAATTGTTATTGGTAACTGAGTACGCATGCTATCTCCTAATTTTCTTCCAACTAACCAGGTATAGGAGTGATTATTTCTCATTAAGGCATAAGAATATTTGGAAGTGGATTTTCACTAGTAGAATTTGGCAAATAAATGATTATGTGACTAAAAATTTTAGTCACAACAACTAAAAATGACTAAATTCTACTAATTTTTTGCAATTCAGCTAAAAAAGAGTAAATAAATGACTAATTGGGTCATTGACTAAATAATTATTTAGTCACACAAATAAAAATGAATAAATAATTATTCATTTATTTATAAAATAATTTAAGGAATGAAGAATCAATATCCCGCCAAAACACTCTAATAAACACACTCTAAAAATTTTGTCAAAATCTTATTTTAAGGTGTAGCCCGCCAAAATGGAGTTTTCATTTTAATAAACATACTCTAAAACCTTCGTCGAAATCTTATTTTCAGGCATAGCCCACCAAAATTGAGAAGGGTTTCAGTAAACAATGACAAAGAATGGAAAGGAGATGTGTGTGATAGGAGGCATAGGATTCATTGTTGCTTATCTCATTCCTACTCTAATCAACACGAGTTACATTGTTTGCACTACTATTTGTAATCTAGGTATTTAATTGACATATATTTGCATAATCTCGAATTCCTTTAGATGCTTTTGAATTATCAATGTATCCTATATAGGGTTTAGAATGTATCCTATATAGGGTTTAGAATTATTTCTTTTAATTTTTAAAAATAAAGAAATGATGTATTTGCCTGTGATTAGATAATGTGGAGATATCCTAAATTTTCCCCAGCCCATTGTCCTCTTTGGCACTGTATTCATTACCCCAGCTGGTAGGGTTTTGAATGTGACATCTTTAATGTCTTCATGACAATGTATTTTAAATAGATCTCAGTTTTTGCTTTAATCTTTATCATGGTAACCCTTGAGTTCCATAATCCACCTTCAATCTCTTCTAAGAATGTTGTCTTAAGCTAGATTGCATAATATGCATATAAAGCAAGTCCTTCATACCTACTATTTTTCCAATCCACCACTTAGTACCTTTCTTAAAATGCTACCTCCATAAGCACAATAGAATGTTTTAAAATCATGGTTTCCAGTGATTGACCATTAAGATCACTACTTTCATCAAGATATAATCAGATTTTTGTCTTCAAACTCAAGGCATTATGTAAGATAACATTATGAATTGTTTGCTATGTATGGTTTGATTTTCTTACACATTTACTACTTTGCTAGTTGCCTTTAAGACTAGATATTGCACCCTCAACTGCAATCTCAAACAACTCACTCACTATCACTTGAAGATTCCTATCATGAGCATCCTTTTATAAAATCAAACTATTCCCTATAGACTTCCTACTTACTACAGGGGACTCATTGTTTTATGGTATTGTGGGTCTTAAGATCCTTCAACCTTATTATCACTAATTCACACTCCACAAGGTATTATTCACTATTCCCCCATCTTTGATGAGTCTCAAAACACTGCTCAAACATGCAATTCACTACCTCCATTATACAATGGCTAAGAAGAAACATTGAACTTGTGATTACCATGGTTACTTCATTTGGACAATCATTCCCTGATTGTATTTCCCTTTTCTAACACTATCAATAGCATTTGAAAAACCCTTAAGGTTAGCAAGGGAGTAAGGAAACTCATTGTTAAAATATCCACTTTACTATGCAAGGTTTGAGCTTTATTATCTTGTCACTCCTTAGCCTCTTTTTGAGTGTCACACTTCAAGTGACTATAATTCTTCTTACCATAGATTGCATTTACAAATTTCACTGAACTACATAGTGTGCTTGTTATTGGCTACAATCTTTAGATTGTAAGATTTTGTTATTGGCTACAATGTCTCAATATTTCTGGTATTGCAGCCTCACTAATCTGCTAGAGTTATGGTTTATGTTTCTACAAATGCCTAGGGTTTGTACCCTAGTCATTCTCTTACGAATGCTTCTGTTGGTATTAAAAAACAACTTAAATATTGGGTTAGAAAAATTAGTTGTCTTGATAGGTGTGGTATGATCTTGGATTGTATCCTAGAGTGTGTGGGAAGCTTGTGCTTGAACATTAAGGTATGTAAACCTGATTAGGGAAATGTATCCTATATAGCACGGGTCTTTCTTTAATACTTCCCATAATGGTTATTTGAAAATCACATTATTATATTTTGTGGTAACCGAAGATTGCATTCAAGTATTAACAAACTTGGTCTATAGTTTAAGCTGTACACTTTTAAGTAACATTCATAGGATTTAGAAAATATTGATCACTCTCTAGAATAGCCCATTAAACATGGGTTGTGCTTGAATGCACTACATAATTGATATAATAGAACTTCTTTGCATATTAACCAAAGTTATAGGCTCTTTATTGCAGCAAGAGGTAATCGCTCTTGGATCATGCTATCATTACATTGTAACTTGTTAAAATTGAGTCAACCTGAATGCACCCAATGATGTTTGACACCTAATTGTGATGACAATGATTAATTTGTACATGAATTGTGCTCATATGAGTGCCTCCATTTCTATGACAATATAGCCACATTAAACTTGGGTCACACATGAATTCATCCTGTATTTGTTATAGCACAACTATTCCACATGACCAATAGAGTTATGGATCACATAATTATAGTCACAATAATTTGTTCCTCGGTTGTGCTCTTATTGCGATTCCATTACCATTACAACATAATCCTTCAAAATTACATTGCTCAAATCCTTACATTGCTTATTTTCTCTTTAGATGGATGGCAATTCAATGGCAAGGATTTATATGTAGGTCATGCTCATATGACTGCCTTCATCACCATTACACAATAGTACATTGGAATTTCCTTTCTTGAAACTTTACTTTATTTTTTATTGTTAGAATTTCTTAGTGATTATTCCATTTCCACATGGCATATTGATAAAAGAAACCAAGCAAAAAATAATTTTGTTTTTAGTTAACTCCTGCTGACAAAATTTTGGAATAAATGTTTGACTTCATTACTTCGAGTGTGAAGAATTTTGTTTTTTCTTATAATGCATTCATTGAGAGTTTTAGTAGAAAGCTTCTTATGTTGAAACCCATCTTGTGAAGTTGATTTAAGGTACATTTAGGAGGCTTCATGGATTTTTTGTGATTTAAATAGCTTTTGTTTTGATAGTAAATGACATTGGATTCTTTCTGAAATTCAAATGATATATTAATTATGGTTTTATGATGATTAAATATTTTATTTAGAAGGGGTTAATATGTGGAATTTTTATGTGTAGGAAGAATATATTGTGATGCAACATTCAAGTATGGACGGTTCAAGAAAACTTGGATTTCTATTAGTGACAAATTTAGGCTGGAGAGTACTTTTAGTTGGTGTGAAACACTTCAAAGTGTTTTTGCTCGGAAGAAAAAACTGATTAAAGGAATACAAACATTTATGGACAAAGAAAATCATAAATATGATTATTCGATTTCTGATCCAATTTGAGGTCGTGAATATCGAATAGAGAAAGTTCCTACATTATAAAGATAAAATCATAAATTTTTTGGTCCAATTGGAGATCCAATTTGAGGTCGTGAAGCTCCAACAGAGAAATTTCCTACATTATAAAGATAAAATCATAAATCTTCTTGGTCCAATTTGAGGTCCAATTGTAAGGATTTATCTTTTTAATTATACTTTTTGACATTTGGCTTCATACAAATTGTTTTTGTTTAAGGTAAAAATAGGTTTTGAAGGGACCCTAAACACTTTACAATAATATTTTGTATGGATCTAGAACCCTCAACCAGAAAGTTGTCCTAACATAAGGACCATGAAAGCACAGACAACCATGGGTAAAAAAGGCACCCAAAGCCAAAGAACATGGATTTTTTATTTTAAAAATAGGCTCCCACAACCTAAAACAAAGCTACAAAAAGAATAGACTGTAGCCAGCAAAAAACCAACCCCCAACTAAGAACCATCAAGATTTACATTTAGAGCTACTCTTGTGGGAGCGGAGAGTCATGTTAAAATAAGGCTTAGAGAACTTAGCTTTCTTGCCCTTAGTAGAAATCCATCCCTCTTCCACTTGCGCTACCTTATCATGCCAAGCTAGCGCACCATTATCTTGAGAATGAATGTTTGCATCCACCGTCTTAGAGATTTCATCAGTATTCCTCCTTGCAGGCATGGTCTTATCAAAAAAACCACCAGAATTGATAGCTAGAATGCTATCACCAAAAATGGCAGCCCGAGGCCCATTCTCTCTCTCTCTTTAGGGGTTTCAACATGATAATATTTCACAACATCAGCAACCCTACCATTTGTGACATCTGGAGAGGATTCCCCTAGACCTTGTGATTCCAATGCAACCACCTCAGAAAAACTCCTATGTTGCTCAAATTTCTTCTCAATCGTATAATGTTGTTGAGAAGCAACTTTCCACCATGTAGTTGTCATTGCTTTTTTCTCAAATCCACATTGTGCAGCCACATGACCTATTTTGAAACATCTTCTACATCAGAAGGGAATCCCTTCATAGTCCAAAGATTGAACCCAAGAACCCTTAGAATATTTAAGTAAAATATCAGCAGACAACCCTTTTGAAACATCCATTTCAACCAATATGCAGGAAAAGGTGGAGTGAAAAATATTAGAGGATTCATCATCCACCATCAAAAAATCTCCAAGGGCATCACCCACTTCCTCTAAAAGAGGATCAACCCATAAATGGAGGGGGAGATTAGGAAGACGAACCCAAATTGGGATCTTATTAAACATTTTAGAAGAAGGGTTGAAATCAAAATTCCAAGGCTGAATCATCAACATAAATTTGTCCTCCTAGCTAAAAATTGATCACATAAGATTTTGTTTCTATCTTGAGAATTATCAAACTTAGCAACAAAAAACCCCTTAGCCATGGGGAAAATATGAACTTTACCAGTAATTAGAGGCTCCCACTGCTCTGAGATCCAGGTGTGCAACTGAGGGAGGCTAGGCCAAAAACCCCTAAACCAAAATATCACCCCATGTAAAGAGAGAACATAAGCATTATGATCAAATTCCTCTACCGTCTTTACTTTCAGAATAACAGAGATGGAATTAGCAATAGGAATGAACCCACCATATGGTAGTCTCCCTTGTCATAACCTTGGTGCCTCACCATTCCACCTCTGCCCAATAGACACACCCGCACTAGCATTCGACAGCTTCCCAGAAAGCCGCACACCCTATGAAACACCAATGGCAGAGGCACATGGGCAAGACGAAGCATCTAAGACCAAGGGTCGAGAAGCACCAATGTTAGATTTTGAAATCACCCCATGGGAAGGAAGAGCCGTAGCGAGAAGCACCATTAGTAACATTTAGAGTTATTTTAAAATTATATTATTGCTTTTCTTCTAATGTTTTCAACCCTCATTTTAGGGAAGAGCTCTGAAGATGGTTCCTTTAGATGGAGACTACCAGAAGCTCAATTACTATCGTACTCAGAGAAAAAGTAGGAGTCATGCAATGATGAGATACTCATTTTTGGCACAATATTATCACAAGTTTAAGCTTTTCCTTTTGTTGATTTTTAAATAACAACCTTATCTTTTAGCCAAGATTTTTGTTGCATTCTCTCTTTTTGTTGTCTTTTCAGTAGTGCTTGATTTATAGATTATAATTGTTGGTAGTTATGCCACATCTTACTTATACATTTTTTATTTACACCTTAATTGTAGTGCTAAAAGAGCCATATATTTACACCTTATTAATTTTGAATTGGTTTAGTGGGAAGTCTCACATGCGCTATTTACCTAAGTGACTTGAGTCTGATACATGTGTATTTGTTTTGGACAATTTATGGCATTTACCTATTGGAATTATGTGTCTCAAATTCACTAGTGGACCCCCAACTTGGTCATCATCAATTTAGATTACACCAAGTGAGAGTTCAGGCCTTTACTGCCATCCCGCGATGTCTCTTGGAGTGATTGGCGGTTGAGCGATACTTACCGCTACCCCACAAAGGTGTTAGTTTGAGATTGTGGTAGTGCGATTTTATCACCACCTTGCGATGCTTCCATGTGACTAGTGCGGTATAGTGGTGGTTACCGCTACCCCACGATGATGGTTGAAGGTATCCTATAGTGGTGTGGTATAGCTGTTGCCACACCATGATGGTGTATGAGGCCTGGTGTGTGGTAGAGTGATAGATACCACCATACCGTGATGGGCTAGTTTTTGTATAGTGGTGTAGCAATGGATAGTGGATGACTGCATGTCTTTCACAAGATAGTGAGTTATTGATAGTTAAATGGTTAATGATGCAATAGAATCTACAAAGATGGTTGTTTTGTAGTAAGATACTACTTATTGATTTTAGTATTTTGATTGTATACTTTTGTTTTGATCATTTATTTCATATTGGTCTCCTTTATGTTGGCTTTGATGACTTATAATGATTATTATTTTGACGTTGAAAGAACTTCCTCATCCAAAGCTCCAATTCACACATAGGTAGGAAGGACGATTTCAAAGGTTGAGGAGTTGGGCTTTACACCCACTGGTTGTATTTTCTTACATATTTGATTTCTTGTTTCATGTGCCTCCAAATAGGTACACCGAATCATTGAATGGGATTAACACGTATTAGTTAATGATTTTGTGTATTTTGCAAAGCTGAGATTGATCGTTATTAGCATTGGTATGAATTATAAAGCAAAATCATATAGAATCAGTCTCTTTTGCTTGCTAAATAAATTTGTGTTAATCCCCTTCAAGGATCCGATGCACCTACTTGGAGGCACATGAAACAAGAAATTAAATATCTAAGTATATTTCAGAAGTCAAATATTAGCATATGGTTTTCTTTATGTAGATTAGTGGTAACAAGATCCATATCTCCCCATTGATATAAGATCTTCAGTCATAAGGTATCACATAGTCCAGTCCACAATTCAATATCAATAACATACTAATAACATCCAAAGCTATTTTTTAGCTTTAACAAAAGTTTTCATTAGAATTGGGCCACATGTACTTGGAGTACCCCCTACAATAGGATTTTATTAGTCTAGCCATAAAAAAATCCCTTAGATTTTTATGTATGTCTAGCAGGGCACTTGTAACTACAACATATGACAAAAAAATCCTTGCTATTATGCTTTGATAGATGTCCCTTCAGATATCTGATGTAGTGCACATTATTCTAGTGCAAGCCTATTTTTCAAATTGTTTCATTTAGCATCACCAATATTCTCCACAAGAACATTTTCCCTATTTAAAATGATGGAAATGCTTCACATCTCTCATAGCAATTTCTCTTGCAACAATCTTGGAGATGAATTTAGATGTAGTGTGAAAATTAGAACATACTCGAAGGTTCTTAACAACTCTAATAGTTGTACCATGGGCCAAATTTAAAAAAACCAAATGCAATTGCTAACTTTTCATTATGGTGGTAGATAAATCAATAAAAAATCTTATATTCCACAACATTAAGTAAAAGTCTTGAATCTAGAAATACCTTGCTACCTTCATTTTCCAAGCCAATTTCTCCAATTTTGCATAGCTCTCCCATGTTTGTGGATGTGATCTGTCTCCTACATTTTTTTAATTGATTTATCTTTCTATTGTGTTTGGAATTACTTTTGTAAACTTGTAATATACAATACACTTTTATTCTTTCTGAATTGAGACTAATAGTAATTTTGTTGGTTGTATTGAGGCACAACTTCATTCATGGCAGAAAAGGCAGACCTTGTTGCTCATGTAAAATGGAATGTTGCATATAAAGGGGGAAAGATTATAATTGGGTTATTTTTTACTACATTAAAGGAGAGAGCTTCATATATGGGACAAGATCAACACTCTCCTTCTTGGATTCTACACGTTACAAAATTCTCTAGGAAGATTACCTAGTTGTAGAAGTTTTAAGAGATGAAAGGGGCATGTGCTTGCATTGAAGGGCTCCAAGCATGCATTTCCATCATTGCAGATTTTTTTGGAGAAGTTTCTTTCTTGCAGTCATTTCTATGCAATATTGTAACTCAAATTTTCAGTCTCGTGTTTGAAAATAAAAATTGTAATACTTTATTTCTAAGTTGTAACTACAACACCTTTCTTTATTAATAAATTTCATCGATTTTTCCTTCTCAATGGTTGTCTTATTGTGTACAAATTATGATTGATGTGTATTTTTGTGTTTTATGTTTAAATCCTCAAATATAAGTTAATTAAAATGACTAAATATACTACTAATTGATGTAAATTAATAATTAAATTGACTAAATATACAATCAAATTGATCAAAATGATGATTGAAATTAATGACTAAATACACTACCAATGGACAGAAATCAGTGAATTAAAAAGACTAAATAAGTGACCATATTACAACAATCTATGACTAAATCAACAACTAAATATATCAATGAATGAGAAATGACTAAATAAGTGACCAGATTACAACAATCAATGACTAAATATACTACCAAATTGATCAATCAAAACAACCAATAAAGGACTAAAAATGGTTTAGTCATCAATTTGGTCGTGTTATAAATGACTGGAAATAAACTACTAATGGTCATGTGACCATGTTCAATCATTTATAAGTAGTTTTTAGTAGTTTTTATAGTCATATATTATTGTTTTTGTACTAGTTTTTTTATCATATATTGTAGTTGCAATTTCCACTTCAGATAACCAAAGCCTTCACAAAAACCTTCTACACAACCACTACAACACCTCATGATTGTTGTTCCCCGCATCACCATGAAGGCCCAATAATAACCATGTGGTGTTGTAGTGGTTGTGCATAAGGTTTTGTGAAGGCTTTGGTGATTCGAAGTGGAACATGCAACTACAATATTTGATAAACCTATTTAGCTATTTCTCATATTTTTTTATTCAGTTTAGTTCGTTAAACCTCGTTAGCTAGATAATTAGTAGGTTTCCTATTTTTCCACACTATATTTCACACCTTTTGGCTATATAGACACCAGTTCCTTAGAGAGACACTATTATGCCACACTGTCATCCTCATGCAGAGAGATGCCAGAGGCACATTTTGGATTTTAGAAACCATCTCGTCTAGCTCCATTCAAGTATTTAGATTATTAGAGTGACAAAATCACTTGAGAGTGCTCTTCATTCTCTGTCTTTGAACAAAACACTGCTTAGTTTGAGGTAAGATAGGTAAGCCCTCCGCTCTTGACTCTCCACGACCTAGAGCCTTGGTGTGGTTGGTCCCCTACCTTACATTTTGGTGAACCTGAAATGAACCATTTTGGTTCCATTTAGCCATGCTAAAAGACCCTTTCCTTGTATCCTAGGAGCATTGTGGGTGTGAGTGTTATGAGGCATTCCACCTTACAACCCAACTTGTGACCCCTAGTTGTGTAGTTGGAAGGTTCCATAGGCATTATGGAATGAAGCCTTAGTTGGGTCACTATCTAATTGCAAGACCTTTGGGGGCTGCTCTGTGAGAGTTTCATCTAATGTATGCAATGGCCTCCTTTTTGCACCTTCCCATCCCATCTGTGCAACCTGCGAGTAGTTTTCCTGCAATAACTATCACCTCGTAGGACTTGCCAATGGGTTATAATAGAGATCCATCTCCTTTATACCTCCCTACATGAATCAATGATTCTTATTGACATGACGTGTTGGGTGAATGTCATAATTGAGGAGCTCATGTTGATTAAATTCTTGCCTAAATATGGGTATGATGCATTTGAGAGTATCATCTGTACACACAATGTACTTTCTATACCTCCCTTAGTTTGCATAACCTTGTTAGACCTAAATCAGTGAATTTTCTTTTTGACATAATCCCGAGGTTTGAACTCTTTGGGGTGAAATTAGGTATCGCCTAGTTGGTCGCTATGAATATAGTTCCCTCGGCAGTGTATAAATTTCTAAATTTCATCCATGAGGGTACAATGCATGTAATCCATGAAACTGGCTATAAACCACCGGTTGCGCACTATAGCTATTCATTGGATCACTTTTGGCCTACACCCATTGGTTTGATTCCTCCTAGGACGAACCTCTTGTATCCAACCTATGTGAAGTACATGAGTGGGAACTTAATGCCTAAAGTGAGATATCCTCCATCTCCCTACACTATCTCACATAGGGCTTGCCCGAAGGCTAATAGTGACGCTACCTTGGCTTGGAAAAGAGAAGAGGGGAAGTGTGCTTCACACTCTTCTTCTTCTTTTGTAGCTATTGTCCTGTCTATCACTTCCTGTCGCCTTGTTGCAACATCATCAGATTCTTCTCCTAGGCATTTACTAGAGAATCTTATGGTGCCCGCTTGGTAAAAGCCCAAGAATTCGACATTTGAACTTCCCATTCTACCCATGGTGCCTAGGCACATTTGATATGGTAAAGGGAAGGGTCCCCATGGGGAGTCCTCTACGGATCGGCCTCTACGACCTCCTACTGCTCCTGCTCCAAAGAGGCCCACCACCGAGATGTTAGAGCCAACTCCCCCCACTATTTCTTCAACCTCATCTCAATCTCTTCCTCCTTCTCCCTTCCAGGAGTCTCTCCCTTTATCAAAAAAAGATCATGATGGAAACTCCGATGGCTGAATGAGAGCCTTCTATTCCATGACATCTCTTAGCCTCTAGTTCTTGGAGTCATAGGAACCACCTTGCATGTGAGTGTAAGCGTTGGTGAAAGGCTTTGGCTACTGAGAAGGCCACTTTGTAGAGGAAAGATGGGGAGTCAATTGATCCTATTTTAGGGTATGATTTTATGTCCTCTCTCTTGTCCCCTCTGCTTTAGTTTAGTTAGCCTCGGGGTTGCTTTCGGCTCTAAGTGCGAGCATAAACACCCCTAACCCTAAAAAAGTGTACGTGTTTATTTCTCCTTCGGTTGAGTCCCCTCTCTTGATGTCCCTCTTGGACATCCCATCGTTCTCTAAGCTCATGGACATGTCAAACACTTTGGTGGTGTCTAATGCAGTCTTCTCGTCCTCCTCTGTGCCTTCTACCTTGTCTGTGGGATCACATCCTCCGATGAAACAAAAAATGGAGGATATCCCTACTAGAAATGGGTGGAAAAGAGGAGTCCACCTTCTTTAAAGTGTGGTTCTACGTTAGCATGTGTCATCTTAGTGATGAAGGAAGTTTTGGCATCCCTAGAGTTTGTCACTGCTCCCGATTCACTTAATGAGCCTATTAGTGAATCTCAGGTGCCACCTCCCTCGTTCATTGAGGAAACACATGGCACTCCTATGAACTACATGTTTAACTCTTTGGACGAGGTCCTGGACGTTTCAGTGATATTCGTGAAGTCGTTGATCTTTACCCCACAGGAGATGAGTGGAGAAGATCATGTGGGGCCTTTTTCCTTGGCTCTTGTTGTGGGGGGTCGGAGGTTTCCCCCCTTGAAATTTATCCCTTGTAAGCTCGTCTACCATCCTCGTATAATGATCTAGATTGGGATTCTGATGATCTCTTGGTTGATGAGTGTTACAGGGGCACCTCTTCTTTATCTTGTAGTGTAGATTGTGTGTGTGTGTGTTTGCATTCCCCCGTGCTTGCATTATGTGTTCCTAGATGTCCGTTGTCACCCTCGTAGTTGCTTGGATATAGGAGTGATTATGTGTCATACAACTTCCTCTATTTGTTACACCATTTTTCCTCTGTTATGTGTATTGATTTTTGATAATTGGGGATGATGCAAAGTGTTGGGGGCATTTAGGCTCCCCTTCAATGTTGACCCAATTTTTTATTTTTATTTTGTCTTCTCGTACATTCTTCATATGGTCTGATATAGTAGGGGGTTAATGATAATTCATTAATATACTATTATTATACATATATTAATGAGCAACTCTGACCTTGAAATATCAAACCACCCATGTGCTCTTTGTTCATAATGTCAGTATTTATTTTCTTGCATGTTTTCTCTCGTATCTTTCATGCTTGCTTTGTGATTTTGTGGTGCTCATGTGTTGTCCCTTGTGTGTGCAACAACATTACCATGGTTACATATCAGTATGTTCCATGGGCCACAACATCAATTTTTCATTCATGTTGCTTATTGATGATTACACTAGGATGATGTGGGTTACTTTCTTAAGGGAGAAATCTGAATCTCTAGAAAAGTTCAAGATCTTTAAGGCTATGGTTGAGACAAAGACAGGTGTAAAGATCAAGTGTCTGAGATCAGATAGAGGTGGTGAATTCACTTCCAGTGAGTTTAATTCTTTTTGTGAAGAGCATGGGATAAAGAGACAATTATCTGCACTGTGGACCCCTCAACATAATGGAGTTGTAGAAAGAAGGAATAGGATAGTTCAAGATGCTGCTAGAACTATGATGTTGGAAGGAAATGTCCCTCATATCCATTGGAGAGAAGTTTTGAGTACTATTGTCTATATTCTTAACCGGATACAAATCAAAGGTAATACTGGTAAGACTCCTTTTGAGCTATGGTTTTATCATAATCCTACTGTTAGATATTTCAAAATCTTTGGGAGAAAATTCTATATCAAGAGAGATGAAGATCTAGGAAAGTTTGATGCTAGAAGTGATGAAGGAATATTTCTTAGTTATTCTACTAAGAGCAAGGCCTACCGATGCTACAATAAGAGATCTAAGAAAATCGTTGAAAGTGCAAATGTTAAGGTTGTTAAAGACATTGCTAGACCCTCTAAAACCTATGGATATGATTCTGATGATCAAAATGACAATACAAACAAGTTTTGGACTTCAAATCAAGTTTAGATCATTCTGGTGAATCAAGAAGAACAAGAAGAAGCAGAGACTGGTGAAATTACATAAGAGAGACTTCAAGAGCTTGAAATCCAAGAACACTCTAAGACTCCAAGGTACGTGAGATTGAATCATTCAAAAATTCAGATTATAGGAGATAAGAACAAAGGTTTTCAAACTAGGAGAAGAATTGCAGAAGAATACTATTTAATTTCAAAAGTTGAGCCAAGTAATGTCAATGAAGCATGCAAGGATGAACATTGGATTGAAGATATGAAAGAAGAACTACAAAAAATTGAGAAGAATAATACATGGATTCTTGTTCCTAGATGTAAAGACAAAAATGTAATTGGAACTAAATGGGTCTTTAGAAACAAATTGAATGAACAAGGTGAAGTTATCAGAAACAAAGAAAGACTGGTATGTAAAGGATACTCTCAAATGGAAGGTATTGACTTTGAAGAAACCTTTGCTCCTTTTGCTAGAATTGAAGATGCGAGATTGTTTCTTGCTTATGTTGCTTATAAAAACTACAAAGTTTATCAGATGGATGTCACGTCAACATTTCTAAATGGTGAATTAGAGGAAGACATTTATATTGAGAAACCTGATGGATTTCAATTGATTGATCAGGGAGATATGGTTTTTTAGTTGAAGAAAGCACTGTATGGACTCAAACAAGCCCCTAGAGCTTGGTATTGTAGATTAGATAAGTACTTGATGAAGCTTGGATTTAACAAAGGTACTGCTAATAGTAATTTGTATTTGAATATTAATGATGATAAATATTTGTTTGTGGAAGTCTTGTTTGATGATATCATTTTTGGAGGAGATGATGGTTTGTGCATAAACTTTTCTAATGAGATGCAGAATGAGTTTGAGATGTCAATGATTGGAGAGTTTAAATTATTTTTGGGATTGCAAATTACTCAGTTAGATAAAGGGATCTTTATATCTCATTCTAAGTATGTGAGAGAACTACTAAAGAAGTTTGGTATGGAAGATTCAAAACCAGTTTGCACACCCATGGTGACAAGATGCAAGTTGATACAAGATGATGATTCTTCAAAAGCAAATCAAACTAGATACATATCAATTATTGGTGGATTGTTGTATTTGACTCAAACTAGACCTGATATCATGAATTTTGTGTGCATTGTTGCTAGATTTCAAGCTGATCCTAAGGAATATCATGTGAATGTTGTGAAGAGAATTTTTAGATACTTGAAGGGAATAGTTGATTTTGGCCTATGGTATCTTAAAGATGATGATCTTACTTTAAGTGCCTTTACTGATGTTGATTGGGTAGGAGATGTGAATGACAGGAAAAGTACTAGTGGTGGCACATTTTTCTTGGGAAAGATTAATTTCATGGCTAAGCAAAAAACAGAATGTCATTTCCTTGTCTACTGCAGAGGAAAAATATACTGTTGTTGCTAACAATTGTACTCAATTATCGTGGATGAAGCAGATGCTAAAAGATATCAGAGTTGTGTATGATGAACCTTTTTCCATATTTCATGATAACTCAAGTGCTATAAACATTTCCAAGAATCCAATACTGCATTCAAAGACAAAGAACATATCTATCAAGTACCACTTTTTGAGAGATAAAGTGAGTGATAAGGAAGTCAGATTGGAGTATGTGCCTACTAAGGAACATATTGCAGACATCTTTACTAAGCATTTTCCTAAGGATACTTTTGAGTATCTCAGAGATAAGTTAGGGGTGATTACCCCTCCTAATCAGAACTAAGATGCATAGTCTTTGCATCAGTCTGTGCATTCATGGTCATATCTTGATCCAAATTGATGTTGTGGTGGCTGCTACTCAAGGGGAGTATTTAGATGATTCAAATATGTGGTTTAGAGCTAGTGTACCTTTGCCATTGATGTAAAAGGTGGAGAAGAGTAATGTAAAAAACTATGAAAGAGCTAAAAGTAAGGGGGAAAAGAACAACATGAGAAGAGAAGTGTGTAAAGAGGAGATTCTTGGAAAAAGAGTTAGTTGCGTTAATGGTGTATTTTTCACATCATATGTTGCCATCAATGCCAAAGGGGGATATTTTTGGATGTTGTGGTTGAGTTGTTGATATGTGGTTTTCATTGATGTCAACACTATTAGCATAAATGTATTTAAGGTTGTATATGTCGAGGATATTGAGAAAATTGAAATAAATATGTTACAGGTTGTCTTTGGAATAGTGAAGATCAGTATGGAGGAAAATTTAGTATGTTTTTAACTAGATGTTGTAGATTAAAAGGTTTTTTTTCAAGCCTATCTAGTTTCTACTCTATAAGTTTTAGAGGCGTGCATGAAGATTTGAGGAAGTTATAAGTTTATGTGTTCTGACAGCTATTTTGTTACTGCAAATGGTGTTCATGGAAGAAGGCAATGTGATTCTGGTAATCTGATTTGTTGTGTATGTTCCCCTGATGTTCATGGATGTTTCTAGATCATGTTCTATCTATGTTGCACATCTGTATTGATCATTGTGCTCGCAATATGAGATTTTCTCTTGCGTGTTCATGTTTTTCATGTTCATGGCCGACAAGGTGTTTGAAGCGTGTTGTGGATCTTCGAGGAAGAATATTTGAAGGTTTTTTTTGTTTGAGGATATTTTTTTAGGTCCCTACTATGCTATGGCCGACTTTGATTGATACGCATTGATGATATTTATTGTTTTGGGCCAATAGTTTGCATTCATTCTATTATTTTGTTGAAGTCGACATAAAGCAATGTAATTTCTTGTTGCGGATATATATAAGCAAATTTTTATCTCATTTGAAGAAGGTGTTAAGCGAAGTGTGTGAGTGCTATGTGCGAAAAAGGTTCAAATCATTCAAAAGCATAGCAGAGTGTGAAGAAGAGTAAAATATAGTGAAGAAGTGTTCATGTGCTTAACCAGAACTGCACTTAAGAATTTTCAGATGCTACTTTCTCAATTCAATTTCTTCAGATGGTTTTAATCTGAATATTTTACGTAAGACAGTGAGTCTTCCTTTGAGTAGTTAGCTTTAGGTAGTGCACCTAAATGCATGTGCATTCCTCTTATATTCTTCTTATACTTTTAACAATGTATAACTTGTGGATTAACCTCCACAGTGGTTTTTCCCTTAATAGGGTTTCCACGCAAAAATATTGGTGTTATGTGTGTTTCTAATGTGTTGTTGATTCATTCTTTCACTATTAATAATCAGATCTAAGAATTAATCTTAATAAGATTAATAAGTTTCAAATCTTGGGACAACTGATTCACCCCCCCTCTCAGTTGTCTGCCCTTATGTTGCCAACATAAATATACTACTAATTGACATCAATTAATAATTAAATTGACTAAATATACTACCAGTTGACAGAAAGTAGTGAACAATGAATAAATATGACTAAATATATGACCAGTGAAATCAATGAATAAAAATGACCAAATAAGTGACTAGTTAATAACAATGAATGACTAAATTAACAACTAAATATATCAATGAATAAAAATGACTAAATAAGTGACCAGATTATAACAATCAATCACTAAATTAATGACTAAATATACTACCAAATCGGTGAGTCAAAACTAACAATAAATGACTAAAAATGTTTAGTAATCAATTTGGTCGCGTTATAAATGATTGGCAGTAAACTACAAATGGTGATGTGACCATGTTTAGTCATTTATAAGCAATTTTTAGTAGTTTTTTCAGTCATATATTGTTGTTTTTGTACTAGTGAGAGGTACCTGACTATGCAAGTCTTGAGGTAGTTTGGTCAACAACAGGGGGTGCCACTTATCTTAATCATATGACATCTCATGTTTCACCTTGCCTACATAAGTAGGGGTCTCTCATACATTGTACACACATCAATTGAATCATATTTGTGTAATTGATAGGAACACAATTTATTCTTGTCATATTCATATTCTCTCTTTGTGATTTCCATTTGGATTTTAGATCTTGGTAGGCTATCTCCATAGCCAATTCTAACAAAGGGTTGGGTATATATACCTAGTTGTTCATTTGGGGAATTTTGGTTTTGGATTTTTATTTCTCCCTTATCAATAAGGTCTTGGACATAATTTTTTAATCTGATACATTTGGTGGTGTTGTGTCCTTTGATGTTGTGATACTCGCAATACTCATCATATTTATACCACATTGGCTTTGGTTTACTTTAATCAGGAGGTGTGGTGATTGGAAATTTAATCAAGTTTTCTTGTGCCAATTTATGAATTATGACATCAATAGATTCCCCTAAAGGGATGTATTTACGCTTGGAATGATTATTTTATCTTCCTTTTCCTTGGGGGATAGTGATAGTCTTAGAGACACCTTGTTGTTGTGTGTTATGTGATGGTGTGTTTTGTACATTTTGGAAACGTTTGCTATCAATTACACCATCATTTACAATATTTTTATTTTTAGACCAATATTTTGGTTTGTCATTGGATGTTTGGTTGTTATCTTTTTGGTCTTTGTAAATTTTCAATGAAAATGTTAACCATTTGTTTTTCGGGTACTTGTAAGGGGAATCTATTTACAAGGTGTCTCCATCTTTGAAGGAATGAGGCAAAACTTTACCTATTGCTTTGTTTCATTATGCATAACTTAGCCAATGTTATCTCTTGATCAATGTTATATAAAATTGTGTTACAAAGTGTTTGGCTAGGTCTTCAAAGGATTTTATGGATCCAAGGGGTAAGTGTGTAATTCATTCCAAAGCTTGACCACTAGGGATTTTTAGGAATAACTTCGTGAAGCATACATCATTATAGGCCACCTCTTGGCATGCGAATCTAAATTATTTAAGGTATTCAATAGGGTTACTTTTCCCTTTGTATTTGTTAAATTTTGGTATCTCATAGTCCTTAGGGAAGGGAATTGCTAATATAGATTGGTCAAATGGATAAGGGTATATGTATTCATACCTAAAGGTCTTATTTTTTTGACCACTTTGGATTCCTTGAATCATGTCCTTCATCTTCTGGAACTCTTGGGTGAGATAGTTATTTTGCAGAGGATTTTGGAGTGGGTGATTGTGTTTGTGTTTGTATGAGGGTCTTGATAGGTGATTGTTGATATATTGATTATATTGTTCATTGTTAGGTGTCAAAGGTTGATTATTTATATATGAAGGATTATGAGGAGGTGACGGTGGAGGATTGTTATGTTGAGTTTGGAGATTTTTGTTGTTAAAGTTGATGGATTGATATTGAGGATTGGAGGTTGATGTAATATAGGAAGGGGGAGGTTGGCTGTTTAAGTTGATGTTGAGGATTAGAGTGTGACGTATTATTAGGAGGTGGAGGTGGAGAGTTTTTATTTAGATGTTCGGATATATTGTGTTGAGAAATGTAATTAGCATGAAAAGATGAAGTAGGGATGGGTTGTGTTGGTATAGTTGGGTTGGAGGGGGCATAAGTGACATTGGTGCTAGGAGGAATAGTAACCCTTAAATGTGATGTAAGTGGAGGTATATATAAGGGGTTGTGTCATATTTGTTGAGGGAGATAGGTTTGTATTTTTGAAAGGAGGTAAAGTGGTATTTGAAAAAGGGGATATGTTAGTAGTAGATGGAATTGTGTTCATGGAAGGAGGTAGAGTTATATTTGTGAAAAAAGGTAAAGTTGTGTTTGTCAAGGGGGGTAGGCGTATATTAGATTGATTTATGTTTATGGAGGAGGGGATATTGGTATTAGATTATGGACCAAGGATATGGTTAAAGAAGTTGGTGGATGATGCAAGATTATCGGAAGGATCACTACTCTTTTCTTGTAAGATGTCAATGGTAGTGTGGATTTTAGCTCCTTACGCTATGAGGCTAAGGATGAGATAGTCTTTGTCAAGTAGAAGGAGTTTCTCCATCATTTCTTGGTTGTGGGGATTATTAGAAAAATCTGTTAGTCTAGGGGACTCCTCTTGTGCGTCTACCATTTCCTCATGGGGTGTTGGTGGTTGAGATGAGTTGGTATTGAAGATGGATTCTCCATGAGAATCCATTAATTTCCTTGTTTTTGATCTAGTGATTGGCATGCAAATGAAGGAGTTTTTAGGAGGTTAAGAGTGTGGACTTTGGACTAGGTTGGGACCTGGATTTTTTAAGATTGATTTAGGAGGATTGATGTAGGATGTTTTATTTAGTGATGAGATTGATTTAGGATGATTTTTCTGGATTGCTAGGATGAGATTGGTTTAGATTAATAGAATGAGATTGATTTAGGATGATTGGATTGGGTTGGTTGTAAGCAAACTAAATGTTGCAATCAAAGTTATAATATATACCCTTAGGATGAGGTGGTTTGTGATTTGCTTACTTAGGATTGGAAAGTTCCTAAGTAAGGCTAGATAAAGATGATTTTTAAAAATTTAGCAAAAGGGAGCCAAATCCTTAGGCTAAATTATTTTAAAAGATGGGCTAACTAAGGACTCCACTTAAGATAGGCAAGTTCTTAAACTACCCACGTAGATTAGTAATGATGACTAAGGATATAGATTAAACCCTAATGATAAATTTGATTTGCATGTGTGATGGTAGGATTAGATGAGGATATTTTGAAGGGACTATTTTGGAAGATTGAGGAATATGTCCTAAGGTTGGATTGGATGATAATGATTAAGGAAGTGGCCAAGGTGATGAGATGAAGAAATGTGGTTGATACCAAGTCCAAGGTGATTATGATGTCAAAATGATGAGGAGCTCTAAGGTTTATCCTATGTCCAAGGGGAAGATTTAAATGATAGGGAGAGTGGGGGATTGATGATGGAAAGATTTAGGTATGAAGAATGATGGGGTGAATGGTGGCTAGGAAATGATAGAGTTGCATATTTTTTCAGAACAATCAGAGAGCCTTAAGGGGTCACTGTTACAAGACTTAGGTTTTGTGGTTGAACAGAGGTTCAGCTTCAGATAATATAGGTGCAACAGTTTCTAATACAGGTGAAAAAGGATAGAAATGATATGGTAGAGTGCATGCGTAAATTTTTTTAGTGAAGGTGCAACAGTTTTGGTCATGGGCACAGTTTTACAATCTTAAGTGTTTTGGAAAGAGATTTGAAAAACAATAAAACACATTGGCCAAATTTAAATTTTGGCACAGGATATGGTTAATCCTCAACCCTTTGGATGATATCATTTTTCACTGGTTTTGCACAAGAAGACACTTCAATCACTTGTTTACAAATCTTAAGCTCAAGTAGGTTTATAGGCTAGTGTATTCCCATAAATTTAGATTTCTCCAAACTTGGAATCTCCTTTGACTCAAGGGTAGGGACACCTCAAAGGGGTGTATACACTTGCATCTTTGTGAGAGTAGATAGCTAGGGGCCTCCTAGAATGGAAGGATAACCCAAATCATCCTCTCCCTAGAAAGCTATATATAGCTTATACAATGCCAAGGATTTTGGTCTCACTCAAGAGAGCCATATGGTGGGAATATATAGGGCGTGATGTGCATCCCTTGCACTACACTAGTCTATGTTTGATAGCTCTCTAGGTTACATAATATTTTTCTAGGGAATCCTCAATATACATAAAGGTACGTGAGGCTCAAACCATGAACAATAGTCCATCACAAGTGTGGGTTGAGAACTTTTGGTGGGAAATATCAGACCAACCCTTCACCCCTAGCTTGGAATCACCCTGAGCAATCAAAGCTCCGCCAATTACGACACAACTGGATTGGGGTACTACTTTAGTTCTCCCCCTTTATATACCATGTCAGTATGCATGGCTAAGGTGGTCCCATAGGGTGATGGAATCCCTAGGTAGGCCTCCTAAAGGGAAAGCTATGTTAGGTTTTTTTGATCCCCAAGATCACACGAAGCGTGAGGGGAGAGCATTCACACAAAACTAGCAACCTTATGTTTACCTAAACACAATTCTAAACAAAATGAATAAATGCAAATATTTTTGATCCCCAAGATCATCCTATGTGTGAGGGGAGAGCATACATCTATTGTACTCTTCCAAACATGACAAACAAGTTCATTAACCCACTAATCTAACCTTAGTGCCTAAATTAGTGGAAAAAAATCCTTGGCCAACATCTTACAAAACCATGAATTAGTAGTCTCATTAGATTTGTCTTGGACAATCAACCAACTACACCACTCGCTAATCCACTTAATAGCTCAAAAGATGATAAAAATATGAAAATAAAAAGAAGCACAATTTCATACATAAACAAAATCAAAAGCACCGAAACATAGATAAATAAAATTTTCGATAAAAGTAGAAGCACCGAACTATGCAAAACTATGCTTGCATTTATAAAACCAGTTGGCACAATTTTAGTCTTAATATCAATTAAATTAAATTTTTATATTTAAAAGATGTAAACTACTCATATTTTCTTGAATGATAAATTATGTGAAAATAGCAAAAATTAAGATGAAAAGAAATATAGACCAAGCTTTCCTGGCTCAAAACAGAAGTTTCATTTTGAATGACAAAGGCACATTGGGCCACTATGCAATCACCACAAGTCATTGCACAACCACCAAAATACATTGTAGAAGTGCTAAAATTTGGCGCATAGGCACTGAGATTTTCTACGTAGGCGCATAAAACCAGAGCCTAGCTAGAAAGTAAAAAAAATTCAAAACTTAAGAAAAATGTGAGTTCTTTTTAGCCTTTTAAGGTTAATTTGAAAAACCCAAAAATGAAATGTGAGTGAAGATGAGTAAAGAAGTTGTTTAGCCTAGGTAAATTTTAGATAATTTTAAGTTGTGGGTTTTTTTTAATCTTTTCCCTTAATGTGATAGTTGTAGTTGCAAAAATAAAAAGAGAAAAGATCTACTATACTGATTTATAGCTATTAAAATAAAGAAAAAAAATTGGTAGAGCACTAAATCTAATCCCTAGATGCCAAAACAAACCTTAGAAAACCGAAAATGGTTAAAAAACAAGGCCAATAGTGGCAAACACAAGCATTGATATTTTGAACGCAAGTGCGAAAAGTCAGCATGGGGGCGTTCCAACTATGAACACGAGTGTAGTTATATGGAGTAGAATAACTGCAAGTTGTCACCAAAAGCCTAAAATCATAAATGAAATAAGCTCAAATGGATAACATAAATCATACCTTTGATGACCCTTCAAGATTGAGCTCAAGATGCACCCAAGTTTTGATGGATTTTCTCACAAGATGGAATGTGGATCACTCACAAGATTATCATCATAAAAATGGCTATGTTCAAGATGATCAAATGAGAGAAAATGACTCCAATTTATAGAAATTGGAGGGGAGAAATGGAGGGCCAAGATTGATTGAGAGAGTGAGGTGTGGATCAAGGTGTTGTGGCTTGTTAGAATTGTGAAAAGTGTCACAATGGAGTGTGAGAGAAGTGATGTGGTATTTTCAGACGTGTGTGAGCACACCTTGGAAAGACAAGTCATTTAATTTTGGAGGCTAGTTGTAAGATAGTGGAGGTAGGTGAGATTTCTCATATTAATGAGACAAGATTAAGGAGTTGTGCATAACTTTAAAATTGGGGAAATAATAATAATGATGATTAGACATGGGGGTTAGGGCCACTAATCAAGGATTAATTAGCTTAATGAGGTAGGTTGAGTTAATAAACCAAGGGTTTATTAACTTAGGTGGAGTTAAAAGTTGGAGAATGAGATAATGAAGGTTAGTAAGTTAATTAATTATGAATTAATTAACTTAATTGGGATTAGAAGAATAGAGGTTTTTGATGGGATTAATTAATTGGAAAAACTTTAGTTTAGAAGATGATAATAATAAAATATTTAATTAATTATAAGAAGAATATGGAAAATTTATTTAAATTATAAATTTTTAATTAACTAAAGGTTAAGAATGGGTGGATTAATTAAATAATAATATTTAATTAATTGAGAATAAATAATGTCAAATTTAGGATGACTACTGTAGCATTCAACATCATGTTGAGGAAATGAGTAAAGACTTTAACACCAGATGAACGTGAAGCCAAAAATGCAAGGAGAAGAGAAACAATGAGGAAATTTCATGAAGTAAAGAAATTGAACCCCATAGAAGAAGAAATTCCCATGTTGTTGAACAGTCTGAATAACTGAGAGAGGGGTGAATCAGTTATCCTTGTTGGAAAAACAAGGATAGACAACTGAGAGGGGGGGGGAGTGAATCAGTTGTTACCAAAATCAAACTTATTCAACATTAATCAACCTTTAATCTCAGATCTAATTATTAACAGTGCAAGCATAAATCTTAACACATTAGAGACACATGAACACCAATATTTTATATGTGGAAACCCTGTTAGGGGAAAAACCACGGTGGATGTTAGTCCACAAAATTATACCCTATTAAATGTATAATGAAGAATGAATAAATAATGCACTTGCATTTAGGCACAGTGCCTAGAGCTCACTGCTCAAAGGGAAGGCTTGCTGCCTCACATAAGACAATCAGAAAATCCATTTGATGAACATGAACTGAGAAATTAGTTTCTTCACAAGCCTGATTACAGTTTTTGGTTAGGCACAAATACACTTCGCTCAACCTTCTTCACACTTTGCTCTACATTCAAATGATCTGATATTTATTCACACATACACACACATACGCTGAGAATACTTTGAGCATACACACCCACAAACTTGCTTACAATGAAGAGACAATCACTCTTATATATCTGCTACATGGATTTACATCAACAACTCTGTCAGCCACAGAATAAATGAGTTACAACTTGTCAACCTCAATACATGAACAATTATTAATGCGCACCAACCTAAGTCAATCACAACATAGCGAAGACCTAAATCAACATCCTCGAGCACACTAAACAATAAAATATTAATCCATAAGGATCTGCAACACACTATCAACATCATGTCGGCTAAGAACATTATAAACTTGAATACACAAGGAAGAATCTTCAATCACGAACACACCGATCAATGCGGATGTACTGAAATGATAGAGCATGATCTAGAAACATCATTGAACATCTCAGAAACATACACAACAACCAAATTCACAAGGAATTTCAATCTCATCTTCCAGAAACACCTACTACAATAACTAAATGACTGTACGAACACAGATCTTCATAACTTTCTCAATTATTGATGTGTACCACTGATACTTTCAAACAACATACTAGATAAGCTAAAAAAAACCCTTTAGTGCGCACCACCTGATCATCAATGAATACAAATTTCCATCACTCCGACCTTCTTAGCTTCATTGGTTGCCTGCAATATATTTATTACAATTTTCTCAATATCCTCGACATATACAGCCTTCAGAATCATGAATTCTAATATTGTTGACATCAATGACAACCAAACATCATCAATACAACTTTAGCATCTAACAATGCCCCCCTTTGTCATTGATGGCAACACATGATGTGAAAATACCATCAACCCAACTAGATTTTCTTCAACAATCTCCCCCTTAGATTGTGCACTCTTTTCTTGTTTTCTTCTTCCACTTTACTCCTCTCCCATATTTTTCACATTGCTCCTCTCCCCCTTTGACATCAATGGAAAAGGTACACATGCTTTGAACCACATATCTAAATCATCTGACTACTCCCCCTGAGTAGCAGCCACTACAACATCAATCTGAAACAAGATCTAATTGTGAGTCCATGGATTGATGCAAAGACTTGCACCTTAGTTCAGATTAGGAGGGGAAATTACCCATAAATTTCCTCTGAGGTACTCAAAAGTTATCCTTAGGCAATGATTTAGTGAAAATATCTACAATTTGTTCCTTTGTAGGCACACACTCCAGTCTGACCTCTTTCTCACTCAGTTTATCTCTCAAAAAGTGATACTTAATAGATATATGCTTTGTCTTAGAGTGTAGCACCGGATTCTTAGAAATGTTTATGGCACTTAAGTTTTCACAGAATATAGTGATGGCTCATCATATTAAATTCTGATATCTCTGAGCATCTACTTCATCTAGAACACTTGGGTACAGTTATTTGTAGTAGAAATATATTATGCCTCAGCAGTAGATAAGGAAATGGAATTATGATTTTTACTTAGCCAAGACACCAAATTCTTCCCTAAAAAGAACACACCACAACTTGTACTTTTCCTTTCATTAACATCACTTTCCCAATCTGCATCTGTAAAATAATTTATAGTAAGATCATTATCCTTTGGATACCATAACCCAAAGTCAACTGTTCCTTTTAAGTATCTAAATATTCTCTTTATTGCAGTCACATGTGATTCTTTTGGATCTTCTTGATATCTAGTAACCATGCACACAACATTCATAGTGTTTGGTCTTGTCTGAGTTAAATATATAAATCCACCAATCATTGACCTATATCTTGCTTGATTAGCCTTAGGAGAATCATCATTTTGTGTTAGCTTACATCTGGTTACCATCGGTGTACTAACTAGCTTTGAATCTTCCATGCCAAACTTTTTTAGTAACTCTTTCACATACTTGGACTGAGATATAAAAATTCCATCATCTAACTGAGTAATTTTCAATCCTAAAAATAATTTGAGCTCTCCTATCATTGAAATTTTAAATTCACTTTTCATTTCATCAGAAAAATTCATGCATAAGCCATCATCACCTTCAAAAATAATGTCATCAACAAAGACTTCAATGATCAACTCTTTATCCTGATCCAACTTGAAATACAGATTCTTGTCAGTAGTACCTTTATTGAATCCAAGATTTAACAAGTATTTATCCAATATAGCATACCAAGCTCTAGAGGCTTGTTTGATTCCATATAATGCTTTCTTCAATTGACACACCATGTCATTTTCATCAGTTAATTGAAATCCATCTGGTTGCTCAACATAAACTTCTTCAAGTTCACCATTCAAAAATGTTGACTTCATATCCATTTAATAGAATATAATTCTTGAATGTAGGATAAGCAAGAAATAACCTTACAACTTCAATTCTAGCAATAGGGGCAAAGTTTTATTCAAAATAAATACCTTCCATCTGTGAGAATCCTTTACATACCAGTCTTGCTTTGTTCCTGATCACTTAACCTTGTTCATTAAGCTTATTCCAAAAGACCCATTTAGTTCCAATCACATTTTTTTCTTCAGGTCTAGGAACAAGAATCCTTGTTTCATTATTTTCTATCAGCATCATTTCTTCCTTCATTTCTTCCATCCAATGTTCATCTTTGCATGCTTCAATGATATTTCTAGGATCAGTCTTGGATAGCAGAAAAAATTCTTTTGCAATTCTTCTTCTGGTTTGGTTCTTTTTTCCTATGATCTGACTTTTAGAATGATGTCTCTTTACATATTTTGGAGTTTTTAGTTCTTTTGTTTTTCTCTTTGCATTTCCACTATCTTCTTCTTCTTGATTTTCTTGATTTACCAGAACAATTTGAACTTGTTTCTATGTTTGTGCATCTTTTCCACTTTCAATATTATTTTGTTCATCATTTGAATCATATCCATAGTATCTAGATAATTTTTCAATGTCCTCATCAACTCTGACAATTGCACTTTCAACCATCTTATTCAATATTTTATTGTAGTACCGGTAGGCTTTGCTCTTAGTAGAGTAACCCAAAAAGATTTCTTCATCACTACTAACTTCAAACTTTCCAATATCTTCATCGCTCTTAATATAACATCTACTTCCAAAATTTTTGAAATACTTAACAGTAGGCTTATAACCAAACCATAGCTCAAAAGGAGTCTTACCAGAATAGTCATTTACATCCACTTGATTGATAGTGTATATTTTAGTGCTTACAACTTCTCTCTAGTAGGAATAAGGAACATTTCCTTCCAACATCATATTTCTGGCAGCATCTAAAATTGTTTTGTTCTTTCTCTCAACAACTTCATTCTGTTGTGGGGTCCAAGGAGCAGATAACTGTCTTTTTATTCCATGCTCTTCACAAAATGAATTGAACTCCCAGGAAGTAAATTCACCACCTCTGTTTGATCTCAATCATTTGATCTTCAAAGTTGTCTCAGTTTCTGCCATAGCCTTAAATCTTTTGAATTTCTCTAATGCCTCATGTTTTTCTCTTAAGAAAGCAACCCAAACCATTCTAGAATAATTATCAATAAGCAACATACAGTGCCTTTTTCCTTGTAGATTTTTGATTCTGGATGGACCACATAGATCAGTATGTACCAAATCTAGTACTCCATTTGAATGATACTATTTTCTCCAAAATTAAATTCTTGTTTGTTTTCCCATCTAACATTCCTTGCATATAATGTTAGTAGGCTTCACTAACTTAGGTAGATCTCTGACTGCTTGTGTGGAGCTTATTTTGACAATGTTATAAAAGTTCACGTGACACAACCTTCTATGCCACAACCAACTTATATCAACTTGAGCAATCAAACAACTTTAA
Organism: Sequoiadendron giganteum; assembly: GCA_007115665.2. Lineage (NCBI taxonomy): Eukaryota > Viridiplantae > Streptophyta > Pinopsida > Cupressales > Cupressaceae > Sequoiadendron > Sequoiadendron giganteum. Next base: position 313,720,100 of record CM021103.1, read on the forward strand.
CTAGAACCATTCAAGTGAAAAATATTACCTCTTGTCTTTGTTCCTGGAGCAATCACATTTCCTGAGCTTCCCAAAATCCTGCACTTACCATCCTTGAACTGAAGATTGTAACCTTTATCAACCATCTTTCCAACACTAAAAAAATTGTGTTTCAAACCTTCAACATATAGAACATCATCATTATTGCATTTACTTTCAAGAGAAATAATGCCTCTACCACAAATCACAACAACATTTTTATCTCCAAATCTTACAACACCACCATCATATTTTTCCAGACTTAGAAATTTTATTTTTTCACCAGTCATATGATGTGAGCATCCGCTGTCAATCACCCATTCATCCTTCTCATCAATCTTGCCTGCAAGAGATTTCTCAATATTATGACCATTAGCTGATTCAGTGGATACCAAGCTACTCCACACCCTTGCAAAGATCAAATTGAGTGTTGAGGATAGGTTAGCCTTTAGGGTAGATTAAGGGCTAAGGAAGAGTTAGAGGTAGTGCACCAAGATTGACTTGGTAAGCTGAATTGTTATGGTAGTGGGGTTGGCCAAGAGAAATAGGGGTACCTAAACATCAAGAAGGTCCTAAAGGTTAAGGTGGTGAAGTAAGACACCAATGAGATCTTGCAAGAAAAGATCCAAAGCATGGAACAGTGATTGTTCCATCCAACCCTACCCTATCAGATTGGTATCAGAGCAAGTTAAAGATTTGGGATAGAATCTTGTATGTCAGACCTTGAATCCAGTGGCTCCACAACCATGGTGACAAACATTGAGTTGGAAAAGAAGGTTGAAGATCAGGAGGAAGATAATAGGAGGTTGAGAGAAAGACTAGCTCAACTGGAGCAAGCATTTAGCAATCTGCAAATCAAGGCCGATGGGGTCAGTGATATATTGGAGGGCAAGGTACCAAAGAGTGAAGAGGTTGCAGAGGAAGACAAGACCCCTAAACCTGACCTTGTTCTGCAAGAGGAGCCTTTCTTGAAGGCATTGAAAGCTTTCAATAGGAAAGCACTTGAAGGCATACCACTACTCAGTGGTAAATTGGAGATTGACCTAGTCCTGCATTGGATAGAAGACATGGAGAACCATTTTGAATGTGATGGAGTCATTGAAGCACATAAGGTGAAGGTGGCCAAGTCTAGATTCAGAGGATCTACCTTGACATGGTGGAAATTCATTCAGACAGAGAGGGAAAAGGAAGGCAAGAAGCCTATTTCAACTTGGAAAGGTATGGTGGCAAAAGTGAGAGACGCATATATACCAGATTGAGGCAAAGAGAAGATGTGAACGCTTACACTGAGGAGTTTCAAAAACTTTGTATGAGGTCTAATGTTTCAGAAGATGAAAGTCTCAAGGTGGCTAGGTATCTTAATGGCTTGAAGTGGAACATTCAAGAAGAGATGACTCTTCTAAGTCCTAAAATAGTAGACCAACGTTACCAATTAGCTATTAAGATTGAGGAAAGAAGCAAGAGGAAACATGATCAGGCTTATGAGAGTAGAGGCAATGGCAGAGATCAAAGAGGACAAAGAGGTGGCTACCAAGGTAGAGGATCTGAGCAAAGAAACCAATGAGAGTCTAAACTCACTGAGCATGGAAGTGAAGCACCTTCTAGAGGAGGTTATGGAAGAGGTAGAGGATCTCAAGGAGGATCAAATAGAGGAAGAGGAGCAGGCAGGAGCAATTCATACTTTGCTAATATGAAGTGTTACCATTGTGGTCAAGTAGGACATCTAGCTTATAGGTGCCCAGAGAAAGCATCTTCGTCAAGCACTGAAAAAAGAGTAGCATATGTTCAAGAGGACACCATGAGTACTATATCACTAGAGGTCAATCACATTGAATCAGAAATGGGGGAGAATTTGATGTTTAGGAGAGTTTTGATCAGACAACCGGTCAAGGAAGAGCCAAAACAAAGAAGAGCTTTATTTAGAGTGAGAGTCAAAATACTTGGGAAAGTATGTAAGGTTATTGTGGATTCAGGTTCAACAGATAACATCATCTCGGAAGAGGCAATAATTGAAATTGGAGAAGGTACCCCACACTAACCTCTACAAAGTAACATGGTTAAACAAAGGGCAGAGTGTTCTTGTCAATGAGCAAGTAACGATGGAGTTTTCCATTGGAGGGTACAAGGATAAACTAATTTGTGATGTGTTACCCATGGATGCATGCCATCTTCTATTGGGAAGACCATGGCAGTATGACAGAAGTGCCATGTATGATGGGAAAGAGAACACCATTTCTTTTAAAAAGGATGGGAAGACATGTAAATTACAGTCACTGTCAGAAGAGGAAGAAGGATAGTCAAAGACACCTAATTTCTTGTTAAGTAGTGGGAAAGAGATCCTTAACAACCTACATCAAGGGAGTGAAGGATATCTGATCATGTTGCAATCCAAAGAAGAAGACAAGACTGAGAAAATACTCATATCCGGAGCAGTCCAGAAGTTGCTTGAGAAGTATAAGGACATAGTGAGTGTTTGTGCACCTGCAACTTTACCTCCAAAAAGAGCCATTAGTCATTAGATTGACTTCATACCTGGAGCTTCATTGCCTAACAAAACAACTTATAAGCTTACATTGGATCAGAATCTAGAGGTAGCTAGACAAGTGCAGGAGTTATTGGATCAACGATTGATTAGGAAGAGCATCAACCCATGTGCAGTGCCAGTGGTCTTAGCAACCAAGAAAGGAGGCAAGTGGAGATTATGCACTGATTCTAGAGCAATAAATAGAATCACAATCAGGTATAGTTTCCCTATTCCTAGGATTGAAGACTTGATGGATTGTCTTGGAGGAGCTCAGTACTTCACCAAGTTGGATCTCAAGAGTGGATACCATTAGATCAGAATCAAGGATGGAGATGAGTGGAAGACAACATTTAAGACAACAAATGGATTGCATGAGTGGAGAGTTATGCCATTTGGCCTCTCTAATGCCCCTAGCACATTCATGAGGCTCATGAATGAAGTGCTCAAGGACTTTACAGGGATATTTGTGGTGGTATATCTTGATGATATACTCATCTCTAGCAAGATAGTAGAAGAACACCTAAAGCATGTAGAGTTGGTTCTTAGAAGATTGCAAGAAGAGAAGTTAGCCATCAACCTAGAGAAATGTGAATTCTTTAAACAGGAGCTTGTATATTTGGGTTTTGTAGTGTCCCAAGGATCATTGAAGATGGATCCAAGCAAGGTGGAAGCTATCCTAAACTGGCCTACACCAACCACAGGGACTGAGGTAAGAATTTTTCATGGATTGGCTCAATTTTATAGGAAATTCATAAAGAAATTTAGTGGCATATGTGCACCAGTACTAGATACAATCAAAGGTGGCTTAAAGACCAAGTTTAAGTGGACTCGAGAAGCTGAGAAAGGTTTTGAGAAACTGAAACAAGAAGTGGCAACTCAACCTATTCTCTTATTACCTAGCTTTGAAAAGTTGTTTACTGTGGAATTTGATGCTAGTGGAGTTGCAGTAGGAGGAGTGCTTAGTCAAGAAGGCAAGCCTATAGATTTCTTCAGTGAAAAGCTCAATGAAGCTAAGAAGAAGTATTCTACCTATGACCTAGAACTTTATGCTTTAGTTTAGTCACTTAGGAAGTGGAGGCATTACCTTCTACCCAAGGAGTTTGTGGTTTTTACTGACAATTAGGCACTTAGTTATATCAAAACCCAAGAGAAGTTGAGTAATAGACATTTGAAATTGATGGAGTACATCCAAGCCTTTACTTTCACCATCAAGCACAAGAAGGGACAATTGAACAAGGTAGTAGCTGTACTAAGCAGGAGATTGCTGACAGTGCAAGAGATACAGATCAAGAGCATTGGAATAGAGAGTTTCAAGGATCTCTATGGGGAAGATGAAGATTTCTCGAAGGCCTACAAGGTATGTTCAGACTTTGAGAATCATTTTCATAGCCAATACTCAGAATATACATTTCAAAGTGGATTGTTGTTTAAAGGGAATGAGTTATGTGTTCCAAAAGGATCAATGAGAGAAAACTTCATTCAGGAGAAGCATAATGGTAGTCTTAGTGGACATTTTGGCATCAACAAGACATTGGAACCAGTGCAAAGGTTCTACTATTGGCCTAAGTTTTCAAGGGATGTCAGGAGGTATGTGGAGCAATGTGTAGTGTCTATGAAAGCTAAGGGAGGAGATAGTAATGCTGGTCTATATCAACCCCTACCCATTCCTAAGAGACCATGGGAGTGTGTTAGGATGGACTTTGTGGTAGGACTCCCTAAGACCAACACAGGATTTGATAGTGTCTATGTGGTGGTAGATAGATTCAGCAAGATGAGTCACTTTATCCCTTGCAAAACCACTCATGATGCTAGCTACATTGCTCACCTTTTCTTCAAAGAAATTGTAAGGATCCATGGATTGCCTTTAAGCATTGTTTCAGACAGGGATGTGAAGTTCATGAGTCACTTTTGGAAGACTCTATGGAGCAGATTAGGTACTAAGCTGTCTTTTGGATTAGCTTACAATCCTCAGACCGATGGCCAAATAGAGGCGGTTAATAGGGTGTTAGGTAATTTTATAAGGTTCTTAACCAAAGAATATGGATAGACATGGGATATGGTTATTTCACAAGCTATGTATGCTTATAATGACAGTGTGAACCAAACCACGGGGAAGAGTCCTTTTGAAATTGTGTATGGAATGCACCCAAGAGGTATATGTGAGCTCAAGGATCCAAGAGCTATGAAACATAGGAGTGGACATGCAGATGACTTCACTCAAACCATGAAAGAGATTCAGGAGCAGGTAAAGAAGACAGTCACCGAAGCTACTCAAAAGTTGAAAGACAAGGTAGATTTGTCAAGAAAGGATTTGCAATTTGCAGTAGGAGACTATGTCATGGCTCACCTCAACAAATCCAAGTTGCAGATGAAAGAGTGGGACCATGCAAGGTATTAGCCAAATATGGGAAGAATGCATACAAGGTGGAGTTACCTGCAGATTTAGGGATTTCACCAGTGTTCAATGTAGCAGATCTGATCAGGTATAAGGGATCAGTCAATGACATGGATTAGACTAGTAGGGAGAGTTTCAAAGATGTCAGCAACATAGCCTTACCCACTCTAGACAAGCTACAAGCAGAGAGGGTCTTTGATTCAAGAGTAAAGAAGTCTACAAGGCATAGAGTGTATATGGAGCATCTCATCAAGTGGAAGAACAAACATGAATCTGAGGCTACATGGGTGGATGAAGCTTAGTTCAAGAAGCAAGGAATTGACCCATCTCTAATCTCTCCCCACTTTCCTTAATGTCTGTGCAGAGGGGGAGAATGGTGTAGGAGCATCCCAAAGTTCATCTAGGAGAGTTAACTAGAAGGTCAAGAATTGGCAATTTGTGTAGGCCAAATGTAGCAAACTCCTTCCATTTCTTGAGTTTGTGCCTTAGAGGAATTTGAGAACAGGTATTATGTTAATAAAGGTCATGTGGACCATTTGCTAGATTGGGGTTTGGCTACAAGGATGATTTAAGACCTTTGTAGACCTTCCTAGGTGTTAGTTTTCTTTAACATTTTGCAAATAAGGCTTATTGAAAGCCACAAGCAACCATGGAAGTAGTTAGGCTCGAGCTCAACTACTTTGGGAACCTATATAAGGTGTGTCTCGACCTGAAAGAAAGGTTGGAAGCTTTTATATTGTTAAAAATTCATGAATACCAGTGAAGACAGTGATAGGATTATATAATTTTCTGTGTTATGCTTTGAATTCATGTGGTCAGGAGCGATCATGGCACTGTAAATTGTTGTAGTTTGTAGTGTATCTATGTTTTAAGCTTTTTGTGGTAGTATTTAGTTTGTGTGATCAATTTTTAGGCATTGTTTGTTTAATTAATTTGTTTCTTTTTAGTTGTTGACCTGACAGTCAGTCTGTAAAGGATGGAGATCTAGTTACATTCCCACTGTACTTTGGTGTACGGCCCTTTGGGAAATATGATTAGGCTCCATTTCTATAAATAGGATAGGGTTAGGAGTGGTTAGGATTCAAGGAATCATGGAGAAAGTCTTCTCCTAGGCGAGCTTGACAGTGCCCGGCTAGGAAAGACAGGAAGTGCAAAGCACTTGACTTGCATGGGTGTCTATCTCTTGGAAATTCTCAGTGTGGAGAGGGCAAGTGTATGCCTTGCCAAGGCCTAGCAAGAAGGAAGGGACTTCATCAACTTGTTTGGTGAGAGGAATCCTTAACAGTCTGCAAAGGAGACAAGAAAAGACCCAAAATAACCTAAGTTCTTGATCATTACCAATTGAAAGGACTGTATGAGCAGTTGGAGGCCAGGACCATTACAATCTTTAGGTGACAGACATGAAGAATAAGAAACCCAAGGGTAAATTCAATGTTCTTTGGTAAACCTTGAAGTATTAGTGTGTTTGTTCGGAGATAGAGACCTAATTGGGCTTTTGGGCTAGTAGTCTTTTTAACCCTAGATGAGGGTTTGGTGAAAGCGATGGCCAAATGAAGCAAGGTGGACTCTCTAGAACCCTGTTGTGATAGTGAGAACCTATTAGAAGCTACTCCACACCCCTGCAAAGATCAAATTGAGTGTTGAGGATAGGTTAGCCTTTAGGGTAGATTAAGGGCTAAGGAAGAGTTAGAGGTAGTGCACCAATATTGACTTGGTAAGCTGAATTGTGATGGTAGTGGGGTTGGCCAGGTGAACTAGGGGTACCTAAACATGAAGAAGGTCCTAAAGGTTAAGGTGGTGAAGTAAGACACCAAGGAGATCTTGTAAGCAAAGATCCAGAGCATGGAACAGTGATTGTTCCATCCAACCCTACCCTATCAGGGGGTTAAATGAATAATTAAATAAAGATATTTAATTATAGTTGAAATATGATAAAAGGGGGGTGTAATTAAATATTAAATTATTTAATTGATAGATAAAGGGGGTTCAATTAGCTATGGACATAATTAAATAAACATGACTTATTTAATTAATCAAGTTGAATAAATGAATTAATGAATAAATGAATTAATAAAAAAGCGGTATTTAATTAATAGAGGAAATATGTGTTAGAAAGGTTAATTAAATAATTAACATTATTTAATCAAGACCATGGATTATAGAAAATTATGTCGAAAGTGGTGTTCACAGGCCTAACCAATTTTCGGTATCTACATATCATATTAACAAGTGGTTCTCATCAAGGGAATAAATATATCCATTAATGACCTCAATCGAAGAATAATCATATCAAATAGATGATTCCATTTGAGAGTGTATTCTCCTTTTATTCTAAGAGATTGACATGAGTATTGTATTGGTTCCATATTTTTTCATTTTAGGTTTCTCAATCATAATAAATAATTTTAAATACGTTGAAATGGGATAATAAAGATCCTTGTAGAGGATTCCTCTTCAGAGATTGAGATCAAAGGATTTTTCTATAAATAATAAACATGTGGGAACCTAAACTCCTTTTCTATTCACTATTTCATTAAAATTTATTTTTTAGTGACTATTCATTGTGCCACAAGAGTGGTTACATTCAATTCCATCCTATAAATATAAATGAAACTCAAGATCATGAATTTCATATGGATTTCATTAAAGTTCCTAATGGATATTCTAACTTTGTTTCTCTAGAGCAACTTCTCAAGTGCAAGATCTCAAAGATCAAAAACCTCCTATTGTCCAATGACATGAAGATGAGAATAATAATTATAATGGTGAATAATGATGGCACATAATGTAAGGTGTGGAATTAACTTGGGTAGGATCCTCTTCCTATAAGAATATTCAAGTTAAATAAAATTATCTTATTTGGGTGATGCAAATGATTTGGTTTTTAGCTAATAACTTTTAGCTAGTTAATTTGAGGATCATATGAAATCACTCTCATGTAATTTTATGTTAGATAAGTACATGTCAAGGTGTGAAGGTATATTGAAGTTATAAGAACATATCATCAAGAAAAGGGTCAGAATGACCTGTTGATAGTGGATGTGCTGACAAAGGGGTGGTAGTGGTGGAAATAATAGACCCTTGTGTTTCATCGTCATTGATGTGGATTAGCAAGAATATTTTATAGAAGGTGCACCCAAATAAAATATCATTTTGTGTAGCTTTAATAGAGGGTGAACAAGGTTATGGAAAAATTGTGATAGCTAATTCTAATGCACAAGAAAACAAAACACTCCATAATGGTTATGTGTAAATTAGCTACACAAATCACATACAAAACACATAAGACTCAAATTCTTTACATGTCATCATGAAGAATAAGAGTCAACCTTGATACATGGACAATCACACAAGGCATATCTTGGGAGTTCTTTGTAACAAAGTAAATAACCCATACAAATCAATCAAATATACACCATGTCACAAACTTCAAAAAAAACCCATAGAAATTAATGGTATATTACTAGACCATTTACACAAAATCCATATGAAAAAGAGTGAATTCTACTAACCATGATGGAAATGGACTACTATAGGCAATGCAAATGGAATACATAAGTATTTTTGTGTTGATTTGAAATCCTCTATATAAGTTTACATGGATTCATATAAATTATGTCATGTTTTTCATTTTTTTCTTCTAACTCCTAAAAAAATCTTTTATGCAACTTCCATCTAATTCAATGTTGAATGTTATATAAAATTATTATGATTAATAAAATTATCAAAAGAATGGTCTATATTGTCAAAATTAAACAAAAAACTCCATAAAAATTAAAACTCAACAAAAATGAATATATTACTCGAGATAATAAAATTTGATATAGAAAATTCAACTTATCTTCTTCTACATTGTCCAACAAACAATTTGATTCTCAAAATGTGATGAAGCAAGCATGATATGGTACTACAAAAAGTCAAATACATTAAATGTTGAAATGCACAAGACAATTGAGAGGGGGGGTGAATCAGTTGTATCAAATCACATCCACTACAGATCTTAATCAATTCCACATTCACTTTAATTTGTTACTAAGTTTAAACATGGAATGCAAATAACAAAAAACAAATACCAAAGACACCAAATTTACATGGAAAACCCAATGAGGGAAAAAACCACGGTGAGGATTAACTCACAATATAATAGTAATGCAAAAAAGGATACCAATCCTCACTACCCAAATAGGACACACTGTCAGGATACAAGGCTCACTTCCTATAGATAAATATAGATAACAAAAAATCTATCACAATAGGTTCCACACATTCGCAGCCTTAATCAAAGAATTGCAGACACCATCAGCTCACTGCTTTAAGGATTCAAACACATTAAAGTACGGTTGCCTTGATTCACTTTTGCACACTCTACTTTTCACACTAGTTTCGCATTTGACACCCTTCTCACCACTAATTCACAACAACTTGACTTGCATTTATATCATCTTCGATCTTAGAAACTTTCTTCAAGGTCGGATACACATTCTCTATTTTACAAATTCAAACTAGGTCGATGACTCAACATTCTCGCGGTGGATAAGAATGAGAGTGGACCAAGTTAATACTTAACTAGGATCCAAAAAAACATCTTGGATCAATCCATGCTTCCTTAATTGATGCTCATTCTTTATGTAATGTGTAGAAACTAGGTCGGCCAAACCTAATGAAAACACCTATGAAATTTGAAGTACACACATTCACAACAAGATGATAACATGTGGATCACATAATATGATTCACCAAACACTAGAACACCTCTTAGATACCTTCAGATAAATCCGCAACAACTGCAACAAATTCCATACACAACACTTTCCATCAGTCCAACCAGACTATGCAGATACATATAGTAGCTCTATAACAAGTCTTTCGGAGTACCAAATCATGAAAACTTCTACCAAAAAACTAATAACACCATTATTAACCTTTTCTAGATCTTCAAGAGCTGAGACAAACCATCAGAGGACTACAAAATAAAAATATTTCTCCCAGTCCACAGACAAACAACTCTGTTAGAACAGTTCACAAACCGATGAACACAACTTTCACTCTTCATCAAACCAGAATCTCTAACTCAGGATATATTGCCTGAAGATACTCATAAACAATACTACAGATCTGCACAAGCATAGGATCAACACAAAAGAAATGCAAAGAACATTATTAGAGAACATTCAAAACACACACACAACTCTATCTTCACTGTTTATTAATTTTCTCAAAAGCACTTGATGACTCATCATATCAACACACCTGCAACACCATAAAGATAACTCCATGCACTCACAACATCTCTATAATATCTTAACCATACATGTACCACCTTCAATCGCATGATTCCTTTCTCTGCAATAACTTGAACTATGTTGACATCAATGACAACACCACCATACTTGCAACAATCTACCCCTTTTTCATTGATGGCAACATGTGATGTGAAAAACCATCAAAGACAGCATAAAAACTCTCCTACTTCTTCTTCTTCTTCTTTTCAGATTAGACAACCTACACAAAGTTTTTGCACTCTCTCCTCCTTGCAAGATTCTCTTTTTCACATGATTCTATCTCCCCCTTTGACATTAATGGCAAATAAAATTTTTGCATGATTCTTCAACAATAAAATTTTGATCACTCCCTCTTAGGAGTGCAACCACATCTCATACTGCAACAATGATACTCTCTACTCCCCTTGAGGAGTAGACCATAATCATCAGTCCAGACAGGTGATGAATCAATAGATCCACTGGACTGATGCACATCCATGTGCACCTAGTTCAAAGAAGGAGGGGCAGTAACCCCCAACTTCTCCTTGAGATACTCAAAAGTATCCTTCGGAAGAGCCTTAGTAAATATATCTACAATTTGATCCTTTGTAGGTACATAATAAAGCTTGACTTCATACTCCAACACCTTCTCCCTAAATAAATGATATCTGATAGATATATTCTTTGCCTTGAATGCATTACCAGATTCTTTGAAATATTTATTGCACTTGTATTATCATAGAATATAGGGATAGGATCATCACACATCACACCTATATCTTTCAATGTTTGCTTCATCCAAATTACCTATGTACAACAACATGTTGCAATATATTCAGCCTCTTTCATCATAGTCCTTGCAACCTCTTGAATAGTTCAGTTCTTCCTCTCTACAACTCCATTCTGTTGAGGAGTTCTAGGAGCAACAAAATTTCTCTTTATACCATGCTCTTCACAAAACATATTAAACTCACCAAAAGTGAATTCTCTACCTCTATTAGACCTTAAACATTTGATTCTCAAGTTCACTTCATTCTCTACCCTTGACTTGAACACTTTGAATCTATCTAGATCTTGAGTTGTCTCCCTAAGAAAAGTTTATCAGATTATCAAATTTTACATGTCCCATCCTCTGATTCCACAACCGACTTTCATTAACATGAGACCAAAAACATTGACCATTATAACTCTTAAGTTCATAAGTGTTTCCATATGTTCTTCTTGTAGCTGCCACAGTTCTAGACCCTTTTCTAATCTCATAGGAGTTATCCTAGAACACAAGCTTAAATCATTTGCTACACATTTTTCCAACACTCAAAAGATTATGCCTTAGGCCCTTAACATAGCAGACATCATCAGTACTATGTTTTCCATCAAAAGTAATTGCTCCTTTTCCAACAATCTTTGCACCAGAATCATCTCCAAACATGACTAATCCTCCATCATACTTTTCAAGTTTAGTGAGCTTACTTTTTTCTCCAGTCATATGATTTGAACATCCATGGTCAATTACCCAATAGTCTTCATCTTTTCTAGCATGAAAGGCAGTAACTCGAGTACCTTCCATCTCATCCTTCTTGTTTTCTGGACCACATTCCCTTGGACATCTTCCATGGTTAATAGATGCAGATTTATTCTCCAGGGCTAGAAACAAGCATTCATCTTTATCATCCTCAAAATTAGATTCATAATCAGAAATTCCAACATCTTCTCTAACATAATACAAATTCTTGAACTTTCTATCCTTTTTGTCTTTATTATCTTTGTTCTTCTTGTGTATGGCTCTATTTGGAAATCTTAAAGCATAGTGACCAATATTTCCACAACTAAAACATTTAAAGGGTAATATACCTTAGTACTTACTGGTACCTTTCTTCAACTTCCTTGTAAAGTTTTCTTCCAATTCCTCTAAACCTTCACTATCCAAATCATCTTTTGTCATAGTTGCTTTGAAGGCTATTTCCATTTTCTCCTTTTCTTTTCCAAATTTCCTCATTTAAAATGTGATCAAGGTTCCAAACAGTTGTTCTTTAGTGAATTTATTTGGATCATACACTTCCTCAATAGATGATACCTTATCACTATAACTCTTCGGTATGGTCATCAAAATATTCTCTATTACATCTTCATCTGTTAGAGTACCACCTTGATTTTTGACTTCATTTGCTGCAATATCAACCCTCTGAAAGTAGCTTGCAATGTCTTCACCTTATTCCATTTTTAAGTTCTCATATGTGTGCTTTTTTGTTAGCTTCTTTGATAATTTGACTATCATTTCCTTCATAGATATCTTTCAAATTTTCTCATACTTCATAAGCAGTGCCTAAAGATTAAATTTTGTCCACTCAATCTTAAATAAAGCACTATAGATTGCATACCTTTCTTTTTCATTTTCCTCATAGGAAGAAATCTCATCTCCAAAAGAAGGACCACTTACCGGCTCAACATATTTTGTCTCAACAATTTTTCAAGTCTTGAAACCAAGAGAGATCGGGTAACCTCTCATCTGCACTTTCTAGTCATTATAGTTAGCTCCATCAAACAAAGGGATTGACAACTTGTGCGCCATCATATATAGCTCAAGTGATTAAGCTCTTTTCTGAGTGACCAAAGCTCTAATACCAATTGTTGAAATGCATAAGAAAAATAAGAGGGGGGGTGAATCAATTGTATCAAATCATATCCACTTTAGATCTTAATCAGTTCCACATTCACTTTAATCTATTACTAAGTTTAAACATGAAATGCAAATAACAAAAAGCAAACACTAGAGACACCAGATTTATATGGAAAATCCAATGAGGGAAAAACCACGATGAGGATTAACTCAGTATAATAGTAATGTAAAACTAGATACAAAGGCTCACTGCTAAAGGGCTCACTGTCTAGATAGGAATCATTGTCTGGATACAAGGCTCACTATCCAAAAGGAGGCTCACTGCCTATAGATAAAGATAGATAATAGAAAATCCACCACAACAGGTTCCACACATTCACAACCTTAATTAAGGAATTGTAGACACCATCAGTTCACTGATTTTAGGAGTCAAACACATTAAAGTACGGTTGCCTTGATTCACTTTCACACACTCTTCTTTTTTCACTTGTTTCACACTTGTTACCCTTCTCACTACTAATTAACAACAACTTGACTTTTATTTATATCATCTTCAATCTTAGAAACTTTCTCCAAAGTCAGCTACACATTCTTTATTTTACAAATTCAAACTAGGTCGGTGACTCAACATTCCCGTGGTGGATAACAATGGGAATGGACCAAATTAATACTTAATGAAGAACAAAAACAACAGATCAATCACACACTTCCTTAATTGATTCTTATCCTTTATGTAACGTGTAGACATTAGGTCGACCAAACCTAATGAAAACACCAATGAACTTTGAAGTGCGTGCATTCACAACAAAATGATAACATGTGGATCACATAATATGCTTCACTAGAAATTGGAACACCTCTTAGCTACCTTCAGATACATCCACAAAACTTGCAACAACTTCCATACACAAAACACTTTCCATCAGTCCAATCGGACTATGCAGATACATATAGTAGCTCTGGAACAAGTCTTCCAGAGTACCAAACTGCTAACACTTCTGCCAGAATATTGATAACACCATTATTAACCTTCTTTTAGTTTCACAATATTTGAGACAAAACATCAGTGGACTGTAGAGAAAAAACATTTCTCCTAGTCCATAGACAAACAACTCTACCAGAACAGTTCATAAACTTGTGAACACAACTTTCACTTTTCATCAAACTAGAAGCTATAACACAAAATATATTACCCAAAGACGCTCATAAACAACACTACAGATATGCACAATTATAGGATCAACATAGTATAAATGCAGAGCACATTCAAAACACACACAACTCTGTCTTCACTATTTATCAATTTTCTCGAAAGCACTTGATGACTCATCATATCAGCAAACTGTTAACACTATAATTTTCACCCTAGTTGAATCTTAACACATTTAATCATGTGAAACATGGGAAATTTTCTAAGGCTATGGGTCACCTATAGTAGAAAAGAACCTCAAGAGAAAGCTAGTTCTTAATTAGGTGTCACCTAATCTAATTATTTTTTGAAGGAAAAGGGAGAGGGAAAACCTTAAAATGAAAACTTATAAAAGCACCATTCTATGGTGATATGCCTAGATGTTAACCTAACTTGTAAACAACTTACATACATAAACCAATCAAATGAAAAAGCTCAACTCACACAACTCAACCTCATATGCCTCTTGCATAAGTATTTCATAAGAAGACCTTTAAAATGCCAAACTCTTAGAGGGAAAGATAATCTTCACAACTAGAAGCATTTTCATTTTTTGATAAAACTTATGACATGCAAAATGCATATATTTCTACAAAAGGTGCTAAGTTCGTGAGAGAAACCACAAGGAATTAGAAAATATTCACAAGTAATCTTATCTATCAAATACATGCACATAATATAACAGAAGAATTGAGAAGGAAAAATACTTTACTTCATTGATTTTCAAGGCATCCACTATCATTCAAGTCAAAAAGAGTTACAATACACTATATTCTCCTGAAAGGACTCACAGAAGTCACAGAGCAAAAAATAACCAAGTAAGACTTGAAAGTAGCATAAGTCAAAAAATGACTATATGCATCAACTTCCTTCCAAAACCCACCAAAGGAGGAACTGAAAACTGATTGGGGTCAGATGCCTCCAAAAATCCTAAAATGTAGCAACTAGATCTTCTCCAAAAAGGCTCCAAAGGGGTGAAAAAGTCAAAACTGACCTTGTCAAAGATAAAAGTATCATAAAACACCCCCTAGATGCTCTCCAAATGTCTCAAAACCAAGTCAACATGCCTATATCTTCTCCATGTGTTTCAAAATAGTCGTAACCTCCTCTAGCTTACTCTTAGATGTTTGGCATGTCATTAATCAAGGCATATCCTCTTTCCTTAAACGAATGCATTAGTGGCTCCTATATCTTAACTTTGCATTTAAAGAACATCAATACTTAAGGTGATTTATAAATATCACTAAATAAGTGTTTCACATTTAAAAGAAAGAAAAATTAAGGCCCATGATGTGGCCACAAGAATTCAATATAAACACTTTAAAAGTCATAAAGATTTATGACATGGCATTCACAAGGGAAAGAACACTTAAAGATTGTAAAACTTCTAAGGCATTGAAAAGTAAGAAGGCACAAAGCCACGAGTCCATTAGTTGTCATTTGATTTTAAAAAAATAAAGGACAGAAATCCCCTCCCATCGGCAACCTAGGGTTTCAAACCCTAAACAAGGTAAAAGCACAAATGAAAAAAATCATTTTCCTTCGAAACTTCTAAGAGAAGCTAAAGCAACCACTAGGGTTTAAATGAGCAGCTCGACATAGGTCTTCAATGGCAGATTTTTAGTTGTACAAAGGCATTTACTTGCATTTTTTGTTGATTTTCCTTCATAGAAACACTGGTAAGCCTTTTTTAGAAGTAATTTTAAGAAAATATTTCTATTTTTGCTCGATTTTTTTGATATATGCCCTCCATGGTCACAACTCTTTTGTTCTCCATTGATGCCTTCAAATTTTTCCTTTCCTTTTTTTATCTGCTCACTCTTCTGAGATGCCATGGAGATTTCTATATTGGACCTAGGAATGCATCTATACACAAGAATACTTTGAGTATTAAGATAAACACCAGCTAGGTAAGCACTCCTTGAGCATTTCCTGAGGAAATAAGAAAAAAAAAAATCATTTCTGTGTATTTTCTATGGCTTTATTGCTTCTTCCTTTTACGGCCGGTCTTCTGTGTATTTATTTTTAGAAATATCCACATAATTCCTATGCATATTTTCTTTTATATTCAATACTCGACATCTCCTATAGATTTTTGATCTTTTGTCTTTTGAGCTACAAACTTTGTATTATTTACAGAACCTAGATGGTTCTTTTTTTTTGAATCTCTATATTTTACCTCTTAGGCCCCTTTATTATGTCACGACCAGACTCATACTCTTTATAGGAAAATGAAGGTTTGCAAAAAAACTAGCTCGAAGGGCTCCACATCTTTTTGTAACTTCTCGTGTTACTCATGGCTGAGGATTATATCTTGTTTTCAGGAAAAAACATTTAAAAATATTCACTTCTGTAGCTTTTCCTATTCTCTTTATATCATGGCCACTCTAGGTTTTCAGGCAAAAATAAAAAATCCACTTGGGTTACTTCAAACCTATGTCTTACTTTTCTCTAAAAATATATAAGCATTGCTTCACATGTATCCTTTAAGTATATATCTTGTGACCCGTAGCTTTATCATGTTCTTATATGACCATATTTTGTAAACTATGTCATGTCTCTCAAGATCATGTTACTATCATTCCTTGAAACTCTATGTACTGGTGAGTCTATCCTTGGAACTCTTACCATTGTCTCAATAAGGTTTTCAATATTTCAGTGAAAGAAACCTCACCTAAAGAGTGCATTTCTTCACCTTAATCACTGACATGTTTCTAAGAACACATGCATTGTCTATATGACACTTGAATTGTAATGAATGACAGGTGTCCTTCCTGTTCAAAATGAGAATGCATTTCACTTTGATGTTCCATGTTCATAATCATATGTCTGATATTCACTATCACATGTAGAAACAAATGACTATTCTAATCATCCCTTGATATTCTTAATATCTTCTTGATAGCTCTAGATACTTGACTTCATGCTTTATGATTTATTATGGTTAATCACATGTCACTTATGATAGTGACCATAAAGAGATCAACTTGCTTTTTATTGCTTATCAAAAGTACACTATAACAACATGATGGGCTCAACCCTTGTGGGAGCCACATTTTAACCCACATGCTAATATTAAATGAGTCAAAACAACAACATAATTTTCCTATATATGCACATGAAGAAAACAAGTACATTTTTTATATCTGTATGATCACTTGATGGTTTTCCTAGACACCTAAAGTATGCATTTCTTATTTAATACACATTGAGATCAGTTTATACATGCATATGTGTTTTTTCATGTAAGGTTGGAGACCTTTCATTTCTTAGAGCATTTCTCTAACATCATTGTTATTGCCAAATACAGGATCTCAGAGCAATGTGGAGCTAGGATGGCCACAAACAGCTCGGGGCAGCAGTAGGGCAAGACAACACACTGAACCAGTCATTCAGGCAATGACTGGTCTCTCTCCTTATATGCACATTTATTATGTGTTTATCTATTGATGTATATGCTTTTCTTAATTTTCATTGAATAAGTAAAGTTAGTCTCATGGCTTGTGTGAGATGATGTACATTTTTACATTTAATAAAGATTACTTCTTTGTTCAGAAAATAATTGTAAAATCCTTCCTATGTTTCATGCATCTATATAAATGCAGTAATTTGTAAATGTAATCTTTTGAATTATTTCATTTATGCACTTGAATCTAATTTAGGAGAGATTAAAATGTACCTTTTCTTCTTTCAATTAAAATCAATAAGCTCTACCTAATTGAGCTATAAGTGAAAATCTGGTAACACACACCTACAACACCATAAAGATAGCTCCATGTACTCACAAAATCTCTACATTATCTCAACCATACATGTACCACCTGCAATCACATAATTCCTTTCTCTATAACAACCTGAACTATGTTGACATCAATGACAACATTAATGACAACACCACCATACTTACAACATAAAAGGTGTTTGCTTGTTGCACAAAGCACATAACAAGAAAAAGGTAGAGAATTATGGGCATGTATCATTGGTTAACTACCTTTTTTACCATTTTTGGCAAAGGCCATTTTGTACTCGCCAAATTTGGCGAGTGCTAAATGTGTTGCAAAAAATACTTTGCAATTTAGTGAGCGCCAAATGTGTCATTTGGAGACTTTACAATTTATTGAGCACCAAAATTGCTCTATAGAGAATTTGCAATTGTTAAGGCCTCAACCCTGTACGAAGACCTACAGAGCGGATAGAGAAGAGTGGGAGAGACTTAGAGTATCAATGAGACAAGGAGTGAGAGATGTAGAGATGGCTAAGGAGGGATGGAGAATCAGTCAAGGAGTGACTGAGAGATGTAGAGAGGGGAGAGGTAGAGAGGTGAGGAGGAGATAAAGGTGAGAGATAGAAGAGAGGGGGAGAGAAAAGGAAGTATTGGTAGAGGAGTAAAAAGGGATGGATAGAGAGGCAAACATGGAGGGAGTGAGAGGCATAGGGAAGGAGGAGTTAGAGAGGTGATGATGTAGAGAGGAGAGGGAAAATGAAGAGGAGAGAGAAGAATGAAGAGGTAGATATGGCTAAGGATGGATGGAGAGGCAGAAAAGGATAAACTAATAGACTTAGAGTAGGTAGAGGTAGAGAGGTGAGGAGGAGATAGAGGTGAGAGATGTAAGAGATGGAGAGAGAAAGGGAAGTATTGGAAGAGGAGTAATAAGGGAGAGAGGGAGTGAGAAGCATAGGGAAGGAGGAGTTAGAGAGGTGATGATGTAGAGAGGGGAAGTAAATTGAAGAGGAGTGGGAGAAGAATGAAGAGGTAGATATGTCTAAGTAGGGATGGAGAGGCAGATAAGGAGCTATTGAGAGACATAGAGAGGTGAGAGGTAGAGAGGTGAGGAGGAGATAGATGTGAGATATAGAATAGAGGGGGAGAGAAAGGGAAGTATTGGTAGAGGAGTAAGACAAGATGGAGGGAGAGGAAAACATGGAGGAACTGAGAGGCTTAGGTAAGGAGGAGTTAGAGAGGCAATGATGTAGAGAGGGGATGTTAATTGAAGAGGGAAAAGAGAGGAAAAAAGAGGTAGAGATGGCTAATAAAGGATGGAGAGGCAAGAAAAGAGTGATTGAGAGACCTAGAGAAGGGAGAGGTAGAGAGGTGAGGTGGAGATAGAACAGAGGGAGAGAGAAAGGGAAGTATTGGTAGAAGAGTAAGAAGGGATGGAGGGAGTGAGAGGCATATTGAATGAAGAATTAGAGAAGTGATGTCATATATAGGGGAGGGAAAATGAAGAGGAAAGAGAGAATAATGAAGAGGTGGAGATGGATAAGGAGGGATGGAGAAGAAAACAAGGAGTGATTGAGAGACCTAGAGAGGGGAGAGGTAGAGAAGTGAGGAGGAGATAGAGGTGAGATATAGAAGAGAGGGAGAGAGAAAGGGAAGTATTGGTAGAGGATTAATAAGGGGTGGAGGGAGAGGTACACATGGAGGGAGTGAGGGGCATAGGGATAGAGGCTTTAGAGAGGTGATGACATAGAGAGGGGAGAGATAGAGAAGAGGGGAAAGAGAAGAACAAAGAGAAAGACTTGGCTAAGGAGGGATAGAGAGTGCAGAGATACTTAGAGAGGGGAGAGGTAGAGAGGTGAGGGGAGAGAGAGAATTTCACAAAGACGGAAAGAGGGGAAAGGATGAGGGAGAGAGGTGGAGAGGGAGGTAAATAACTATACAACTCAAAGAGATATAGATGTGAGAAACCTATAGCCTAGGGAGAGAGGGGTGAGAGACATAGGAGAGAGATAGAGGGGGGAGAGGAGCAAGTAATGAGACAAGGAGTGAGAGGTAGATATGGATAACCTAGAGGGATGGAGAGGCAAATGAGGAGTGACTATGAGAGCTAGAGAGGGGAGAGGTAGAGAGGTGAGGGGGAGAGAGAGGTGAGAGATAGAAGAGAGGGAGAAAGAAAGGGAAGTATTGGTAGAGGATTAAAAACGGATGGAGGGAGAGGCAAACATGGACGGAATGAGAGGCATAGGAAAGAAGTTAGAGAGGTGATGATGTAGAGAGGGGAGGGAAATTGAAGAGGATAGAGAGAAGAAAAAAGATGTAGAGATGGCTAAGAAGGGATGGAGAGGCTGGCAAGGAGTGACTTATATACTTAGTGAGGGGAGAGGTAGAGATTTGAGGGGAGAGATAGGAAAAAATGAGAGAGAGAAGTTCAGAAAGAGGAAAAGAGAGCTAAGGATGAGGGAAAGAGATAGAGAGGGAGAGAAATAACTAGAGAGATCTTAGAGATATAGAGGTGAGAGACCTACAACCTAGGGAGAGGGGTGAGAGACATAGGGGTAAAGATAGGGGTGAAAGAAATAGAGGGGGGAGAGGGGTGGGTAATGAGACAACATGTGAGAAACCTGTTGATGCATTTTTTATGCACTTCTGAACACAGGTGATGCATAGGTGTATCACCTCTCCTGAAAGACAATCTTCCACAATCAAATTGCATAACACTATCCCAAGGTCTCTAATGTCAAGTCTTGATAGTGCTTGGAATATCTCAGTTGATTTATGTGATTTTTTGGAATCACAATGTGGTCTTGCGGATGAGTTACAAAGCGTGAGAATTCGGGTCTACAAATAGAGTTCTTAGGATGGGAGAGTTGTTGTACGTTTGGTGCAGGTTCAAGCAACAGTATAGAACTCCATTTCAACATTAGATTTAGCTTTATAATTTGCAATGAACCTTGCCTAAGGTTACCTATTATAAAAAAGGAAAAAGATCAAGGAAGACAGTAAGTTCCTAGACCTGAAACTAAAAATGAACAATGATCATAGAGGTTGCTATAGTAGAAAAACTCCTTAAATTGAGTTTTGCTTGGCCAAGAAGTACCTACAGTTACACAAAACCAGTGCAATCTTCTAAGGACTGCAGATTTTCAGATTACACACACACACATAATGCACATGCAATCAAACTAAGTTGCAGCAATAAAGTAATGAAGCTCAGACTAGCTTTGCAAACTGATTCATCATCAATGAACCACAAAAAAGCATGAGCTGGAAATTCATCAAATACTGAAACAACAGTCACCATTACCACTTCCATTCAAGAAACTACAACTAAACTAAAAGGGGAAGTAGAACCATGCATGCAAGATGAGAAAAATCAAAGAGAACATCCATAAAATCATGCAATGTTATCTTCTATTGCTGCAAATTCTTTTTACACTAGCTCTCCAAGCCTTTACAAATGAGGGGGAAACCCCTATTTATAGTTTTCCAAAGCCCGAATGAATGGATAGGATTGAATTACATTGTGTGGCCCAGATTTGATTGCACTATGGCTTCACCCACCCCACAATATTCAACAATTTAAAATACATATTTTTACTTTTAACTATTTTGTCTTTTAGTGCCCAGGAGCTGTAGCAGGTTTGTCCTCTAGTTGATGTCCCTTTTACTGTAGTTGAAACTACCTGAAAGCTACCTTCTTCCCCTTCATGGATAGGAAAACATTCCTCATCCAACCTAGTGCATCTCATTTTCAGATTTGTATCATTGTGGAATGGGTTAGTGGTCCTTGATCTTACGAAATAGCCTCTAATGGATCACTATCATTTGTTTGGAGGGAAGAAACAAATGCTCCCCCCACCACCTTCAAGGACATAGGCCTTCCTCTAATGCCAGCTCTATTGATGGGTGCTACAAGGAAAGGTGGATATAAAATGAATGGTGATAGGAGCTATGTGTTTTTCTTTGTTCAGCTTTCTCAATGGGTCTCCATGACGGACCCACGGTAGGCTTCTTGAATCATGCATACATGAAGTGTCATAAGTGCTTTCATACACAAATCAAGGAAAATGTTCGTCAAATCCTACAAAATCCTTGTTAGATTCACCCACGCATCATCAAAAGATCATCATATTTAGTCTAAATTTCCCTTAGCAGTTTACTTGGAGGGAATTTGGATGGTTTGGGCCCCAGAGGCCAGATTTCCCTGGCCAGAATGTTGTTTTGAAAGGGTGAACAGGGCAGGGCAACCCGGATGATTTCTCTCATCTTCAAATTTAGGAAATTTGAAAAGTTCATGGGGAAACCGTCCAATTTCAATATGTGGTTCAAAGCTTGTTTCTGGATTAGGAGGGAGTTAAGATGGTCTGGGCCCTAGAGGCTGGATTTCCATGCCTAGAATGTTGTTTTGAAAAGGCGAATAGGGAAAGGCAACCCAGATGATTTCTCTCGTCATCAAATTTAGGCAATTTGAAAAGTTCATGGGGAAAAGCATCTGATTTCAAGATGTGGGTCAAAGCTGAATTCCAGATTAGGAGGGAGTTTGGACGGTCCGGGCCCAAGAGGCTGGATTTCCCTGGCTAGAATGTTGTTTTGAAAGGGCGAATAGTGCAGGGAAACCGAGATGATTTCTCCCCTCTTCAAATTTAGGAAATTTGAAAAGTTCATGGGGAAAAGAATCCAATTTCAATATGTGAGTCAAAGCTCATTTCCAAATTGGGAGGCACTTGGACCATCATTAGGGCACCCAGAGTTATGAGGAGGGAAATCTATTTGCAGCTTTCCATTTGGAACGACCATGGTGAGGTAGAGTTCTCGAAATGGCCATGGAGGGACGCAGTTCCCAAAATGGACATGGAGGGAGAGAGTTTTGTAAATGGCCACAAAGGGATGGAGTTTTGGAAATGGCCACAAAGGGATGGAGTTCTAGAATGAAATTTCCGTAACTTCCCTAAACTTAACAAAACCTTGGCAGTTCACTTAGGTACCACAAAAACATCCCAAATCCATGGGAAACTTGTCCCCAAAGTCAAAAATGAAGCAAAAAGCAAGCTGAGCAAGTAGGGATGAGGCCTAGAGGATGCCGAGGCAACAGATGAAGGGAAATCCTCAGGGGAACTTCTATGAAAGCAAAAGACTTAGCAAAACTCAGGTAGGTGAATTTGGTCAAGGGAATTTTATCATTTTAAGGCACATGACCAAATGAGGGCTCAATAAAGGGGCACACAAAATGAAACAGGAGCAAAGTAGCCCGTCGGGAGTGAAAAGAGGGGGTCCCTACCCATAGTGGGGTGTGTGTGCAAAATATGCACAACAAATGGTGACTCGCTGGGGAAATGCTCTAGAGAATTTTGATGACAAAATGGAATCACGAACCCAAAATCTCTAGTTCCGATCTACACGCTAGGGAAAACAAGCTAGACGCTCAACCAAAGGATCAAAACCACTAGTTAATCCAACCTTCAGTATGCTAAAACTCCAAGTGTGTGCAGTTGTGTCAATTCCCATCCTTCAATTGCTACAAGAACCCAAGCTCTGTCAAGTTAAGCTACGTAGTTTATTCTAACTCCAAAAGAATATGGGACATTACCTCGTTGTCAGTCAGGTGTCCATAGCCCCGATGAGGTTGGCACTATGATTCTCCTGAACATTGCTCTATTGTCGGTCAGGCATCCATAGCCCTAGTAGAGTTACTTGGATACCCCTACAAAGCTGAATTTCTTTCCTTTTGATTTTCAATATTGAATTCTTTATATTTCAACCCGCAAGCATTGAAGCTCGCACTCAGGGCTGAGAATCACAGTGGTGCTGAAGCAAAATTTTAGATTTTTCACTTAACTAGACTTCACAAAGGATCTACAACGACCTATAGATTCTTAAAATATGTGAGAAATATAAGATTCCATAATACATCAGAATCAGACCAACCAATGACTTATCCTCTTTGAATCAAACACCCAGATCACTTGACACTAATAGAAGATCCTCACCATCCACTCTGAAAACTTGATTAGAGTTTGATGAAGAAATACATAGAACAACCCCAGGTGATAAGTGTGGTTGTTGATCACATAGATGTGTCCAACCAAAAGCAGAGGGACCCCGAGCAAAGCAACAACAAAGCAACAACAAAACGGAAGCAAAGCAAATGAAAAGTGAACACAAAAACTAACCAAAGCGGGACAACAAAAGAAAAAAATGAAGAAACTACTCTAAAGCAAGCAACCTACAACAAACCAACTAACCTAACAAAATCAAGAAAGCAGAGTATTTATAGGAAACCTACACTACTCAAAAATAAGCTATGTACAAAGAGATATTTACTAAGCACTATGTTTAGGCAAGGCGAACTGACATCAATGCTCATTGGATTTCACAGTGCATGCACAAGAAAATAGACAAATGTTATCATTTTTAACCATACAAATTTATCTTTATATTCTGAAAAAAGAAATTTAAAGTTGCAACACTCAAGTTTAGTCACCCGGTCAGGGAAAATAAAAAATTTAGGAGGCTCACTAAACCCATGGTTAATCTATAAACATGTTTGTCTCCCCTCATTCCCATAATCAAAATGATAAGTACATATATGACAATTAACAAGAGCAAGGAAGGATAGAACCTGGATTTCATTGTGCAATTGTGGTAGTGTTTGATAGTGGAGAGCGAGCACTACATCATCAGCAACCTCAGGCGGGCATGGTGGAGGGTGCAGCACTTCAAGCATCAAGCCTACATAAGGTAGGGAGAATGGGGTAGAAAACACTTCTTCCACATCTTGCGTGGGAGTGGCAATCCCTATCAATTGTTCTTTGAGAAGATAGACTTCATCTCATTGATCTTCTACAAACCTAGTGTCCACTTGATTGTTATCCTCAAAAGACAGCACGCTATCCCAATTCCTTTCCCAAGTGTTGTCCTTATTTATGTGGTATTCAATGTCGTGGGACAATGACATGCATGGATATTTCCTATTGCAGCCATTTGAATATGAAGGAGGATCAACAATGATCATCGCAGAAGGACTCCAAGCTATATCTTGTAGTCGACCAAGTGCTTAATCTCTCTTGGAAGCTATCTCAACACCCCCGCCTCTGTCTTCTTCTCTTTGTTGTTCGTGCATCTCATCATGACATTCACTCATTTCCTCTTGTTCACTATCGCTATAGATGAAGAAAGAACCCCTCTTCCAATCTGGAAACTCGAGTGCATCACAGTTCGAAGGCTTAAGGAGTATGTCTTCATCACTACCATCTTCTAGGATGTGCTCTTCCTCGGCATGATCATACCTCCGCAGTACAACTCCCAATGGAAAGAAGTCATCAATTCATGGCATCTCATCAAGGGGACCAAAATCTACTACGTAATTTCCCTCCAAAGAGTCTCCATAAAGCCCATCGTCCATGGTGCACAAATGCTATTCAAGAAGAATAAATTCTTGATGACTAGTGCGTAGCCTTCCTATTTGATCTAATTCATCGCTCAGAAGCTCGAGACTATATTATTGTCCTTCTTCTATTGTTGTCCCAACATCCTCTTGAGGACTACCTTCAAATAGGTTGTCACTTGGCTTGGGCTCTTGATCCTCACGCTCCATCCTTGAAGCAACTATAGGAAGTGGTGTGCTTGTATGCCTTCCCTGTTCCTTGACTTGGTTGATGGCTTCATGGCACTATCCACATGTCAACTCTAAGTGCGATGAATAATGAAGTCTGCACCAATTCGGCAGTAGTAGCACCTCCAAATCCACTTGGTATTTCAACTCTGACCAATCCTTTGCTAATCTGGAGACGATTTGGTCATATATTTCCGCTACTGGGTCCTCATCATCACTTGAAAAAGAAGCTTGATGGTAGATAGTTGTGGCAAGTGGTTTTTCCCACTCCTCCAAACTTTCATTTTCAGATTCTTGATCGCTGTCATTAACGAAAGAGAGGTCTTCTACTCTGATTTCACTTATACTCTTGTCATCATTTTTTTTTGTTCCGAAGCTGTCAACCTCTTCCTCTTTCTAATTTTCATTGGCTACTCCAGCATCTATTTCTGTGAAGCTTCTTGGTCCGACTTGAAAGTGTTGTCCTCCAGATGCTGACAACTTCTCTACCTCATGGGATGACTCATCCTCCTTGACAGTTGGATGCTCCATCTTTTACGAACAACCTTTGACTTGGCTGATGATGTTTGCACATGATGAACAAGTAAATTTTGAATGTGGTGCATTGTGAAATTTGCACCAACTTGACATTAGTACTTCCTCCAATATTGGTCCATCTTTGTTGCCAAAAAATTCTTGGATCAGCTCTTCGAATGCTTTAGCTGCCACGGTTTTCAACTCCTCCTCTAGGTCTGCAAGGACTAAAGGTTGATAGATTTTTCAAAAGGGAATTTCTCCCTACAAGACTCTTTCAACTTTGTCCAAGAATGTTAGACACTCCAATTCATTATTCTTGCAAGTGCAATGGATCCTACACTTGTCTACCAATGCAAACTGTTGCAATGGCCTCTTCAATATCCTATTTAAATCTGCATACAGCTGAGTGATGATGATTTGCACGTGTTGCTCCATTTCAACTCAACTTTTGTTTGCCTTCAAAATTTTATGATATTAAGTCCCCAACATTAAAGAGATCTCTCTATCTCACATTTCCTCTTGAAAGTGCTCTTACCGACTTCCAAATTTCATCTTTGTAGCCATAACATGTCATGCCCTCCTTCTAGACCTAGTTCTCTTGATGCATTTTTTATGCAGTTCTCAACACAGATAATGCATAGGTGCATCACCTCTCTTGAAAGATAATCTTCCACAATCAAATTGCAAAACACTATACCAAGGTCTCTAATGTCAGGTCTTGAAAGTGCTTGGAGTATCTTAGTTGATTTATGTGATTTGTTGGAATCACAAGGCGGTCTTATGGATGAGTTACAAAGCGTGGGAAGTTGGGTCTGCAAATGGAGTTCTTAGTATATGGGAGTTGCTATGTGTTTGCTGCAGGTTCAAACAACAGTCTAGAACTGCATTTCAACATCAAATTTAGCTTTACAATGTGCAATGAACCTTGCCTAAGGTTAGCTATTAAAAAAAAAGGAAAAAGAGTAGGGAAGAGAGCAAGTTCCTAGACTTGAAACTACGAATGAACATTGATCATGGAGGCTGCTACAATAGACAAAATCCATAAACTGAGTTTTGCTTCGCCAAGAAGAACCTACAGTTACACAAAACTAGTGAAATTTTCTAAGGACTGTAGATTTTTAGATTACACACACACATCATGCACATGCAATCGAACTAAGTTGCAGCAATAATGGAATAAAGCTCAGACTAGCTTTGAAAACCGATTCATCATCAATGAACCACAAAAAAGCATGAGCTAGAAATTCATCAAATACTAAAACAACAGTCACCATTACCACTTCCATTCAAGAAACTACAACTAAACTAAAAGGGGAAGTAGAACCATGCATGCAGGATGATAAAAATCAAAGAGAACATCCATAAAATCATGCAATGTTGTCTTCTATTGCTGGAAATGATTTTTACACCAGCTCTCCAACCCTTTACAAAGGAGGGGGAGACCCCTATTTATAGTTTTCCAAAGCCCGAATGAATGGATAGGATTGAATTACATTGTGTGGCCCAAATTTTATTGCACCAGGGATTCACCTACCCCACAATATTCAATAATTTAAAATACATCTTTTATTTTTTTCCTATTTTGTCTTTTAGTGCCCAGGTGTTGTAGCAGTTTTTTCCTCAAGCTGATTTCCCTTTTACTGTAACTGAAACTACCTGAAAGATGACTTCTTCCCCTTGATGGATAGGAAGACATTTCTCATCCAACCGAGTGCATCTTGTTTGCAGATTTATATCATTGTGGAATGGGTTAGTGGTCCCCAATCCAACGAAACAACCTCTAATGGATCGCTATCGTTTGTTTGGAGGGAAGAAAAACAACCACTCCCCCCACCACTTTCAAGGACATAGGCCTTCCTCTAATGCCAACTATGTTCATGGGTGCTATGAGGAAAGGTGGATATAAAATTAATGGTGACAGGAGCTATGTGCTTTTCTTTGTTCAGCTTTCTCAATGGGTCTCCCCAATGGACCCGCAGTAGGCTTCTTGAATCCTACATACATGAAGTTTCGTAAGTGCTTTCATACACAAATCAAGGCAAATGTTAGTCAAATCCTGCAAAATCCTTGTTAGATTCACCCATGCATCATCAAAAGATCATAATATTTAGTCTAAATTGTCATTAGTAGTTTACTTGGAGGGCATTTGGATGGTCTAAGCCCCAGAGGCCAGATTTCCCTGGCCAGAATGTTGTTTTGAAAGGGTGAACAGGGTAGGGCAACCTAGATGATTTCTCTCATCTTCAAATTAAGGCAATTTGAAAAGTTCATGGGGAAAAGTGTCCAATTTCATTATGTGGGTCAAAGCTCATTTATAGATTAGGAGGAAATTTGGATAGTCTGGGCCCCACAGGCCAGATTTCCCTGGCCAAAATGTTGTTTTGAAAGGGAAAATAGGGCAGGGCAACCTGGATGATTTCTCTCATCTTCAAATTTAGGCAATTTGAAAATTTCATGGGGAAAATCGTCCATTTTCAATATGTGGGTCAAAGCTCGTTTCTAGATTAGGAGGGAGCAGGGAAAACTATAGTGGTGAATCTTCACCAATTGGCGAATATTTGAAATCGGGACCTCCAAAATTGTTGAATAATACAAGTTAGAAAGGATATTGAATCACCAGGTTTTCACAAAAAAATAAATTTGTCTCGATTAATTCACCAACGTAGTATTTTTTAAACGATGCATCATTGGAACTGATTCGATGGTAGTTTATACTATAATTATAGATATTAATTATATTCACCATTAATTTTATATTCCTAAAATTATTTTTTGGGAAATATCACCACTAATAATAATTTACCTTTTCATTTTAGGGATATTTTAGCCTTGAATAGTTTTTCTATTTATTGCCATCGATTAGCTTTTTAATCGAATGGTTGCAAGTCAATTTCGTGACTTTATATGCACGTGCCTTTTAAAAAGGTTATTGAGGCCCAAAATTTGATCTCTACCGTTCACTGTTGCCATTGGTTCATGACATACATCATCAGCATTGTATCGATGGGACATCCCTAAGTGTCCCACCGATGATGTTCACTCACACTGATAAGGCTTCCACACATCCGATCAAAGCTTTGTTTGATCTCCACCATTCACTATTGCCAATAGTTTATGACATACATAATCATCATTGTATCGACGAGACATCCCTAAGTGCCCCATCAATGATGTTCACTCATGCCGATATTTTCTCACGGAATGAACTTGCAGCTATCCAATTTAAAAGCTAATCGATGGTAAAATTTTCAAGTTTCATTTAGTCTTACCTTTCAAGTGAGATTTTTTAAAAACACTTCATACGTGTGTGCTCCAATGCATTTTCAATAGTGAATTTCTTGACCCCCACAAGGGGGCTCTGCCCCCTTGACCCCAACAAGGGGCACTGCCCCTTGACCCCATCAGTGGCTGCTGCCCTGGGGCCCCTACTTCAATATTAAAATAAAACATAAAAAATTGGCG
The DNA here is from genome assembly GCA_007115665.2 of Sequoiadendron giganteum. NCBI lineage: Eukaryota > Viridiplantae > Streptophyta > Pinopsida > Cupressales > Cupressaceae > Sequoiadendron > Sequoiadendron giganteum. Next base: position 313,749,415 of record CM021103.1, read on the forward strand.
AACTACACTGACCAACTGTGCAATTTTTTAAAGGAGAGATTCTCCATTATAATTAATCATTTTAGTGATTATTCACTAGGATTCGCGAGGATTTTACACCTTTGCTAAGGGGGGGGTTTCTTAAAGTTATCCCTGGGAGGAAGTTTGGACGGTTCAAGCCCCAGAGGCCGGATTTCCCTAGCCAGAATGTTGTTTTGAAAGGGAAAACAGGGCAAGGAAACCTGGATGAATTCTCTCGTCTTCAAACTTAGGAAATTTGAAATTTTCATTGGGAAAAGCATCCAATTTCAATATGTGGTTCAAAGCTCATTTCCAAATTGGGAGGCGGTTGGACCATCATTAGGGCACCTAGAGTTATGAGGAGGGAAAGCTATCTAGAGTTCGTCATTTCGAACAACAATGGTGAGGCAGAGTTCCCAAAACGGCCACAGAGGGATGGAGTTCCTGAAATGGCCATGGAGGGATGGAGTTCCCGAAATGGCCACGAAGGGACAGAGTTCTAGAAACGGCCATGGAGGGATGAAGTTTCAGAAACTACCATGAAGGGACAGAGTTCTGAATGAAATTTCCGCAACTTCCCAAAACTTAACAAAACCTTCGTAGTTTACTTAGGCACCACAAAAACATCTCAAATCCATGCAAAACTTGTCCCCAAATTCAAAAATGAAGGAAAAAGTGAGTCGGGCGAGCAGGGATAAGGCGTGGAGGATGTCGAGGCAATGGGTGAAGGGAAACCCTCAACGGCACTTCCATGAAACCAAAAGACTTAGCAAAACGTAGGTAGGTGAATTTGGTCAAGGGAATTTGATCGTTTGAAGGCACATGACCAAATTAGGCTCCAAGAAATGGGCACGCAAAATGAGATGGGAGCAAAGCAGCCCATCATAAGTGAAAATAGGGGTTCCCTACCCATGATGGGGCGTGTGTGCAAAACATGCACAAAAAAACCTAGATATGGCTAAGGAGGGATGGAGAAGAAGACAAGGAGTGATTGAGAGGCCTAGAGAGGGGGGAGGTGTTGGCAAAACAAGGATAGACAACTAAGAGGGGTGATGAATCAGTTGTTACCAAAATAAAACTTATTCAACATTAATCAACCTTAAATCTCATATTTGATACTTAACAGTGCAAGCATAAATCAATAACACATCAGAGACACATGACCACCAAGATTTTATACATGGAAACCTTATTAGGGGAAAAACCACAGTGGATGTTAGTCCACAAGATTATACCCTATTAGAAGTATAATGAAGAATGAAAAAGGAATGCACTTGCATTCAGGAACACTACCTAGAGCTTACTGCTAAGAGGAAGGCTCACTACCTTACATTAAATAATCAGATTAAATCCATCTAATGAGTTTGAACTCATATATTAGTTTCTACAAAAGCTTGCTGACAGTTCTGATTAGGCACACAAAAAAATTTACACACTCTTCCACACTTTGCTCAATCTCTTTCACACTCTGCTCTGCTCTTGAATTATTTCACCTTTATTCGCACATGTACACAACTTTCACACACCGAGCATACCTTGAGCACACTTCAAAATGAGTAAAAAATTGCTCTTATATATCCGCCACACGGATTTACATCAACTACATTTTCGGCCACAAATAAATAATGAATTACAATTTTTGGCCTTAATACATGAATAAATATTAATGTGCACCAACACAAGTTGGTCACAACATACTAAAGACCCCAAAAAACACCTTCGAACATGCCAAACAATAAAATATTAATCCTCATGGATCTGCAACATGCTACCCCATCATGTTGGCCAAGAACATGAAAACTCGAGCACACATCGGAAAAATATTTGATCATGAACAATACAATCAATGTGAACATACAACAAGGATAGAGCATGATCTAGACTCATCCATGAACGTCACAGCAACATGCACAACAACTGAAATTATGAGAATTCCATCCTCTTCTTCCAAGAATACCTACTACAATAACAAAATGACTATAGGAACATAGAACTTCATAACTTCCTCCAATCTTGATGCATACCACTGAGACTTTCAGACCACATACTAGATAGATTGAGCAACAAAACCTTTAGTGCACCCCACTAGAAACTTGGTGTTCACAACTTTCCAAAATTCTGACCTTCTCAGCTTCACTAGCTTCCTGCAATATATTTATTACAATTTTCTCAATATCCTCGACATATACAACCTTCATAATCACCAATGCTAATAGTGTTGACATCAATGACAACCACATATCAACAATGCAACCACAACATCCATCAATCTCCCCCTTTGGCATTGATGGCAACACATGATGTGAAAAATAATGCCATCAACCCAACTAGCTCTTCTCCAACAATATCCCCCTTAGATTGTGCACTCTTTTCATGTTTCCTTCTTCTCCCATGTTTTTCACATTGTTCTTCTCCCCCTTTGACATCAATGGAAAAGTTACACATGCTCTGATCACATATTTGAATCATCTGACTACTCCCCCTAAGTAGCAGCCACCACAATATCAATCTGGAATAGGATATGGCTATGAATTCATGGACTGATGCAAAGACTTGCATCTCTTAGTTCTGATGAGGAGGGGAAATCACCCCTAACTTGCCTCTAAGATACTCAAAAGTATCCTTAGGCAATGGCTTAGTATAGATGGCTGCAATTTTCTCCTTGGTAGGTATATACTCCAGTCTAACTTCTTTGTCACTTACTTTATCTCTCAAGAAGTGATATTTTATGGATATATGCTTTGTCTTTGAATGAATCACTTGATTCTTAGAAATTTTTATGGCACTTGAATTGTCGTGGAATATGGCAATGGGTTCTTTATACTCAATTTTGTCATCTCTCAAAATTTTCTTCATCCACAATACTTGAGTACAACTATTTGCAGCAGCAATATATTCTGCCTCAGCAACAGATAATGAAACACAATTATGTTTTTTACTTAGCCAAGTTACCAACTTCTTCCCTAAGAAGAATGTACCGCTACTAGTAATCTTCCTGTCATCCACATCTCCAGTCCAATCAGCATCAGTGAAAGCACTCAAAATAAGATCATCATCCCTAAGATACCAAATACCGAGATCAACTTTCCCTTTCAGATATTTGAAAATTCTTTTCACAACAATCACATGAGACTCTTTAGGATCATCTTGATATCTAGCAACCATGCATACATCATTCATTATATCTAGCCTGGTCCAAGTCAAATAGAGTAATCCACCAATCATTGACTTGTATCTTGTTTGATTTTCTTTAGGAGAATCATCATTTTGTGTAAGTTTTCATCTGGTTACCATAGGTGTACCAACTAGCTTTGAATCTTCCATGCCAAAAAATTTAATAGCTCTTTCACATACTTAGACTGAGATATGAAAATTCCATCATCTAACTGAGTGTTTTGTAGTCCTAAAAAGAATTTTAGCTCTCCTATCATTGACATTTCAAACTCGCTTTTCATTTCATCATTAAACTTCATACACAAATCATCATCACCTTCAAAAATAATGTCATCAACAAAGACTTCAATGACTAATTCTTTATTTTTATCCAAATTGAAATATAGATTGTTGTCAGCAGTACCTTTATTGAATCCAAGTTTCAGAAAGTATTTATCCAATCTAGCATACCAAGCTCTAGGAGCTTTCTTGAGTCCATATATAGCTTTCTTCAATCGACATACCATATTTTCTTTTTCAGTCAGTTAAAATCCATCTAGTTATTCAACATAGACTTCTTCTTCTAGCTCACCATTTAGAAATTTTGACTTTACATCCATCTGATAGACTTTGTAATTCGTGAAAGTAGCATAAGCAAGAAATAATCTTACAGCTTCAATTCTAGCAACAAGGGAAAAAGTTTCATCAAAATCAATACCTTCTATCTATGATTACCCTTTACAAACTAGTCTTGCTTTGTTTCTAACCACTTCACCTTGCTCATTCAGCTTATTCTGAAACACCCATTTGGTTCCAACAACATTTTTATTTTGAGGTCTAGGAACATGATCCCATGTATCTTTTTTCTCTATCTGCATTAGTTCTTCTTTCATGGCTTCCATCCAATATTCATCGTTGCATGGTTCATTGATATTGCTAGGCTTAGTTTTGGAAATTAGATAATAATCTTCCAAAATTATTCTTCTAATGTGCACACCTTTGCTCTTATCTCCTATGATATGGCTATTAGAATGATTTCGCCTTACATACTTGGGAGTTTTAGGATTTTCTTTGACTTCTTGTTCTTTTGTTCTTTCTTCTGCACTTCTGCTAGTTTTTTCTTCCTAATTCTCTTGGTTCACCAGAACAATCTGAAGTCGATTTTGTGTCTGAACATTATTTCCATTGTTAGTATTATCATGTTGATCATCTGAATCATATCCACTACATCTGGATGGTCTAACAATATCTTCATCAACTTTGTCATTTGCACTTTGAACCATTTTCTTAAACCTTTTATTAAAGCATTGGTAAGCTTTACTTTTAGTAGAGTAACCTAAAAATATTCCTTCATCACTTTTAGCATCAAACTTTCCTATATCATCATCTCTCTTGATGTAGCATTTTCTTCCAATTTTTTTGAAATATTTGACAGTAGGCTTATAACCAAACCATGGCTCAAAAGGTCTCTTACCAAAATTATTGTTGACATTCACCTGGTTAATGGTGTACACAACAATACTTATAGCTTCTCTCCAGTATAAGTGAGGAACATTTTCTTCCAACATCATGGTTCTAGCAATGTCTAGAATAGTTATGTTCTTTCTTTCAACAACTCCATTTTGTTGAGGGGTCTGGGGAGCAGATAGTTGTCGTTGGATTCCATGCTCTTCATAGAAAGAATTGAATTCCCAGGAAGTGAATTCACCACCTCTATCTGACCTTAGGAATTTAATCTTTTGACCTATCTCATTTTCTGCCATAGCTTTGAAGCTTTTAAAATTTTCTAATGCTTCATGTTTTTCTCTTAAGAAAGCAACCCATATCATTCTAGAATAATCATCAATGAGCAACATAAAATACCTTTCACCTTGTAGACTTTTTATTCTGGATGGACCACATAAATCAATATGCATCAAGTCCAGTACTCCATTAGAGCTATATTGTTTTCTCGGAAAATAATTTCTTGTATGCTTTCCCATCTGACATTCCTTGCACATTTTGTTAGTAGGATTCACTAACTTAGGAAGGTCTATGCCTACTTGAGTAGAGATTATCTTGACAATTTTATCGAATTTCACATGACACAACCTCCTATGCCATAACCAACTTACATCAATTTGAGCAATTAAACAACTTTCACTAGCAGCACTCAAATGAAAGATATTACCTTTTGTCTTTGTACCTAAATAAATCATATTTCCATAACTTCCCCTTATTCCGCACTTACCATCCTTGAGTTGAATAAATAGTGCCTCTGCCACGAATCACACCAAAAGTGTTGTCTCCAAATTTTACAACACCACCATCATGGTTTTCCAAGCTTACAAACTTGCTTTTTTCACCAGTCATATGATGTGAGCATCCTTTTTCAATTACCCACTCATCCTTTTCTTCAATTTTCACTGCAAGAGCTTTCTCAACATTCACATTACTAGTAGATTCAGTGGACACCTGACCATTTTCTTTGATAGCAATGAATACCCATTCATCTTCATTTCCAATTTCTTTATCATATTCTTCATCAGTTACACCTTCTTCAACATAATAGCATTTCCTTTCAAATCTAGTCTTCTTGTGTTTGTACTTAGAAACTCTTTCAAGACATCTTGATGCAAAATGACCTATTTTACTGCAAGAAAAACATTTGATAGGTAACTTTCCTTTGTACTTACCATGACTTCGTATTCTCTTTTCATAATCAATGCTTCTAGTTCTTCTAATTCTTTTTCTTCATCTTCAATCTTTTTCATCTCATCTTCATATTTGAATGTCCTTTTGGAACTCTCTCCCGGATTGTATCTTTGTTGAATTTTTCTGGATGCAGTAGCTTTGAATGCAGACTCAGTCTTAGGAGTAGATTTACCATATTCTCTTAACTCAAAGACAATAAGTTTTCCAATCAGCATGTCTCTTATCACATTTTTCACTGTCCTGAGTTCATCAATAGCATGAGATCTTGTTTTGTAGGAGGGAGGCATAGATCTAAGTATCTTAGCCACAAGTTCTTCTTCATCCAAGGTTCCACTGACACATCTAATGCTCATCACTAGTTCATTTATCTTTTGAGAAAAAGAGAGGATGTTCTCATCTTCACTCATCTTCGTGTCTTGCCACTTGCCTTTTAAAAATTGTAGCTTAGCACTTTTCACTAGTGCATCTCCTTCATACAATGTTTCCAAATTTTTCTAGATCTGATATGCAGTCTTCAATCCTATCACATTTTTCATCTTTGAATCTATCAGAGCACTCAACAATGCTTCAATAGCCCTGGTATTAGCTTATGCTTGCTTGATCTCATCTTCAGAGGATGGACCATTCTGAGGAATAGTATATGCACTCTGTGTGATCTTCCAGAAAGGTTTTCCAATGCACTTCAAATGACACTCCATTCTGACTTTCCATAAAGAGTAGTTTGTACCATCAAATCTAGGACTATCCTTCTTATATGATGCCATCTCGGATCACCTCAAGCTATTAGGATTCTTCAAAGGAACTAGCTCTGATACCAATTGTTGGAAAAACAAGGATAGGCAACTAAGAGGTGAATCAGTTGTTACCAAAATAAAACTTATTAGACATTTATCAAACTTAAATCTCATATCTGATAATTAACAGTGAAAGCATAAATCAATAACACATCAGAGACACATGAACACCAAGATTTTATACATGGAAACCCTATTAGGGGAAAAACCATGGTGGATGTTAGTCCACAAGATTATACACTGTTAGAAGTATAATGAAGAATGAAAAATGAATGCACTTGCATTCAGACACATTTCCTAGAGCTTAGAGCTCAAAGGAAGGCTCACTGCCTTACATACAATAATCTCAAATCCATCTGATGAGTTTGAACTAAGAAATTAGCTTCTACAAAATCCTAATGATAGTTCTGGTTAGGCACACAAAAACTTCTCGACACTCTTCTACACTCTGCTCAATCTCTTTCACACTTTGCTCTACTCTTGAATTATTTGACCTTTATTCGCACATGTACACCACTTTCACACACTGATAATACCTTGAGAACACTTGAAAATGAGTAAAAAATCGCTCTTATATATCCACCACATAGATTTACATCAACTACTTTATTGGACACAAATAAATAATGAATTACAACTGTCGGCCTCAATACATGATTAATCTTAATGTGCACCAACACAAGTTGGTCACAACATAGTGAGGACCTAAAAAAACACCTTCGAACATGCCAAACAATAAAATATTCATCCTCATGGATCTGCAACATGCTACCACCATCATGTCAGCCAAGAACATGAAAACTCGAGAAAACATCAGAAAAATATCTGATCACGAACACTCCGATCAATTTGAACGTACAACAAGGATAGAGCACAATCTAGACTCATCCATGAATGTCACAAGAACATGTGCAACAACTGAAATTACCAGAATTTCATCCTCTTCTTCCAAAAACACTTGCTACAGTAATAGAATGATTATTGGAACATAAAACTTCATAACTTCCTCAAATCTTGATGTGTATCACTGAGACTTTCAGACAACATACTAGATAGATTGAACAACAAACCCTTTAGTGCACACCACCAGAAACTCAACATTCACAACTTTCCAACATTCTGACCTTCTCAGCTTCACTAGTTGCCTACAATATATTTATTACAATTTTCTCAATATCCTCGACATATACAGCCTTCAGAATCACCAATGCTAATAGTGTTGACATCAATGACAACCACATATCAGCAATGCAACCATAACATCCAACAAGAGGTAGAGATGTGAGGGATAGAGAGAGGTGAGAGACAGAAGAGAGGAAGAGATAAAGCAAAGTATTGGTAGAGCAACAAGAAGAGATGGAAGGAGAGGCTAACATGGAGGGAGTGAGATGCATAGGGAAGGAGGAGTTATAGAGGTGATGATGTAGAGAGTGGAGGGAAACTAAATAGGAGAGAGAGAAGAACAAAGAGCTAGAGATGGATAAGGAGAGATGGAGAGGCTAACAAGGAGTGACTCATATACTTAGAGAGGGGAGAGGTAGAGAGGTGAGGGGACAGATAGAAAAAAATGAGAGAGATAAGTTCACAAACAGGGAAAGAGGGGTAAGGAGGAGGGAGAGAGGTGGAGAGGTGGAGAGGGATGGAAATAACTAGATATCCCTTAGACATATAGAGGTGATATAATTAGAGCCTCAAGAGATAGGGGTGAGAGACATAGGGTGAGAGATATGGTTGAGAGTTAGAGGGGGAGAGGATGTTGAAACACACAAGACAACTAAGAGGGGGGGTGAATCAGTTGTAACAAATCCTTTACAATTAAACTTAATCAATTCCACTTTAACTTCAATCTATTATTAAGTGTGAACATGAAATGCAAATAACAGAAAGAAAACACCAGAGACACCATATTTATGTGGAAAACCCAATGAAGGAAAAACCACATTGATGATTAGGTCACAATATAGTAATAATGCAATACTGAATATGGAGGCTCACTGCCAAAGGGCTCACTACCCAAATACAAAGGCTCACTACCTAGAACTAGGGCTCACTGCCTTAAAGAAGACTCACTGTCCATAAGGAGGCTCATTGCCTACAAAAAATAAATAGAGATGAACAAAGATCCACCACAAGGGTTCCACACACTCAACGCTTTAATTAAAATATTTAGACACCATCAGCTCACTGCATTCAGGAATCTAACACGATAAAGTAATGTTGCCTCAATTCACTCTTGCACACTCTGGTTTTCACACTTGCTCAACTTGTGGATGATGGATGGATGATCAATTTGCTACAACTTGATTTTCTTTTATACTATCTTCAACCCTAGAAACATTCTCCAAGGTCGGCTATACAATTTCATTTACAAATTCATACTAGGTCGGCTATACAATTTCATTTACAAATTCAAACTAGGTCGGCTACTCAACATTCTCGTGATGGATAAGAATGAGAGAGGAACAATTATATATTTAATTTAGGACCTAAACAATATCCTGGACCAATCACACACTTCCTCAAATTGATGCAAAAACTTAATGTAACGTGTAGACACCAAGTAGGCCAAACCTAATGAAAACATCAACAATCTTTGAAGTATGCACATCTCCAGCAAGATGATCACATGTGGATCATTCAACACGCTTCACTAGACATATTTCCATCCCTGAGAATTCCTCAAATACATCCACAGAAAATACATCAAACTTCATTCACAAAAAACTCTTCAATAGTCCAACTGGACCAACCAGCAAAACACAGGAGCTCTGGATCATGTCTTCCGGAGCACCAAATCACAAGAAAGTTTTTAAGAACACAAAAATCATCAAAAAGAATAATCTCCCATATCCAAAAGATCTGAAGCTAAATATTAGAGGAGTGTGGAGCCAAAACATTTATCCCTATCCACAAACAAATAGTTCTGCCAAACCAGTTCACACACTGGTGAACTTAACATTTACTCTCAATCAAACCAAAAGCTAAAACTCAAGATATATTATCCATTGAAGCTCATGAACACACTTACAGGTTTTCACAGGCATAGGATCAAAATGGAATAAATTCAAAGCATAATACCAAAGCACACTCAAAAAACATTTCAACATTGCTTTCATTATTTCTCAAATATTCTCAAAAGCACTTGGAAAAATAAAACTACAACTTTGTAAATATAGCTCCATGTACTCTAAACACTTCTACAATATCTCAACTATACAAGTACCATATGCAATCAACCTGAACAATGTTGACATCAATGAAAACATTAATGACAACACCATCAAACACATGCATACTTGTAACAATCTCCCCCTTTGTCATTGATGACAACACATGATGTGAAAAACCATCAAAAACAACATACATGATTTTCAGAAGCGACAACCTGCACAAGCATAAATTTTTCACATGATCTCTTGCCCCCTTCAACATCAATGGAAAATTAAATTCTTGCCATATAAAGCTCTTTTCACTCCCCCATAGGAGTACACTCACATCACATACTACAAAAATGCACTTCCCTACTCCCCCTAAGGAGTAGACCACAATCATCAATCGTAATAAAAGAGTCTATGAATCCATTGGACTGATGCACCTTCATGTGCACTTACTTCAAAGAAGGAGGGGCCCCCTGAGATACACAAAAGTATCGTTCAGAAGGGCCTTAGTGAATATGTCAGCAATTTGTTCCTTGGTAGGTATATATTCAAGTCTAACTTCATTCTATAATACCTTCTTCCTCAAGAAGTGATATTTCATAGATATGTGTTTTGTTCTAGAATGCATCACTAGATTCTTCGAAATGTTTATAACACTTGTATTGTCATAAAATATAGAGATAGGTTCATCACTCACCACACCTATGTCCATCAAGGTTTGCTTCATCCACAATACCTATGTACAGTAGGATGTTGCTGCAATATACTCTGCTTATTGATGAGGCTCTATATTGACCTCATAATCATTAAGTTTTTAACCTTTTAAATACTTTATGCCTGGCTTTAAAAACACATAATTTTCTCTTTTATGTATGTTTTATGAACTTATGAAGGTATAAAGACTTAGAATATGGATGGTTAATATAAGTGCTTATTTTTTGTTATATGCATGATTAAAATGTGGTGATTAATCTATGAATGCTTTATCATACATGTACATTTATTATGTATCTTGAGTTAATATTTAATACTCAGCCATGTGATAACTAATTCTATTTCAAGTAAGGAATGGCGAAATTGATTGTGACTCATCTTCAAATGAGTTATGATATGCTGATTTTGTTTTTATAAATCATCGTGCTGGGTGAAGATTTCACCAACTACAACTCAAGCTCAAACACTGCACACCAATTAACAAATGTGGAAATCAATGCAACTAAAGATTGTTAGAGTAATAACTTATTACACTCAATTAATTATATCATATCGGTTAATTAATTAAGTCACTTATTCGTTTAGTTACTTAAGCTAAACTTAGGCACATTAATAATTGATTAATTATTAAGTGTGCACACTAGGGTTTCCTTTTTAGGTCAACATTAGGGTTGTATACTTTTCTTTATAAAGCAAGTCATCTTATTGTAATTTCTTAATTCTGAATATATCAATTTGCACATCTTCATGCAAAGCTCTTGCTTTTTATTGTTTTTCTCTTCTGTGGAAGGCCTTTTGGTTTGCATGTCTGATCTTGGTTTCTAACATGGTATCAGAGCCTTGAAATGCAACCCCTTCTCAGATTTTGGAGAAAATCATTGTAGAGTTCGTTCGGGGTTCCTCGAGGGTATCATGCCTTGATTTCATCTATGTGGCATTTTAGATCAGATTGGGCTTCATCATTGGATTCAGAGCACTAGAAAAAGTCAGGATTGACTTTTATTTTGCAGATTTTGGTCATCGTTTGCTAGATCTGTGAGGGTTTCCATTTCGGTGTTTTTTTTTTAAGCTCTAGAGGTAGCCTATTTTTCGGAGCATCTTGGAGCAAAATGGACACCGCCATCGCGTTCGCAGCGCCCCAAAACCCTAAGATCACCCTTTGTTTCATCGATTTTTGAGCAGTTGGTTTCTAAGGAAAAAAAAAATTGCCAGGGAGGTTGTACGACCTCCCTTGCATGCTTTCTGAGGCGTGGATTTCAAAAAAAATCAATTTTTTGCAAGTTTCATGTGCCTCCAATTATGATGGCTCCACCACTGAGCGGCCACCGGCCTGCCACTGCTGCTAGTGGCTTTTCCATCCTGCACCACTGGTCAGCCATCGCCAACCGGCCGCCAGCCCCTCCAGCCCCCGGGGGCCCTTTCTGCAGAGCCGAGGTCATATGGGGGACCGAGCACTATGCACTCAGACCCCAGCCGACTCCAAGCACCTTGCCATGGTCATATCGGCGACCAGGGGCTTCACCGAATTTTTTATGCAAGTGGGCAATTTTTCATAGTGACAGCCTCCAGGCCGTCAAATTGTTTCCCATGAAGTGTTGATGTCAACATGATGTCATTGGCCGTACAGCCCCTCCTTGCCCCCACCTAACCCCAGTTTGCCTAAAAGAGCAAATTTTATTTATTTTTTGGCATAACTTGGGCATATGGTATTGAAATCGACCAAATGAGATATCGTCGGAAAGCTGGTTCTGAGCACTTTCCTGTGGTGCTGTTTATTTTTCAGTAATTTTTTGTTTATCTATATTTATTTATGTTTGAAGTTAGATTTCCATTTATCGCTTCCGAGCTCATAAATTTTTTCCACGATCTTCGATTTTCGTTATCTTTGTGTTGTTGGAAAGGTATTGAGGAGCTCTATGTTTCTGTCCATGCACATTTTTATGTATCTATCCCAAGTTTATCATTATTCATGATTTGGCCTGATGGGTGTTTTGGAGATTACTTGGATATTTTGGTAGTTGGGAGGGTGTAACTTGCATCTTTGTACTTCATTTCAGTATCACATCATTCATTTTATCTACTGTTGCTTCATAGATTCTAGGGTTGTTCCTGTTTGGAGTTTTTCAGTGTTCCATGGCATCGGGTCTGCTGTTGCATTATTATGATTATGATATGGTTTCTTGTAAATAAAAGTATCTTTCCTTGCTTTCCGAATTGCGGTTCCAGTGTTACTCTACACTGTTCTTCCAGTGCTTCTTTGTAGCAGGTCATCTCATTGTAGGGGGGTTTTGTACCAGTGGGTTTTTCTTCTCTACCTCATTCTTGCATTTGTAAATGGGTATCTGATCAGGCCTAGTTGTCAGGACCCATCTTTGCTTTCATGCATCCTTTTTCTAGTGTTTTAGCTACTTCCTAAGTTCATCTTAAGGGGGGGTGTTAGAGTAAGAATTTATTACACTCAATTAATTATATCATATTGGTTAATTAATTAAGTCACTTATTCCTTTAGTTACTTAAGTTAAACTTAGGCACATTAATAATTGATTAATTATTAAGTGTGCACACTAGGGTTTCTTTTTTAGGTCAACATTAGGGTTGTATACTTTTATTTTATAAAGAAAATCATCTTATTGTAATTTATTAATTCTGAATATATCAATTTCCACGTCTTCATGCAAAGCTCTTTCTTTTTACTGTTTTTCTCTTATGTGGAAGGCCTTTTGGTTTGCATGTCTGATCTTGGTTTCTAACAAAGACAGTTACAAGGATCAACGCCAACTTATTCATGTGTGCCAGGATATCTTTTATACTTTGAGTAGATTAATTTTCCCACTTTTCTGTTGTTTTCAAAATAATGTTGGATATTTATATCCAGAGCCAATGCAGTTGGATGTTAGATCATATCAAGTTTTTGATCTTTCTCATGTGATTTCCCTTTTGTTTTTAGGATTAGAATCTTTCATGTAATTCGACCCTATTCGAACACATTAGCTAGAAATAAGAAGGAAGTTGATCTCAACACTGTATTCAAGGATTCTTTCAGCTTGCTTTTTGAATGAGGTGACTCTGTTGGTCGTTAAAATTTTACTATTTGATTATTGTTGCTTTGTTTCATTTTCACTGTTAGTTTAAGCTGAAGTCATTTCGTTGTTATGAGTTGAAAGATAATTTAGATCGAAGTTTTTACTACATCATTGTTTTCAAATTGTTTTGTGTTATCAAGTTTTGTAGTTTTTTTTAGTTCAAAGATCATTTGCATAACTGAGATAATCTAAAATGTTATTTTAATAGATTTTGTACAAAGGAAGATAGTTACTTGTCAATTTAGTAAGTGAGGAATGGAATAGTTTATTTTCAAAGCAATTACTCAAGTTTTAATTAGATTTCAAAGTTCTGGAAAATAGATTAAGTTAATTCTTCATTCCCTCATAAACTACTTGTCTTGGAACGAAATTTCTCTGTTCAAATTCCATTTTTAAGGTCATTTAGGATAAATCAAGAATAGAATGTTAATTCAGAAAAAACTCTTACAAAGAATGAAAAACAAAAAAATAGCTTTGAATCGCTCCTAACCGAGCCAAAATTACCAAACCCCCCCCCAAAATTGATCGAACTCTTATCGCAAACAGATTTAGACACCCCTGGGTTGACATTAAATAAATTAAATGAGTAGGAATTGTGAAATCAACGACTTCCTACCATCATTTTTGGCATTGTTTCCAACGACAAGTTGGCTTTAAAAAGAAAAAAAATATAAGCCTTAAGTGTCTGTAAGATCAGTTAATGAATGTTTTCATATATCAGTCTGGAAGACTTGTAAGAGGAAATCTAGAGAATCATCAGGGAGAGTTCCAGGCTAGTGCTACAAGTTCACCCTCTGATAGGTTAATATCTACCTACTCATAAAGTATGGGAGACAGAGATTGGGAGGAGGATTTTCCCAACAAAACTTTTTCCTTTCCCATTTCCATAAATGTTTGGGCTAATGAACCACCAATGAAAAATATCTCACCTTCTAATTTACCTACATTTAGAGGGAAACATTTGGAAGATCCTAATCATTTTGTATTCAAGTTCAAAGTGTTATGTCAAACTTATGATTATACATCTGATAATCAAAAGATGAAATTGTTTCCATCCACTCTTAAAGAATCAACTTTACGTTGGTTTATGGGGTTAACTGAAAATTCAATAAATACTTGGGATGAAATGAAAATAGTATTTCTGAATAAATATCATGATTATTGTAGAGTGAGGGATAGGAAGGAAGAACTGTTTAAAATGAAGCAATTCAAAGATGGGAGTCTAGAGGATTATGTAGACAAGTATCAATTTGCTTTAAAAAGGTGTGGAAATGGATTAGATCAAGAAATTAGTAAGTCCATATTTTTAAAACACATTGATGATGATTCCAGAGATGCCTTGAATTTGATAGGAAAAGGGGATATTAATAAACAGTCATTTGAGGAAATTAGTGAAATCTGTAGGAATTATTCTAGGACAAGACCAGTCTATAGGAAAAAGAACAAAGGTTCTCCATCATATGTCTCCAAAGTCATGGAAGAAATTGCAAATTTAAAAATAGACATTCTCCTTCATCTCAGTTCTCAGCCTGATAGAAGAAGAGTGGAACCTTTAGCCATTTACTGTCCTAAATGTAGGGATAAGAATCCACTGAGGGAATTTCCTCTTAATCAAATTGATTTATGTGACATATGTGAAAAAAGACATTCTACTGGTAAGTGTAGCCTCCTCCCAAAAATTAGGAATCAATTGAAGAAACCAGAAGAAGAAGAATTGAATTTTGTAGGACAAAGACAGTTCAACCATGCCTTTGGTCAAACTAAAAACAATTCTAATTGGGGTTCAAATCAGTGGAATTCTACTGGTCAATGGAATCCTCAACAAATGGAGAATCCACTTCCACCCATGACAAATCCTTTGGTACCATCATGGGGACATAATGAATATCCATAATGAAACCAGCCTTAGTGGCAAACAAATCAGACCCAATGGCAGCCTAACCAATGGCAACCTAACCAAGCAAGTAATCAATGGAAAAATCAGGGGCCAAAGAGACCCTATAATCAGAATAAGTTAACTGGACAAAACCAACAATCAAGCTATAAACCAGTTAATCAACCTCAGATACCTACTTAGCCAGTTCCAAATCCTAAGAATGTTAAAACTCAACAACCTGTTTGTAATGTTGATCCTAACATAGTTAATTTGAATAACATTGAAATTAGAGATATTCATTTGAGGAATAGAGTTATACCAACAAAACTTGATGAAAACAAGGAAGATCAACAATGAGACTTAGTGAAGGAAATAGAAAAATAAATCAATGAAGATTATGTTAAACAAGCACCATTTCCTTCACATCTTAATCAGGAACCATTGATTGAACAAGTTGATAGAAAGGATGATCTGATTGATCCACAGATTATTGATGAGCTCAGGAAAATAAAAATTGAAATTCCCCTATTAAGGGCTATTCGTGATATTCCAAAGATCAACCAGGTGGTTAAATATCTATGTGTTAAGACACCTGGGAGGAAAAAGAAGTTGCCCCCTACAATTCAAGTTGGAGGAAAGTTGCCAGATGTCCTCTCAGGGAAGCCAATTCCACAAAAATATGGTGACCCAGGAAGTCCTGTGATTACCCTTAGCATTAATGGTATTAAAATTCAGAATGTTCTTATTGATCTAGGAAAAGCCATTAATGTTATTACTACTAAAACAATTGAAAATATTGGGATTATGAATGTTAAACCAACAACTACAATTCTACAATTAGCTGACCAATCAATTGCAAAACTTGAGGGAATTCTAGAAGATGTCATTATCACTATTGACACTTGGGATTATCCGGTTGATCTCCTTGTGTTAAAAACTAAATAGAGGAAGAGGGGTTATCCTATTATTTTAGGAAGACCTTGGCTAGAAACTGTTGTTGCACTCATTGATTGTAGGTTAGGTAGTATGACGATTTCTAATGGGATGAAACAAAAAGAAGTAACTTTGTATCCTCCAACTAAACCATCTTTAACATCTAATAACTAGATCTGGATTGATGATCCTGATTTTGAGGATGAAGAAATAAGGGGCCTTGCAATGATGACTTTGGCTGAACATGCTGAGGAATATCAAGATTCTATGAACATAAGAGAAGAGGATCTAGGATAATGTAGTAAATTTGAAACTTCATCTTGTTGTGCTTTTACTAACATCACAAAACAAGATGAGAATAAATTACTTCATCAACTTCTCCCACATCCTTTCCCATTAAACACATTAATTGGTGATCCATGAATCTTCAAGAAAAGACAGAACAAATCCTTATTCAAGATGATAGACCTTTACTTATCAATAGTGCATTAACAATAAAACAAGAAGAAGGGCTAAAAGGGATTTTAGAGAATAATGCAAGAACCTTCACTTGGGATTATAAGGATATGAGAGGAATTCATCCATAAATTTGTACACACCACTTTTATACCGAGGATGTCAAACCTATAAGACAACCCCAGAGAAGAATTAACCCTTCTCTAAGAGATTTTGTGAAATTAGAAATGGAGAAATTGCTCTAGGTAGGATTCATTTATCTTATTTCAGATAGCAAATGGGTTTCTCCATTGGTCATTGTACCTAAGAAAAATGGGAAATGGAGAGTGTGTGTGGATTATAGAGACCTAAATAAGGCTACAAAAATAGACTATTTTTGATTACCCTTCATAGATCAAGTATTCGATAACTTATCTGGAAGTAGTTATTTTTCTTTCCTCAATGGGTTTAGTGGATACAACCAGATACAGGTGGCTTTAGAGGATCAAGATAAAACTACATTTACATGTCCATGGGGTACCTTTGCTTATAGGGTTCTACCTTTTTTGGTTGTGTAATGCTCCTGCTACTTTTCAACCTATTGTTCTTGCTATTTTTTCAGATTTAACAACAACTTGTGTACATGTTTATATGAATGATTTCACGGTCCATGGAAGAACTTATGAAGAGTCCTTGGAAAGTTTGGATAGAGTCCTAAACAAATGTAAAGAACATAGAATTCCATTAAACCATGAGAAGAGTTTTTTAATGATGAAAGAAGGAATTATTCTAGGGCATCATGTGTCAAAAGAAGGAATCAAAGTAGATCCAAAGAAAATTGAAATCATTTTGTAAATACCTACGCCTAGGAATCAAACTGATGTAAGGAGTTTTTTAGGGTGCTCCCATTATTATAGAAGATTTATTGAGGGATTCAATAGAATTGCAAGTCCACTCTTTACTTTATTAAAGAAAGACTCTGAATTTTTTTGGACTTCATCTTGTCAGGAGTCATTTGACCAAATCAAGCAAGCTTTAACAACTTCACCCATTACTGTTGGTCCTATTTGGGGTGAACCATTTCATATTAATACTGATGCCTCTAAGTTTACAATTGGAGTAGTTCTTGGGAAGAAGGATGAATCTGGAGCAATGCATGCCATATATTATATAAGAAAAAACCTCAATCCAGTAGAACTAAATTACACTACTACTGAGAAGAAATTCCTAGGAGTTATGTTTGCTATAAATAAATTTTGACATTATATCACTGGATATAAACCTTTTCTACATACTGACTATTGGGTCTCAAAAATGCTGGTTGAATGAACCACGAGAGGTTGCCACACTCTCACTACGTTATTGGTCAACTGATAAGGCCAACCAATATGGTTGAACCCTCTACTCTTAAGGCTATGGTAAACCTAGGCGGGTGCACCTACATGAGTGATACAGATTTTGAATTTATGCTTCTTACTTGATCTAATTATCCACAAATGGAAATCTAATAGTGGAAAGATATGATCCTAATTTGGTATGATTTGTATATGAAATATCAAGGTATGAATTAATATGTTCAATTAAGAGATTTCAATTGAAATGAATAAAACTAATGTAATGCAAATAAGGGAGACCAGTGCCTTATTGGGTAAAATGGAGTCAAATGAAAGCTTTTAATGAATGGTTTCTATCTAGCAGGTCCTCTAATTGTTTGGCATATAACTATGAGTTTACAACTGGTATAAACATGCAAGAGTGTACTTGATAAACCCTACTTGAGGCAGTTTATCGAATCTAATTATCTAATTCTTCTTACTGATCCAAATGACATTCCCAAATTACTGTAATTGATTGAAAGGAATTTTAATTCTTCTTTAAAGAATCCAATAAACCAAATCACACAGAAACAGTAAATGTGTACTGATAAATCAAAAATATACTTGATAATTCAATTTAAAGAACCAAGAAACATTAGATTGGAGACAATCAAATAATCACAAAAATCTAACAAACAATTGATGCCATGATGAAATCACCAAATTAATAGTTTTTCATTTATCTTCCTTGAAATTCATACATGCAACGTAGTCTCCTTGAATATCATCATTCTGAAAATATAGTGCTTACAGCAGTCTACCCTATTCTAATTCTACTTTCTTCTACCTTTTAATTTATCCAATAACAGATATTTATACATCAATTTGCAAAAGCGCGTGCCTTTCGAAAAGTCTAAAGCATGAAAAGTTAGTAAATTTACTATTAACTAATTTTTGTTAAGCCACAAATGGACTGCAGACATATGCTCTGTATAATCCTGGCACTCATGAGTGGCAGCATCTCCCAATGCATTGTGGATCACAATCTCTATCATTATCATTCACTCATTTTTCTCACATGCTTCATCCAATGTCACATCCTCCATAGTGGTTGTCTTCAACATTTCCTAGAGTATTGTTTCGCACTCATTTTTCCACGCAGCCACTTCTTTCAGTTTCCCCTCATCATCACATAACTTGGTCAATCTGTCTTCGACAACCTCTATCAATCCTTGCACATCTCCTTGTAGCTCCTCAAAGAAATCCCTGTGCCTATCCATGATACAATTAGCATTTTCAATTTATGTACTACTAGGATTATCCTTTTGCTCTAATTCCTCAATTTTTTCCTGGATTCTGCTATCCACTCTCTTGTGCTCCTTAATTGCATCCACAAATTGTGAATGTTTTCCCCAGAGCTTATTTAACCAAGTGGTTAAAACGACTTGCCTTCTTTTGATTATTGTAGCAAGTGCATCCATTTTCCCTTGAGAGTATGCAATTGATCCTTCCCAATGGTCCCTTTTCTATGAACTCTCACCTTGGGTGAGCATCTTTGTCAGCTCTGTCACAACACCTACCAAGTCTTTCAAGCATTCATTATCTCTCAACATCCTCTCATTATTGGTTTTATACATCTCCCTTTCCCTTATCAATGCTAGGATTTGGGATTTATTCAACTTGGCTATATTTATCCCAATATCAGTAGTTGCTACAGGATCAACCTCCCCAGCCTTCAGGGTCATGACATGTCTGAATGCTTTCTTAATACCGATAACAATTGATTTCTTGTGAGGAGGATACAAGGCCCAAATCATCAATGTTTCATCATCAGGATTATATCTTGATCCTGTGTATACCTCTGTCACCTTCTCTATGCTGAACTTGTGGGTAGCATTATTATCCTTTAAGAAATTGTCAAAAACAAGTGCAGAATTCATATCCAAACCTGGGAAAATCATAACACCTGCCTTTTCTAGCATCTCCCTTCCCTTCTCAAGGGTCATGTTGATCATCTCTTTATCTATCTCATCCTTTAAACTTTTTAACATTTGATCTTCATTTTCTGGAGTGACATTGTCAACCTGTCCCCTTATCTCTTTCCCTTTTTGCTTATATAAAAATGTTTTAAATTCGGAGGTCTTTACAAATTCATCATCTGATATAAAAGACCTATAGTCTTTATGTCTTGTATCTACATCCATGGTTTCCTCAACATTTGTTTCCCTAGCAAAATAGGCATAATCCTGAGTCTTCACTCTTGATACCTTCCCAAATGAGCTTTGCGGTCTGTCTACTTCTAATATCCCTTTGATGGAGGATAACAACTTGGCATCCACCAACTCCTGATCATGTTTCTCAATCACAATTTTAGCTTCCTCTGCCTCCAGGTTTCAAAGTACATGATGGTACCCTCCAAAATTTATTTTTTGTCTGGAAGAGTGGATATATCCTTCTGGATCAAAGTTCTTTCTTACTGGTGCTCTTCTCATGTTGTAGTGCAATAATTTATCCAAAATCAAATTGTAACCTTCCTTGGCTAATATAGTAAAATCACTAAAACACAATGTACTGGGCATAAAGGCCTATTTCCCATATGAACTTAAGTTCATAACACTAGAGTAATCCATTTGCCTAACAATTTCTAGGTATGCAATTGTATCCGGGACAGTTTTGGGTAGAATGAAAGGTGTATCCTCAAAACCATAAACCCTAATCATTGTGGCATTCTCTAAGCAATACCAATCCCCCCAGTTGTGGTTAATTGGTCCATTGTAATCTCTAGGACTAAGAAACCTTTTTACTTCTTCAGATAAAGAATAATCACAAGGATGGTTGAAAAATCTATACAAGGGTTTCACAAAGAACTCTTCAAAATGCAGGAAATTTGAATTGGCAAACCCGTTGTCCCAAACAGCAGTCCATAATTGAATAGGCAATGGCCTACCCTCCTTCTCGGATTGTGAAATCCTCACCTCCTGGGGCCATAAACCTAGCTCTTGTCTAAAATACAACACTAAGTGCATCAATAGTGAGTAATTTTTGAGATGGAGAACAGAAGCACCATTCTTTATTGCCATCAGACCTGCATCAATCTCCTTAAAAACATGTGCAGCATAATCAAATAATCTGGAATTATGATACTGAATGTCTACAACAATCACCATGGGCACAACAGCCATATGTTTAGGTACCTCCATCCCTAATACTTGTCCCACTAAATAGTAAGTATATTTCAGGTAAGGTTCAAAGAGATCTACATGAAAGGGTGGCCCCTCACTGTCTTCCATTGGAGTAGGTTTGCCATGACACCTAATTTTGTGCAGAGGTAACCTCCACCCTTTATAAATGGTGTCCATCCTTCTGAACTCACTATCGAGCTCCTCACTTACTACCTTCTCACTGCATATTCCCTCCATCCTGAAAACCTCAGCAATTGCATTCTCAGATACATGTATCAACGGATTCCCTGACAAATCACATATAACTTTATTTTTTGAGTCATAGTGTCCAGCCAGCAATTTTACTAGTTCGACATCAATAAAAACATTAGGGCATACCAATTTCCCTAAATTGAGCCTCCATGGATTGCATACTGGCTCAAAGCGATTTCTCCTGTGATAATGTAAATTGAATAACTCATAGCCTCTAATCGGAGTCCAAACATCCCCTATAAATTTGCATTTGTCATCCAATTTGTCAACTTCCGCTTTGAGTTGTGCAGAATGCCTAGTTTTAGGTCCAGAACCAAGTAATTGGTCTAAAAGGTCTTGATTTAGCTTTCGTTCAGTACCTTCTAGTTGCAACTCGGTCTTTTTCTTTTTTGCTTTTGATTGGCTACCCTCCCTGAGTTTTCTTCCCTTTAGTTTTCTTGAACCAATTCCTTCCATAATTCAAATTTTTATGAATTCTGAGAGGACGAGAAACTTACTGTAACTTTCTTGCAAATTCAAGCTAGGTGAATGCCTTAATTGCTCTATTGGTTCCCTTTCTCTCCTTCACTTTGAATTATGTGAGACAATGATTTCAATTGATCATACCTTGATATGCAAAATCTTCTACGCTTCGTGGCGCCATTAATGTCTTTACTGAGACATGAATGCTGCAAGTTTTTTTGAAATTCTCTCTGTCACATCAGGGCTCATATTGGCAAGACATTTCAAATCTCTGGCCGATCCGCCTGTTCAACATTCACCCATCTGCTAAGATGTCTTACAGTTTCTCTGACATCACAAGTCTCCTCGATAGTTTCTTTCCTTTTTCCTTATATATCTGCATGACCTTCGTCGAAGCCACTATCGCCTAGACTTAATGAATCGGGCCAACGGTTCCTAACATTACTCTGAAAGCTTTTCGTCTTACCGAGATATTTTCTTTGTTAACTTATGTCACCAAGACCAAGATATTGTTTTGTCGACAGAAAATATTCGCCGTGATGTCTCTTAGATCTCCTCGTGGTGACATGTCTCACCGATACGCCTTTTCTTTAGCAAGACAACGCATATCATCTTCTCAACACCCTTTATCTTTGTATGCTTAGTTTTGTCAGTGTAACCCGAGGGGTCGGTAAGACTTTCTTGACTCTCCCCGGCATCATTTGTCTTACCGAGTGAGTCCTCCCTTTTCTTTATCGGAAAGACCAATAGCGCCTCGGCTAGTGTTTTAAAATCTATCTTCGACGACCAAAGTCTCTCCGATAGACTTCACTTTTCTCCAATCGGCAAAAGGTAACTTAGCTCGATATGACTTTTCATCGTCATGCCAATACCTTTTGTCTTGCCGATAAGAAATACAAACCCATATTCTTTTGGTATATAATTTTATCGTTGTGACCCTTTTGATGTCCTGTCGATATACTGAGGATGTGTATATTTTCATCGATGAGACCTGCATCAACTTATGCCAATATTTTCATATGTTAAAGATTTAATGCCATATGAATTTTATGGGGTTTTATGACAAAATTTTAAATTGGATTTAGGTAAAAAATGTTATGTGAGGATTTTTTTCTGTATTATGAACCTTTTGGGAGACTAATAATCATGAAGGGTGAATGAATTTGCCAAAATTTCATAGTTCCAACACTGACCATGCAGCTATTCGTTATCTCATGAATAAATCTGTTGTGGGAGGACGTATAATTAGATGGTTATTGTTACTTCAGGAATTTGACATAACTATCATTGATAAGCCCGATAGAGATAATGTTGTAGTTGGTTTTCTATCAAGAATAGTTTTGCAGGGTAATGCTGAACTTGTGGAAGATGTGTTTCCCGATGAACACTTATTTGCAATATCAATCCAATCACCATGGTTCATTGATATTGCAAATTACTTAGTAACTAGGAAATATCCTTCTTATTTTTCAGCAAAATAGAAAAATAAATTGATTAGGGAAAGCTCTCGTTTTGAATGGAATAATTTTTTTTGTTTAAAATGTGCCCAGATCATATAATGAGAACATTTTTACAAGAAACTGAGGTATATGATATATTGAAGGCATTTCATGATGAACCAGGGGCAGGACATTACTCTAAAATAAGAACAGTTCATAAAATTTTAGGAGCAGGCTATTTCTGGCCTACTATGACTAAGGATACATCTCAATACATCAAACATTGTGATCAATTTCAGAGAATGGGGAGACCTACAAGATCAACAAAGATTCCATTACAAACACAAGTATTACTTGAACCATTTGAAAAATGGGGTATTGATTTTTTTGCCCCAATAGATCCTCCATCCAAGGGAAATAATTATATACTGGTATGTACTAATTATGTTACGAAATGGGCAAAAGTCAAGGCATTGCCAACTACTAAAGAGGGAAAATTTGTAGACTTCATATACAAGAATATTCTACAAAGATATGGAGCACCTAAAGAACTTGTGTTAGATCAAGGGCCACAATTCATGTCTATAATGTTTCAAGTATTTCTTGAAAGATATCAAATTCAACACAGGAAATCATCACCTTACCACCCTCAAGCAAATGGGCAGGTTGAGGTAACCAATAGAGAATTAGAAAACATTCTCACAAAAATAGTTTCATCTAAGAAGAATGATTGGTTAGATAGGTTAACTGAAGCTGTATGGGCATACAATACAACATGGAAGACAACTACTAAATTTTCACCAAATGAGCTGGTTTATGGGAAGACTCCTATTTTTCCCATTCAGTTTGAATTAGAAACTCTTAGAATAGCTATCAATATGGGGATAGATATTACTAAAGCACAAAGGAATAGAATAATGCAACTAAACAAAATGGATGAGATGAGATGAGAACTGAAGCTTTGCACCGAACTGAAGTCATTCAAGGATAGAGGAAATAGTTGCATGATAAAAATATCCGCAGTAAGCAATTTACTATAGGTGATTGGGCTTTATTATTTGATTCAAAGTTTTAGGAATTTAAAGGAAAAATACACACAAGGTGGCTTGGGCGATATGAAATTGAACAAGTGTTTGATAATGGAGTTGTTCGGTTAACACCCATTGATGGAGAGAGAAAGATAATGTTGGTAAATGGGCATAGGCTAAAACTCTATCATAAGCCAACATCAAAAGAAGAATTTATTTTAGAGCTTCAAGCAAGAGTTGAGAATTTTACTAAGGAATACTTCTCTTCTTTGGGAGAAATGATCAATCCTTAAATCCATTATTGATGGGTATGAATAAACAGAGTAAATTGAAAACCAGAAATGGTGATTTACTTTGACTTACAAACTATGTATGGTTTGTCTGACAGTTGAAAACCTTTTGGTTGCTCCATATATATTTCTTCTTTCAGTTCTCTATTTAGAAATGTGGACTTGACATCCATTTGATATACTTTGAAGTCTCTATGAGCTGAAAATTCCAAGAACATCTGAATGGCCTCCATTATTGCTACAGGTGCAAAATTTTCTTCAAAATCTATTCCTTCAACCTGTGAATATCCTTTACATACAAGTATCACTTTATTCCTTACCACTTCACCATCTTCATTCATCTTGTTTTTGAATACCCATTTTGAACCAATTACAATTTTTTTGCAGGTCTAGGGACTACTTCCCATGTATCATTCTTCTCTATCTACTATAGTTCATCTTTCATTGCTCTAACCCAGCTATCATCGTTACATGCTTCACTCATAGTCTTTGGTTCTATCTTAGAAATTAAACACAAGTTTACCTCAACCACTTTGTTGCTTGTCTTCACTCCTTCACTTATGTCTCCAATTATCTATTTCTCTAGATGATTTCTCTATACATATTTAGGAGTCTAAGGTGAAGGTTCCATAATTTCTTCTTCATCACTTTATTCTTTCTCTTCCGTTTCTTCTTCTTATACTTTCCCATAGATAGGATCATCAGGTTGAACTTCATTTATCTCCACTAGTCTATACATAGCTTCATCAACCTTTACATTAGCACTTTCAATTATTTTTCTCAGCCTCTTATTAATGCATATGTATGCCTTGTTGTTATTTGAATATCCAAGAAAACTTCCTTCATCAAATCTAGCATCAAACTTTCAAAGATTTTCATCACCTCTTCTAATATAACATCTACTCCCAAATACTTTAAAGTATTTAACAGTAGGAGTCTTACCAGTCCATAACTCATAAGGAGTCCTAGTGTTGTTAAGTCTAATTTGAACTTTGTTAAGATTGTAGACAACAGTGTGGATTGCTTCTCTCCAATACACATCAGGAACATTTGCTTCTTTCACCATAGTTTTGGTAGCCTCTTGAATAGTCTGGTTCTTTATTTCCACAACTCCATTCTATTGAGGGTTTCTAGGAGAAGAATAATGTCTCTTTATGCCATGTTCTTCACAAAATGAATTGAACTCACCAAATGTAAATTCTCCACCTCTATCAGACCTTGAGCATTTGATTTTTAGGTTTGCCTCATTTTCTACTCTTGCCTTAAACATCTTGAATCTATCAAGAGCCTGATCTTTTTCTCTAAGAAATGTAACCCATGTCATCCTAGAGTAATCATCAATTAAGAGCATAAAGTACCTATCACCATTTAGGCTTCCTATTCTTGTAGGACCATAGAGGTCTATATGGATTAATTCTAGTATTCTAGTACATGATTGTTCCTTTCCTTTAAAACTATTTATAGTTTGTTTTCCCAATTGGAAACTTCTGTAAATTGAATTGAAGGATTTTTGATTCTAGGTAGATCTCTCACAACTTCCCTAGAACTGCTCCTGATCAAATTATCAAAATTCACATGTCCCATCCTCTAGTGCCAGAGCCAGCTTTCATTAATTTGAGAAACAAAACACTAACCATCACCACCCTTAATTTGATAGATGTTTCCATGAGTTCTTCTTCCAACTACTACCATAGTTTCAAATCCTTTTATGATCTCACAAGTGTTATCCTGAAACACATGCCTAAAACCTTTGCTACACATTTGTCCCACACTTAAGAGATTATGCCTAAAACCCTTTACATAATACACATCATCAGTATTATGTTTTCCATCAAAACTAATTGTTCCTTTACCAACAATCTTAGCACCAGAGTAATCTCCAAACATTACTATTCATCCATCATACTTCTCAAGTTTAGTGAACTTACTCTTATCTCCAGTCATATGATTTGAACATCTACTGTCAATTACCCAAAAGTCTTCATCTTGTCTAGCATGAAAATCAGTCACTACATTACCTT
This sequence comes from Sequoiadendron giganteum, assembly GCA_007115665.2. Classification (NCBI taxonomy): domain Eukaryota; kingdom Viridiplantae; phylum Streptophyta; class Pinopsida; order Cupressales; family Cupressaceae; genus Sequoiadendron; species Sequoiadendron giganteum. The sequence goes on from CM021103.1 coordinate 313,776,245, forward strand.
TTGTTTCATCCTTCTTGCTCTCTAGAGATTCCTTTGCACATCTTCCATGGTTAACAAATAAAACTTTATTTTCTAGAGCTAGAAATAAGCATTCATCCTTATCCTCAAAGTCTGATTCATCATCAAAAATTCTTGCATCTTCTTTAACATAGTACAATTTCTTGAACTTCTTATCCTTTTTATCTTTGTGATTATTGTTATTGTCCTTGTTCTTCTTCTGTGTAGTTCTATTAGGAAATCTTGATGCATAATGACCAATATTTCCACAACTAAAACATTTAAAAGGCAACTTACCTTTGTATTTACCAGTACCTTTCTTCACTCTCCTTATGAAATTTGCTTCCAAATCTTCTGAATCATCATCATTTGAGTCATCTCTTATCTTCATTGCTTTAAAATGTGTTTCAGTCTTCTCCTTCTCTCTTGCAAATTTTCTCATCTCAAATGCATTCAAGACACCAAATAGATGCTCCTTAGTAAATGTCTTTGGATCATATGATTCTTCAAGAGTAGAGACTTTTTCACTATAATTGTCTAGTGGGGTCATCAAGATCTTATCAATTATATCTTCATCTGACATGGTACCACCTTGATTCTATATTTCAGTTGCTCTAAGTTCAACTCTCTAATAATAGCTTGCAATATCTTATCCGTCTTCCATCCTCAATTTTTCAAATTTTCACTTAGTAGTTAGTTTCCTTGAAAGATTTACTCTATCATTCCCTTCATAAATGTCTTTCAATTTTTCCCATACTTCATGAGGAGTAGCTAGAGAAATAATTTTTGTTCTTTCAGTTTTAGATAGAGCACTAAAGATAGCATACCTTTCCCTTTCATTCTCCTCATAAGTTGCAATCTCATCAGCAAAGGAAGGACCACCAGTGGGTTTAACATACTTTGTCTCTATAGTTTTCCAGGTCTTGAAACCAATTGAAACCAAATAACCTCTCATCTGTTCTTTCTAGCCGCTATAATCGACTCAATTAAAAATAGGAATCTACAACTTGTGTGCCATCTGATCTACCTAGAGAGATTAATCCTTTCACCGAGGAACCGCTGCTCTTATAACAATTGCTGAAACACACAAGACAACTGAGGGGGGTGGGTGGTGAATAAGTTGTAACAAATTCCTTACACTTAAACTTAATCAATTCCACTTTAACTTCAATCTGTTATTAAGTGTGAACATTAAATGCAAATAACAAAAAGAAAACACTAGAGACGCCAAATTTACATGGAAAACCCAATGAGGTAAAATTCACGGTGAGGATTAGCTCACAATATAGTAATAATGCAATATCAGGTATAGAGGCTCACATCCAAAGGGCTCACTACCCAAATACAAAGGCTCACTAACTAAAATGAGGGCTCATTACCTTAAAGAGGACTCACTATCCAGAAGGAGGCTCACTGCCTACATAATATAAATACAAATGAACAAAGATCCATGAAAAGGTTTCCACACACTCACAACTTTAATTAGAAGATTGTAGACACCATCAACTCACTGCATTCAGCAATCCAACACAATAAAGTACTATTGCCTCAATTTTCTCTTACACACTTTAGTTTTTGCACTTGCTTGAATTATGGATGATAGATGGATGATCAATCCGCTACAACTTGATTTACTTTTATACCATCTTCAACCATAGAAACATTCTCCAAGGTTGGCTAATCAACATTCCCACGGTAGATAAGAATGAGAGAGGACCAATTACATATTTAATATAGGACCCAAACATTATCTTGGATCAATCACACGCTTCCTCAAATTGATGCGAAAACTTAATGTAATGTGTAGACACCAGGTAGTCAAAACCTAATGAAAACACCAACAATATTTGAAGTATGTGCATCTCCAGCAAGATGATCACACATGGATCATTCAACACACTTGACCAGACATATTTACATCTTTGAGAATGCCTCAGATACATCTGTAACAAATACATAAAACTTCATTCACAGAAAACTCTTCAACAATCCAACCAGACCAACCAGCAAAGCACAAGATCTTTGGAGTAGGTCTTCCGAAGTGAAAAATCACAAGAAAGTTTTTCAGAACATAGAAACCATTAGAAAGAAACATCTCCCAGATCCGCAAGATTTGAAACCAAATATTAGAAGACTGCAGAGCCAAAACATTTCTCCTAGTCCACAAATAAATAGTTCTTCCAAACCAATTCACACACCGGTGAACATATCTTTTACGCTCCATCAAACCAAAAGCTAAAACTTGGGATATATTATCCATTGAAGCTCATAAACACACTTACAGATCCGCATAGGCATAGGATCAACATGGAATAAATTCATAGCATAATACCGGAGCACACTCAGAACAAATTTCAACACTAATTTCATTATTTCTCAAATTTTCTCAAAAGCACTTGGTAAAACACAACTATAAATTCATAAATATAGCTCCATGTACTCTAAACACTTCTACGGTATCTCAACTATATAAGTACCATCTGCAATCAACCAAAACTATTTTGAAATCAATGACAATATCATCAAACACATCCATACTTGCAATAGAGGAGTGGGTAATGAGACAAGGAGTGAGAGACCTAGATATGGCTAAGGAGGGATGGAGAGGTAGATAGGGAGTGATTGAGAGACCTAGAGAGGGGAGAGGTGAGCTAGAGAGAGGTGAGAGATAGAAGAGAGGGAGAAAAAAGGAAAGTATTAGTAGAGGAGTAAGAAGGGATGGAGGGAGAGGCAAACATGGATGGAGTGAAAGGCATAGGGAGAGAGGAGTTAGAGAGGATATTTCATAGAGCTAGGGGAGGGACATAGAAACAAGGAGGGGTGAGAGACATAGGGGAGAGATAGAGGTGAGAGAGATAGAGGGGGGAGAGTGGTGGGTAATGATACAAGGAGGGAGAGGTAGAGAGATAAAGAGGGAAGGAGGGAGAGTTGTGGAGATGGCAAGAGAGAGGGTGGGAGGAAGAGGTAGTGATCAAGAGAAAGGAGATAGAATAAGAGAAGGGTAGGGAGGAAAATATATAGATGGGGTAAGGATGGAAGTTAAGGGAGAGAGGGAGAGAGGGAGAGAGAGTGGGAGAGACCTAGACAGGGGAGACAGAAGAGAGGGAGATAGAAAGGGAAGTACCGATAGAGGATTAATAAGGGATGGAGGGAGAGATACACATGGAGGGAGTGAGAGACATAGGGAGGAGGAGATAAAGAGTTGATGACCTAGAGAGGGGAAGAAGAAATAAGATGAGAGATAAGAACAAGGTGATAGATAGAGAGGGGAGAGAGGTGGGTAATGAAACATGGAGGGAGAGACTTAGATATGGGGGAGAGAGATTGGGAGGTAGAGGTGGCGATTGAGAGAAAGGAGAGAGATGGGTTAGAAATAGTAACAAAGGGAGAGGGAATAAGAGAGAGGTAGGGGGGCAAGAATGGAGATGTTATTAAGGAGGGAAGGTAAGGTAGAAAGGGTGGGAGATACATAGAGAGGATTGAGAGAGAATAGGGTAAGTATTGGTTAAAAGGGAAGGAGGCAGAGAGGGAGTGAAATGTAAACCTCAATTATTCATCATTGATCATAAACTATAAAATATAAGCCTTATCAAAGTGGGGGAGAGAGACAAAGAGAAAGGGAAGTTGGTTTTTTATCAATTCAATCAATTTGGTGAGCGCCAAATTTATTGCTTTGGGAAATACCAACCCAAAGGGTTGGATTTTTCCTTGGACATCCAACCTAAGGGATTGGATGGCCATTTCATGCCAAGGACATGATTTTGTGAAAGTGTAACAAAATTTTGGACTTTTTTCGCTATGCTAACCATCAGGTTTGCACATCTTTCAATGAAAGTTTATAGAAAATTATTAAGACATTAGGCTCTCTCTAACCTATATAACCATATAATTTTCTTTAAAATTTTGATTATGTTAATGTTTTCATATATGACTTCTTTTGTTAGTGCCTCCATTTTTTTTGTCAAAAACCAGCATGTCCTAGTTTTGGTATATATTTTTACACATTCATCAAATTTTGAAACAAATTACATTTTTATAAACTAGACTCCATTCTACATGTAATGAAAAAAATATTTTCGATTCGTTTTCAAAAAAATAGAGGGGAGTAGGCTCAAATTTCAGCTTTTCAAGATGTGTCCACTTTGAAAATTCATAAAATATTATATTCATTAAAAATTAGTCGAAAGAACCAGGATAAACTATATGGTGTTAGCTAATTTCTCACAGTTTGAATTTTTGAAATTCTAAAAAAAGGAACTTTTTAGGGAGGCCATAACCGATGCTATGCTATTTTTTTTTATAAAAACATGACCAATTTTGGTGTCCCCCCTTTTTGAAAGCCTTAATCTTCATTATTTTCAAAAACAAATAGTATCTTAGAAAGTAGATTCGGAGCACTACAACTCTTGTTCTTGTTGCATCTTCACATTTTGAGCGTAACTATCTTCATTTTATCATGAACATCAAAATTTTCTGATTTCAAAAAAAATATTAGATCTTAAGAACCATTTTTGTGTCACAACTTGGTGCACTTACCCTAGAATAAGGGGGATTTTCCATCCCCTTGTTAATTTACAAAATAGGGAAATTCATATCTATTCAAAACCCTCTTTATTTCTCATTTTGAATTTATGTGGATGACCTCTTTTGAAACATTACTAAATTCTCCTTACTAACTCCTAACATTGAAAATATGCCATTACATCCTTTATGACCATTCATAACATGAATACATTAATAAATATGTTCAGCTGCAAATATAAATATAATTTACAATGCATATTGAGTCTCACTAATAAAATTATTGAGACTTGTAGCTTTAGACCTATTTTCAAAGCAATTTAAAAAGTATTCATCATTTAACCCATAAAATTTGAATTTGAATGAAATTTTTTGCATAAGGGTTTTTGAGAAACCAAGTTCTCATTATTTTAATTAATATGTTGGCATGAGGAATTTATCATTGGGGAGCAACTATTTCAGCTTAGAACTTAAGGAAAAATCATGTGATATAATTATGAATGTGCTCATTAGATCCTTATATATATATATAATTGTAATTTTCAAACTCATATTCACACAAAAGAGATATCCATACCCTTTGGACAACTCATAAAATGTATGAGTAAAACCATTTGGAGCAAAAAATAAGCATTCAATAACAAATTATCCTCATGTGCATGGAAACAACTTGGCCAATAATTTATAATAATATACAAAATCCAAACATATAGTAAGAAAGGACCTCAAAAAAATATTCAATCCCTTTTCCATTATATATTTCAAATTGAGGTGCATAGTGTTATCCACTATACTTGTGTTTCCTAGGATTTGAAGCATTTAGATGGAATAATATAAATGATAAATGAAAGTGAGAGGACTGATGGAATGATTTAAATCTTATCCATTATATATTTTTAAATGATAAGTGATAGTTAAAAATTATCAAATTCTCATTATTTTTATAGATTTACCCACTAAAGTGTGTACTGCAAGCCTAGTTAGTAATCTCATCCTACAAATTGCAATGTTGCATCACATAAGTCAACTTTAGCCATAATTTGAGACAACTAAATTTACTCACTCTATCCTCATTATGATTTCAACTCATTTACATATTACTTCTATTATAATGCTATATATTAATCAAATAAAGTTTGGTTCCATCTTCCAAATTATTTTTCCCAATATCAATAGGTTGTTATGATTTTATTTTATACCTTGGTCATTTTTTATTTAATTTATATAATCATTACCTATATTGTCATTCCATGTCCTTGGGAACTTAACATATAACCATCTTCTTTATACTTGTTAATATATAAGGTCTTATTTGGTGCATCAAAGGTCATATCATGAATGACATCAATAATTCTTATATTTTTTATTTTGATTTTTTAATCTATTCAAGATTGAAAATTGCATTGAAGGGAATTGGTATGAATCTCACTCTTTGCAAACATAGCATTATGTTTATGTAGTATTGTATGGCATTCTCAATAATGAGTGTTTCTTATAAGAGTAATAACATGATAAATAGATAAATGCACTCAAATAAGTTTTTGTATTAGTTTGATTCATTCTAGACTCGTAAATTCCTAGATTCTAAAACATATACACTAGTTTCATTATCAACCTATTAAACAAAAAATAGGTGTTAAGATTATACAAATGAAATATTAAATTAATGGTGAAACATCATAGTTTAAAAATATTTTAATTTCTTCTTTTTAGACACATAAAATAATCTCAATAATGTAAACATAACATGTTTCAAACACTTATCAAATATCATTTCTAGAGTTTCTATCAAGTATGTCATGTCATGTCTGAAAAAATTGTAATTGAATGCTAAAATTTGTTTCTCTACTAGATAGATGTCATGTGTGAAAAAATTGTAATTGAATGCTAAAATTTGTTTCTCTACTAGGTAGATGTCAATTGGTCTTGTATCATGGATGAATTTATACAATACATGTTAGCAAGAAAACAAGGGAAATGCATACCATATTTTTGAGCCACAAGTACTTTACATGTGTTTTGGTTTATACTCTAGAACCAAACATATAAAGGGAGTAATGGTTTGGTTTGGATAGAAGATTGACGTCTTAACTATATATAGGAGAATATCAAACAACACAGTGAAGATAGAAATTTGGTATCATTATATTATTTATATGTATGGAGTACATTCATATCCCCGTGTATCTCCTTTTACATCATATATATGTATTTATAATGTATATTCCCCTATACTCTATAGTTTTTCATTTTCTTCTTACATATATTCTCATACATATTCTTTCTTACTCTACTATTCATTAATTTTCTTATACATATATCTATGGGATGGGATGTGACCCATCTAAACTACACCTACCCTAGATGGTCTCTCTTGGATCTTATGGTTCATGAGCTCTTTGCGGCGAGATGCAACAGGATTCGCTCGTGGTATCTGAATTGTTGCTCTTTCCTGTAAACATCATCACCCTTACAAAATGTTAACTTGTCCTTAAGTAAAATTTACTTTTTGGGACAATATCCTTGTACATATCCTTAATCTTGGAAAAATTGTTCTCACACTATGTTTTGGCCAATTGAAGTTGTTGTTTTTGGACTTAGATTTGTAGGAGTAGCCACTCTACCTCCATAAGTGTTTGGAAAATTTGGATCTTTTGTGCTAGTTTTTGTGCTTCCTGGAGGACCCCTATGATGTGTGCTACTATTAGGCTTACTACTTCCCTCAGTTCATGTAATTTTTTCTTTATTTTATCCCTTTGATCTTGTAAATGTTGAAATTGGGCATGTAATGCTTCTATCTACACCTGTGATTGACCATTCATATCTTCCAAGACACTATATGTTATTTCTCTTTAAAGTATCTAAACTTCCAATTGATCCATTTGAGACTTGATTGGGGTTGTCATTTTTGGCCATTGCAGACAACACTAGTAGAGGACATTGAGATCCCCTTCGAAGTATTTGTTAATATGTTGATCTGAAACTCTAGAGTAGAGTGTGTGGTAGCACAATTCTTTCTTTCCTCATCATTTTTTTACTTTTGGTGTTCTACCTGAATTTGTTGCCTCATTATTTTCTTTTGTAGTTGGGTATCCTTGATCACCCCATCTATCAATTTTTTTAATTTTATTTCCAAGAATTGGGATGAATCTCCTTCGAGTTGTGGGAACTTTATTTCGATATCCTTTACCATCTCCTCTAACTAATTGAATTTCTCCACCTAATATTTTAATATCTACTCTCTTAATGTTTGTTAAATAATGTCCCCTGGTTGGAATTTATGCAAGGGTAATATGCTTTAATATCCACCTTTGATCCATCCAATAGAAGTTGAAGTAGTTGAGGAGATGCCACTAGTTGGAATTGCTTTTGTTTTTCTAAAGTTTCCATGATGGACTACATAGAAGAGGTTGTGGAGAAGGTTTTCAGCCTATGGAGGATGGGAAGATTGGTTTTTCTCTAAAGATATTGCTTTATATTTTGCTTCTTTCTCATGCATCTATTGATATGCTTTCTTTGTGGCCTTCTTGATCCCAGCTTGGACTATTTGATTAATCTCTAGTTTTTCTATCATTAGTTTTTCTAACCTCTTCTTAGACCAAAGCTCTTTGGTACATGTATCTTTGTTATCCTCTACTTTTATGGAGGTGTAATTGTAGGGGCTAGTTTCCCAATGTCCAAGTCTTTCATCCTTTCCTCTTCATTAGCTACCTTTTCCCTTATTTTCTTGAGTGTGGTGGTAAAGGATTCTGGAAAGCAGTCAATTAGATCCTCCAACATTATGTTGGATGCTTCCATATACCTTATCAAGTTCATTTTTATGATTAATTGGTTCAAAAATTCTATGTTAGGATATTTTTGAAGTGTCATATCTAGGACTTCTTTCTATAATGATCCATTGTATATTAGATATTCATCTACTAGTGATGAAACTTCTAGAATGGATGTGTCCTCTAGAATGAATTGTTCTTCTTCTTCTATATCCACTATGTATAGGGAGATTTCTCTTTATGCTTTTTACTTTCGTTGCTTTGGTTTCTTCTTTGCACTCATCCATAGGAGAGCCTCTATCAAGCCAATTGTATATTATCATGCACACAATCTTGTTGTAGGTAATATATTTCAAATTTTAGTGTCGAAAAATATCCTTTGTGACATTCTCACACTTTTTTGGGTCCTCCTTGTTAATTTGGGCTTAATGTTCCCTTGATTTAGTGTTGTAACATGTTTAACACATTCACACTAGGTCTTGGGCCCTTGTAAACTAAATGAACTTAATTGTTCCTTATTTATGGTGTTGTAAAGTGTTGTACCACATTTTCACACTAATCTAGGGTTTTCATTATTAATTGGGCTTCTTTATGCCTTAATTGGCCTTATTTTGCATCCACAAGCCTTAATTAATGCATCTTTCCAAGGATAATCTTGACATAAACCAATATCCAATCATAATTCATGTCTTTTTAGGTTGTTTAGCATAGATTTAGAGGTTTTGAACTCATACACCACCTTAGGCATATGGGTCCTTGATGCAGGAGCATCCAGAAGATTCAAAGGACATTTAGTTACAAAGGTGGTTGGTGATACAGTGAAGTTCAGTATGATGGCCAGCTCAGTATATTGAGGATAAGGAATTGTGGATTAAATGGTTTTTTGTCGAGCATGTCTATTTTATCCACTGGAAGTTCCAAAGTTTCACATGAACATTTGATCGAGTTATAAGTTTTTGTGTTCTAACAGTTGTTTGATTGCTTTAGATGGTATTCCTGAAGGAATTTGATGTGATACTAGTAATCTGAGTTGTTGTGGATCTTTAGTGGTGATTCATCAATATTTCTAGATCGTGATCTAGCTGTGTTGTTGGTTCACATTGTTTTTTGTGCTCGCAATTGGTGATTTTCCTTCTGGGAGTTCATTTTTTCCTGTTCTTGGCCAACAAGGTGATTGTAACATGTTGCGGATTTTCGAGGCTAATTGTTTAAGGTGTTTCATGTTCAAGGCATATTGTTTTGGGTCCCTACTGTGTTTGGGCTGACCTTCGTTGATGCACATTGATAATTTCTTATGGATTTGGGCCAACAGTTTGTACGCGTTTTATATATTGTTGGGTTGACATGTAGTTGATGTTATCCTTGGATGTGGATATATAAGACTGATTGTTTTGAGGAGATTGATAACGAAAAGGGAAAGTAGGAAGGAATATGTGTGAGATGTGTGAAGTTCTCTATGTGAACAATGTTCTAATATTTTGAAGGCAGAGATGAATTATGAATAACATTAGTCATGAAGCATGGTGATGAGGTGTTCTGATCCAATAAGATCAGCAAAGCAGAGAAATCTTGAAGCAAAAGGAAGAATCGATGAAATAATTGTTTGTAATTCCTGGGTTGTGGCCTAGAATTTGTAAAGCCCGAGTGGCATATGTAATGTGTTTTGAGATTATAATATAATGTGGAGTGAGCTTTGAAGGCTGGGATTTTCCCTTTTAGGGTTTTCCAAGTGCAATTCTTGTGTCATGTGTTCTTGCATATTTGTTATCTTTATGATGATTATTTATTAGGTTTTGTTTCATATCTATAAAATCTGAGTGTTAGTTGTTTAAGCTACAAGATTGGACAATCCCTCACCGGACCCTCCTACCTTTGACTGTATCAATTGGTATCAGAGCTGGTTGAAGATCTAGTTGCAAATTCATCACAGCATGTTGTGAATCTATGAGCAGGTTGTGAATCTATTGGTGGTTGCAAATCTATTTCAGAGAAGGTTGTAGAGCAGATTGAAGAGTTGGTTTATCAAATTTGGTTGTAGAGTAGGTTGAAGAGCTAATTGTGAATCAATTGCAAGATAGGGAAGATTGGGAAAAGAACAAAGAAGGAAAAATAGAACCTAATATGTGAAAGGGATACCTTGGAGGAAGAATTGTGTGAACTCGGGAAGTGTAATTCAGAATTGATGGAGAGGATGAAAGAACTAGGAAAAGACAAGTATAATACTCTTGAAGAAGAAGTGGAAATCGAAAGAAGGAGAAATGAAGAAATGGAAGCAGAACTGGATAATTTTGAACAAGGATTCATGTTGTTTAAGGAGTTGGATAAGAATAGCAGAGATATGGAGGAAAGTTTGAAAGAGCTAAACAAGGAGAACAGTTTGCAAAAGAAGGAAATATCTAATCTGAAGGAACATGCTAGCCAATTAGAGAAGGAGAATCTGAATTTGAGATCTAAGCCTCAACTTTGTGATTTTTCTTGTGATACTAATGATTTGTGTGATGTTGTGAAAGGTGAAGTTGAATATAACAATGTAACTAAGCCTGTAATTGTTGGAGATGGTATTGGTTTCAAAATCATGTAGAGAATGGGATACAAAGGAAAATGGTTGTGAAAGCATCTGCAAGGAATGATAGAACCTATTATACTGGTAAGGAGAGAAAAGTGAAGGCCTTGGATAAGATAGAGGTAAGGATGTTGTTACAAGTTCAAAACAATTCAGATCAAGGAAGAAAAAGTATGTATTGTTCACATTATAATAGGAATGGACATGAAAATGAATTGTGTTGGGATTTACTCCCTTGTAAGTTTTGTGGACTAAGGAATCATTCTAACAAGATGTGTTGGAAAAAAATAAGAGGGAGAAAGCCTAGGAAAAATTGAATATAAATGAATTATGGATGGATTGATGGATCAAAATGGAAGTATGTTGCTCATAAGTTCAGAAAGTTTTACAAATTGAAGCATTCATATGTTGAGGGAAAAGAAAGATCGAGATGTTGGGAAAGAAGACCGTATACAAATCAGAACAAGGACAACTATTCAAACTATAAAGGGAGAAGTGACAAGAGTCATAATACTTATCACAATGAAGGGTACCAAAGGAGTGAAAGATCATTTGCTAAAGAAGGAACCTATTTTTAGGTTTGGAGGAAGAAAGAATCAAGCACTAAATGTCATCAAAAACCTAATACCAAAGAAGCTAATGAAAGGGCAGCAATAAAGTATGTAGAGATAGTTTGTGTAGATGAAGAAGAACCTGTTGATACAGAATTAGTTTATCTAGAGGAAGGGGAACCTTTGGAGGAATCAAATTGGATAGTGGAACCAGAAGAAGAAGCAACAATCTTAAGGAGACTTGTGAAAGAAGTGAATCAGTGTGAAGCATAACTGGGTAGGGGGAGTCTACATTGCAGAGATAGAGAATAGTATAGGAACAAAATATAAAATTTTGAGGTGTGTAAAATGTAGAGATCTGAAAGTGTTGTAGAGGAAATTTGGAAATGATATTGATGAGTCAAGTCATATGATTGTTTCGTAGGATGTAAGTATGTGTTAAATTTTATTTGATTGCAGGACACAATGAAGAACCTAAGGCAACTTGCAGGGTGTGCTTGCTCAGATCATCGACCAGTGAGGCAGTATAAGGCCTACAAGTAGATCGTTGAATCCAAATTAAATTTGAGGAAGTTTTGTAGGGTGGACTTGAATAGACCGCCGACCTTGAGGTAGTTGTAATTACCTGGTAAATTTTAATTGATTGGTGCAAACATTGATCTTGAGGCAACTTGTGGAGAAGACTTTCTCAAACCACTAATCATTGAGGCAATGCAAGGCTTGAAAGTAGATCACCGAATCCAAATTACACTTGAGGCAGTTTTGTAGGATGGACTTGAACAGACTGCCAACCATGAGGCAGTTGCAAGTACTTGTGAATAGATCGTCGAACCAATTCAAAGAGAAAACATTGACTTTGATATAACTTATCCCAAAGTGAAGAGGCTCACTTTTCAAATAACCCCGAGAGTCTGATGTAGGGGCATCTGGAAGATTCAAAGCACATTCAGTTACAGAGGTGGTTGGTGATACAGTGAAGTTCAGTATGATGGCTAGCTCATTATATTGAGTATAAGGAGTTGTGGATTATAGGGTTTGTTATCGAGCATGTCTAGTTTATCCACCAGAAGTTTTAGAGGTTCGCATGAAGATTTGATCAAGTTATGAGTTTTTATGTTCTAACAGTTGTTCAGTTGCTTTAGTTGGTATTCCTGAAGGAAAATGATGTGATTCTAAGAATTTGAGTTGTTGTGGATCTTTAGTGGTGATTCATGGATTTTTCTAGATTGTGATCTAGCTATGTTGTTGGTTCGTATTGTTTTTTGTGCTCGCAATTCATGATTTTCCTTCTGGGAGTTCATGTTTTCATGTTCTTGGCCGATAGGGTGATTGTAACGTGTTGTAGATCTTTGAGGCTAATTTTTTAAGGTCTTTCATCTTCGAGGCATGTTTTTTTGGGTCCCTACTATGCTTGGGCCGACCTTGGTTGATGCGCATTGATAATTGCTTATGGACTTGGGCCGACAGTTTGTACACTTTTTATATATTGTTGGGTCGACATGTAGTTGATGTTATCCTTGGATGCAGATATATAAGACCGATTTTTTTGAGGATATTGATAACGAAAAGGGAAAGCAAGAAGGCATATGTGCGAGATGTGAAATTTTTTGTCTACGAACAATGTTCTAATCTTTTGAAGGTAGAGATGAAGTATGAAAAACAATAGTCATGAAGCATGGTGATGAGGTGTTCTGATCTGGTAAGATCAGCAAAGCAAATAAATCTTGAAGTAGAAGGAAGGATCGATGAAATATTGTTATTATATGAATTATTTGTAATTCTTGGGCTATGGCATAGCATCTGTAAAGATCGAGTGGCATATGTAATATTTTTTGAGATCATAATATAATGTGGAGTGAACTTTGAAGGTTGGGTTTTTCCCTTTGAGGGTTTTCCCAGGTTAATTCTTGAGTCATGTGTTCTTGCATATATGTTATCTTTATGTTGATTATCTGTTAGCTTCTATTGCATATCTATAAGATTTGAGTGTTAGTTGTTTAAGCTTCAAGGTTGGATAGTCCCACACTAGACCCTCCTACCTTTGACTGCATCAATCCCACCTAAGTTTCGGGGCCTCGATCCTAATTTCACACGAATCTAAGCATTTTTGAAAAAAGTGTCCCATATTTAAGCCTAATGGGACTCATATGCCACTTCTAGCATATGAGTCTCGTGTGGACTAAAATTAAATTTAATTCAAATTCTTGGTGGGATTTTATCCTCCTAGATTTGATGTCAGCTTTTAGTGAAGTAATTTTGAGAAATTTGGAATAAAAGTATAAATACAAGGTTATTTCACTCATTTTCATCCAATACTTTCATGAGAGCATCCTTATAGAAAATTTGAGCTCACAAGAGCATTCAAGTGTTTACAAGAGAATTCAAGAGCCTTCAAGAGTTGATTATCAATTTTTTAGGAGCTTTATTAAAGTATCAAGCATCATGTCAAAGTCCTCATGCATCATGTTTATTTTTGAGCTAACAATTGTGATGTAGGGTTTCATTATTCAAGCTAGCATTCAAGCTAAGATGTATCACATTCAAGAAAGAGTTGAGATCTACATCCGTTGGAGCCATTTCATATATGTTTGTAGCACTTTTATTGATAGGGTTTGCCGAGTTGTAACATTGCATGTTGTTCATTCAGCATTCCTTCATTTAATTTTTTTTTATTACAAGGTTTGATTAGAAAAATGGGGTTTGACCAAGATAAACCCCTTTCTACTAAAAAACAACATTTTTCCCTCTCTTTAGTGTGTGATTTGCATATCTAGGTTGAAGACTTTCTAAGGAGCAAGATTGGAAAGAAGTTCTCAAGTCTACAAAGTTGTCAAAGTTGTCACCTTGTTTAGGAGATCATTAAAATACTTTTACAGAGCAAAATTTAGCAATTTAGACCTGAAAATCAAGTTCAAAAGATTAAGTAGATATTGAAGAGCATAAAAAAAATCTAGATTCTCTGAAAAATCCAAACTGGACTGATATGCCACTTCTAGCATATGAGTCCCAGTACAATTAGATTTCCAAATTTTAGGAGTTCCAGACATATCTCTCCCAGATTTATGTTCCTGCCCAAAAACCCTAATTTGGGACTAAATCACCCAAACTGGCATATGAGTCTCATTCTGCATTAATTTTTCGTGTTTTCAAATTTTCATTTCTTCATTCAAACTCCTACAGTTTTCCAGCTTCACACCTCTGATATCTCAGTTTTACATTATGTTTTGCATTCATTTCTAGGTCATTTCATGAAGCTTTGCACATCATTAGGTCTTGTCATTAGGTCTTTTCATTAGGTCTTGTCATTAGATCTTTCATATCATTAGTCTTTCCAAGCCCTAGCTTGGTGGTGAACCCCTCTTTAGTCTCTAATCATCCCCTAGGACACCCTATTGTAAGATTTATTTCCCCTACCTTACCCTTGGATTGAGATCTCTAGGGCATCCTTGAATGAAAAGTGAAGAAGATTGTTGTTCAATGTCCTAAACCACGAGCAACAATAATTTTCAACCTTTCATTTGGTGATCCTACATTTAGAACATCTTAATTCTTATTTGGAGTGCATCATCATCCTAGATCTAGCTTGCATTAACATTGCATTAAGGTTTGCATTAATTAATTGGCATTCTAGGGTTTCTAATTCTTGCATTAGTGAAAGTGCATATAGGTTGCATTTTTGCATCTTGAATCATTCAATTTCATCTAAAATATTCATTTGCACTTAGCTTAGACATCATCCAAAATATAAAACATAAAATTCACACAAAATTTGCTTAAAACAGTGTAAGAACCCTAAATTGGGACTCATACACCCCCTAGCCGATATAGTTCCAGTACATGAGATTTTTCCTGAATTATGGGTATTTTGAGTTAACTATTATTCACTATTCAAACCTTTGAAAAACCATGATTGGTACTCATACGCCCCTCTGGGAAATTTAGTCTGGTTTCAAATTTTAAACTATATTTTATAACATTAAATTCTTTGTTTCTATGTTTCAATTTGTTGTTATTTTTTTGTTTCAGTTTACAAAGCTTTTGTTACATTCATTTCATTGCATTTAGCCCAGCTTCATTGCATCTTGAATTCCCTTGATTGTTCCTTGTATTATTTTTTCTACTTGGTGTCCTATTGCTAATACTATCGTGAGACAAAGTTTGAGACTCATGCCATCTGGCGATAGCACAATCATTGTGGATCTTGTGTTATCTAGCTCTTTCACTACTAGTGTTGACACTAGTTCACTAGGTATGGATCACACCCTTAACAACTCTTTTCCTTCAAGTAATGTGACACATGTTGACAACATGGTTGCTAGTATTTCGCAAGAAAACATAATCCAAATTCATGAAGATTTAGTAAACTTACAAAATCAAGTGAGCACTAAAACCATTTCAACCACTGTTATCCCTCTTATAGATACCTTACATCACATGATTGAAAGTGAAGATGGAACAGAGCTTGCACATAACATAGTTCAATTTTTTGGAAAATATCTTAACTCAACCATTATTTGTTCTCTACCTTCAAACAATTTCCAAATCCAAGAGGAACTCAAATTCCTCCTCCCACAACCATTGCCTCTATTCCTACCTGTACCAACCCTCAAGTTACAACAACAATGCAACCTACTAGTAATGTGATTCCTCCCTTAGGTATTTCTACTAGCATCCCTAGTACCTTTGTGGCATCACACGTCATGTCTCCTATCACCTTACCTCCCATAAGAATTTCATTCACTTGTCCATTGTACACATACACACCTCCACCTTATTCACCTCCATCACAAAATGCAAACAATGATCCTCTCAAAAATATTTTTTTCTAAAATGTTTCATCTCTCCAAAAGAAAGTTTTCACCATAAACCAAAATCAAAATGTTCCACCTACATATTATGTCCAAATAAATTCATTCTCCTTGGAGGTATTAAGAAAACTGATGCCAAAAGGTATAGAGGTGCCTAGATTTGAGAAATATGGGGGGAAGGGAGATCCTTCTAACCACGTTTCTGCTTATACTATTGTGAATATAAATTTCCCCAAGCTCCCTTTGGGTGATTTTTATTTTTGCTAACGTATCAAACTCCACCCCATTTTTTGAACATCATTGGACTCCTTTTGAAAAAACTTCGTTTGACTGTTGCCACGTGTCCACCAAGCACTCTTCGTAGGGATTTCTTTCTTAACTTTCCTAATGGCTCTCATCATGCTTCCACCTGTCTGCACCACGCATTCTTCAAGGCTACTTCCCTTCGCTTCCCTATCAAGCCCCATCTATGTGCCACGTAGAATCAATTTGCAAACACTCCATGGTGGCCCCCACCAGCAGCACTATTTGTAGGGAAGAACTCCATGTGTCTTCACCGTGCAAGTACCTATTGCCACGTGGATCTTTTGAGGGATTCATTGTGCAAGAGTAGGGAGCAAGCAATAGCCTCACCAAGATTTCCACGTGTTCCAATGGTCGTTGTGAATAATTGACACATGTCGGCACTCTGTTCTGATGGGACCACTACCATCATTTGCAGTGGATGCATCTATTCTGAGGGTGACTATGTACATGGCTCGAGTCTTCTTCTATTGCCAAGTCTTTTAACAGCCTAAAAAAATAATTGATATGTGTATCATTGAGGAATCTTTGTTGTTATCAACCCACCAAGCGATGAGATTTTTCCCTATAAATATTGCTTCTTCTTTCGAGGAATGAGTTTGGAACTTATAGAAAAATTTGTGGAAAGACACCAGGCCTCTGTAATATTTTAGATTATTGCATAAGATTCGTAGACTGTGCCATTGTTCGGCATTTATGTTTCTTGACTATTTGATAAAGATGTATACTATACCATTATTGTATTGAGTAATTTGTTCACATACTTCTATAATTTCAATATAAGCTTGTTGATTAAGACCATGTCTTCGACTCTTCTTTTCAGTAAGTGTATGGAATTTATTTTATGTCATTGAATAGCTTGTTTAGATTTCCATTTTGAATTTATTTTTTTTGGGACATAGCAGATTATGGAGCGACCCTTAAATCATATCTCACAGATAGGTTTATCGTGCCCATATCTACTTCTTGGTGCATCACCTTATATTAGATTTTATTTTACATTTATTTCCCTCTACCCTTTTCAACACCCCAAATTACAATAGAAGTTGACTTCTTTAAAGACCCAGAGGTCACTCAGTTTAGCGCAATAGGTCCCCCCTTTAACTGAGTTTCCCATAAAGGTTATTACCTTACCAATTTTTGGCATCAACAATTTCTTTTTTCTGGCAGGCCCAATGGGATTGCTTAAATGTACCTAAATCAAAAGAGGGTGTATGAGCCACTAGCCTGTTACTAGGTCTCAAACAACGAATAACCCTGGCTTGTTATTTCCTCCGCTAGTAACAACACGAACCTGAACTCATCCAATGAACATTCGTATCCCTCCACTAGCCATGTTGCAAGTTGCAAACAAAAATTATGTGGCTTGGGATGCTAGAAGTCCCCTTGTAGCGCCAGTTTCCCTATCGTTTATGTCCCTATCCTTGTCTCTACTCTAAAATCTATACCTAAATTTATCGAGGATGGTTCAAGAACACCATCTAAACATCTTCAAGATGTGGTAGATGTGTTTTTGGTGCATAAAGTTACATATCAAAACATAGTGATAAGGTTTCTCGCTGCCTCTTTCAGAGGGAAAGCATTAGACTGGTACCATACTCTATCGACTAACACCATCAATACCTGAGATCAACTTGGAGATCATTTCTATGAAATATTCTTGAATGATGGAGACAGGTCTTCACTATACCATCAGCTATCAACAATAAAGCAGGCCCCATATGAGACCATGACTAACTTCAATGCCCAGTTCCATACAACTTGGTAGAGGATCCAAATTGCTATCCACCCTTCGGCTAAGTTGGCATTCATGTTCTACTTGAAATCAATCAATGTCAATATCTCGATGATGATCCAATCTCTTGGTGGAACTACACTACCAGATGCATACAACATAGCAATCAAGGCGAAGAACAATCTGATCGACATCGGGAAGTTGCCACCTTGGCCCATCATGCCTATATTTCCTAAAGTGCCAGTTCCCGCCTAGGAGATGCCATCCACCAGTGTGCCCACTCCTCCTTGGTCTATGTACACTTATCCAAGCATGCCATAGAATTTTGCTTCTACATCTAGCTCTTCAAAGGACAAGATGAGTGACATAAAATAATTGTTGTGGAACCTAGCAAATGAAGTAACTACTATCAAGCGCAACTAGGCCACTCCTCCAAGACCAGCCTACCAAAATTATCAATGCGAAAGGCCTTCATACAAACAAAATCAATATCAAGGAGGTGTGTGCACAAATCCATGCGCTCAGATGACTAACTAGATAGTGCCAATTCCTACTCCACTGGGAGTTGTTCAGGCAAGTACAAGCAGAGATCTGACCGCAGGGAAACACAACCTTGTTGAAGATATCAATCCCTGGTGCTTCTCCTGTGGCGATGCGCATATCCCTCAAAATTGTCTGCGTGGAAATTTACAGCAAAAGGTTGTAGAACAACATAGCTAAGGTGTGGTGCCAAGTTCAGGAGGTTATACATATGCCCCTCCACAAATGGAAAATGCAGTACTTACCACGCAAATGCAAGGAATTTCCTTGGAGCAAGAAAATGACATAGTTTTCGACCATGCCCTTTTCTCATGGATGGAAGGATAAGAGGTGGTGTTCACCTATGAGGAATCCGCATTGGAGACCCCGTGAGTGCAATCTGATTACAACACTTGATCAAAAAGGAGTTTCATAGGTGAACCCATCACTCTGTAGCCTAGAAGCATCCCCGACCAATCCCCTAGTCCTTCCACAATTTCTCTGCAACCGCAGCTTTGCAAGGAGATTGTTATAACCAGGGCTAAAGAATAGAAGCCTTTGAATCTACCACCATTCAACATGGTGGAGAAATTGAATAAATCTTCTGCTAACGCATCCCTTTGGGATATCTTAGCTAATTTGGAACAAAAATCATTGCTACAGAAGGCCCTCTGGGAAGATGCGGTTGTTGAACCGACAAAGCAATCACTCAAAGAAAAGGATATTGAACCATCTCCTCTGGCCAAAGTTCTCACAAATACTACAGAATAAACCTCTACTGAGGTCAAAGAAGAAAAGCAGAAACCCAAGCCCTTTTTCTTAACTCTCATTGTGGGGAAGAAATTGCTACATAATTCAATGATTGACTCTGGTGCTAGCACCACAGTCATGCCCAAGAAGATAGTTAAAGCCTTATGACTTAGCTATGAACCCTTAAAAAGGGGGGTTATGCAGCTAGATGGGAACAAAGTCAAAATTGTAGGTGTCATAAAAGAACTCACCTTGACTTTATTCTCCTGTATGAGCATCATAGAACTGCAAGATACTATGATCATAGATGTCCCTCCCATGTTCGGCTTCTGCCTATCCCAAGAATTCGCTTCAAAGATAGGCAGGTGCCTTTCTTTGGATTGGTTGCACCTGATCCTTAGGACCAAGCACAGAGCAAAAATGAACATAATATTTGAACCTCTGCATTCGGAGCATGTGGTTGATGAAGAGATGATCAACTTTCAAGTTGCTCATACCTCTTTCAGTAAGGAAGAAACTTATGGTATCGATCTACTTGAGGATGAGAAGGTAATTGGAGACCAGACCGATATAGAAGAGGTCCTCTTGAGTGAATACATAGATGATCCTTTCGGAAACTATCATGCTATCGGGTTGGGAACCTACATTATCTATGATGAGGATCAAGAGATCCTGAAGTTAGTGAAGGACCTCGTGGTCAATCAAACCTCAGAGCTATGTACATTGCACTTTGATGGTGCAAGATGCAAGGTTGGCACTGGTGCTGGGATATGTTTAAAATCTCCAACCAATAAGAGATTCTTAAGTCTTTCTACTTCCAGTTCTCTTGTTCGAACAATGAAGCCAAATATGAAGGCCTTGTGCAAGGTCTAAGCCTCACAGTGCGGATGGGTGTCAAGAAAATAATGGTGTTCGAAAATTCCTAACTTATAATTAATCAAGTCTAAAACACCTCTTTTGCAAAGAATGTCTGCATGCAGTCTTATAGACACAGGTTTTGGGACCTCATTGAATGTTTCAAGGATTTTAACATTTAGGCGGTGCCTAGAGAGCAAAATTCAACTACGGATCGTATAGCAGCAATAGGATCTCAATTTAATCCTATCTTTGAATTGGTTAAGAATGGACACTCTAGGCGAGTGATTGCCCAGCCATCCATCCTAGATAATAAATAGAGTTGGAAAGTGTTCGAAAGTGATGAACACATTGCCTCGTTCATCCAACAATTGGGAGAATTTTCCAATCAGCTTCAACCAAAGATTGAAGAAGCATATGAAGGGCAAATCATTCAGCTAAGATCCAATAATCTTCCAAAGGGGTTGGTCACTCTCGAGAATCTATTCGACTATGATGATGTGAGGAATGATAGGAGAAATTTTGTTGCAGACCAAGTGAACTATGTCGATCTCGAGGTCGGAGATGGAAGAAAACTAAAGGTCGGAAAAGAAGTTATGCAGCATTACGAAGACAAACTCATGCACTTTTGAAAAAAAAATGAAGTGGTAGTGGGGCTGGTTTTATGATCACCTCAAGAGATATGATCTCGACATCATCTAGCAAACTATTGAACTAACAAAAGGCGCTAAACCCATCCGAAAAAAGTAGAGGCCCATAAATCCGAAAATTGAAGCCCTGATGGCACAAGACTTAAAAAATTTGATCTAGTCCAAGATTGTGTTTCCAATCAAGCATAGTACATGGGTGTCTAACCATGCTCCAGTTTGAAAGAAGAATAGAGACATTCATCTTTTTGTCAATTTTTGTGACCTAAACAAAGCATTGCTAAAATATCATTTCCCATTGCCTTCCATGGAATCAATCGTACAAATTGTGGTAGGATCGAAGATGTTTTCTTTGTTAGATGAATTTTTCAGGCTACAATCAGATCCAAGTTAAAGAAGAGGACCAACACAAGACAACATTCACTACTAAGTGGGGAACATTTGCATATGCTAAGATGCCTTTCGGCCTCAAATGCGGGAGGTACTTTCCAGTAGGCAATGGATATCGCTTTCAGCGAATTCATCAACACAATTATTCTCATCTATTTAGATGATCTGACTATATTCTCCAAGTCTAAATATGACCATTTTGATCATCTGGAGGTGGTTTTCAAAAAATGCCAGGAGTTTAGAGTATCCCTTAACCCAAAAATATGTGTCTTCAGCGTACCACAAGGAAACTTACTGGAACATGTAGTGTCCAAAGAAGGAGTCACAATTGATCTTGAGAAGGTAAAAGAAATCAAAGAACTTCCCCTACCAGTCAACAAAAAGGGAGTCCAGTATTTTCTGGGGAAGGTTAACTTTGTAAGAAAATTTATTTCTGATTTTGCAGGAATAATTAAACCCATCACCTTGATGTTGAAAAATGATCAACTATTCAAATGGACAAAAGAAGCGAAAGAATCCTTCATGAAGGTTAAGGACACCATTTCTTAAACTCATGTACTAGTAAATCTAGACCTATCAAAGGATTTCATAATGTATGTATTCAATAGCAAGACAAGCATCACTACTGTTTTGACTCAAAACAACAATGAAGGAAAGGGAGAACATCTGAGAGCATTTCACTCTTGAACCTTAAAGGAGTATGAGATGAACTACAACTTTGTCAAGAGGCAAGCGTTCGCAATTATAAAGGGACTCAAGAATTTTTGACATCTTATCTCTTGTAATAAGGTGATTGTTTATTTTGTGCATTCCAGTGTGCACAAATACATCATGGAAAGAGAAATCACCGAAAAAAGGGCCAATTGGATCACTAAGATCCTTGAATACAACATTGAGGTCAAGCCTACAAAGACCATCCAAGGAAGAGGTTTGTGCGAATATTTGGCGCACAATGAGGAAATGGCGCTTGAAGAAGAGAAATCAAAGTTGGTCCTAACAAATGATTCTAAGCCTGAAGGCTGCTGGTTGGCAGATAGAGTAAGATTCATGCACACCAAAAAATATCTTTCAGGACTTCCTTCTCAGAAAAGAAGATTCTAGCAGCTGCAAAACAACGGATACTCACTTATTGAAGGGGTCCTCTTCAACAGGAATTTCAATGGCATTTTATTGTGGCATGTCACCACAAAGCAAGTGAGAAGAATTATTGACACCTTCCATAGAAGTCTTGCAGGAGGAAATTTCTCTACAAAGACCACCACCATCAAAATCTTATGCACTGGGTACTTTTGGCCTACACTTTTCAATGACTCATACTCCATGATTAAAGCCTGCAAAGAATGTCAATTCTTTGTAGGAAGAAGGAAATTTTTTGCAATGCCTCTCAATCCAATAGTAGTGGATGAGCCATTCGCACAATGGGGGCTACATTTCATTAGAATGATCAATCTAGCCTCTAGTGTCGGCCACAAGTGGATTCTAACAGCCATAGATTACTTCACGAGATGGACTGAAGCCATGCCCCTGAAGAATGCAACGGAGGTAGAGATTGTGGAGTTTCTAGAGGAGCTAGTGATGAGATTCATCCCACCAAAGACTATCATTTCAGACAACACCAAGGCTTTCCTAGGCTCTAAGGTATGTCAATTCAAACTCGTGCATGGCATATTTTTGAAAAAAATCATCGAATTAGTACTCATAGGGGAATGACCTGGTTGAGTCGACTAACAAAAATTTAGTCCAACTCATTAAAAGGATCGGGTCAGATCATGAGGAGTGGCACAAGAACCTTCGGGCAATGCTTTGGGTAGATCACATAACTCCCAAACAAGCCCTTAAAACTTCACCGTAAAAGCTAGTGTACGGGAAGGATGCACTGTTGCCAATCTCAATTGAGATTCATGTGTTACAGCTGCTTAAGTCCCTACAAATTAAAGAAAGTAGAGCTATGGAAGTTCAGTTGGCCGAGTGGCTGGAAGTGCAAGAAAGAAGGGAAAAGGCCCTGATATCCATGACCAATCACCAGCAGGTGGTTAAGATATGGTTTGACAGGAAAGCCTTTGATCAAGGTCTAAAGTGTGGGGACCTAGTATTAAAATTTAATGAAAGGGCCACAAAGCCTGGCTAGCATGGAAAATTTGACAGTTTATGGGAGGGCCCTTTCAAAATAATTCAGTGCAAACAACACAATGCATTTGAATTTGAGAACATGAAACAAGAAGCACTAGGTATCCCAGTTAATGAAATTCACCTAAAATTGTTTAATTAAGCTTCAGTTATTTCGCTAGTGTAAATACGTGAATATTGTAATTATTTTCCTTCGTGTTTTTGTCGGTTGGTATTTCAATAAATTTCATAGTGCAGGAAGCAGGGAAATTCATGGAACCCATTATTGCAAAGAGAAGAGAACATAAAATGATACCCATGATAAAGAAGAATGAACTCATGTGCGAAGAATTAAAATAAACCCATATTTTAGAAACACATTGAAAAGATACAAGAGGTTTAAAATAAGTGGTATATTCATTATATATTCATATACTTTGATAAATACATTTCAAAATGGCATTGATGCCATACGTTTGAAAGTATGTCTATATATTATGCATCTTCTATATATATATGTATGAGAAAGCCTTTTCGGGCATATATATATACAAAAAGGAAAAAAATGTTTCAAACATTAATTGTCGGGAACAGGAGCATTATTATTAGGAACATGAGCATTGTTGTCACCATTAGGAAGGTTGTCATCAGCAACAATGGGGCTAGGAGTAGCAACATCAACACCAAGAACAACTGGCAGAGGGAACACGAGGTTCCTAAAATCCATGTACAAATCCACATCGTAAAATAGCACAAAATTATAGCAACGCAATAGGAAGTGACATGCATGGGTAGCTCTATCATGATGCTTAG
This sequence comes from Sequoiadendron giganteum, assembly GCA_007115665.2. NCBI lineage: Eukaryota > Viridiplantae > Streptophyta > Pinopsida > Cupressales > Cupressaceae > Sequoiadendron > Sequoiadendron giganteum. Next base: position 313,800,573 of record CM021103.1, read on the forward strand.
CTTGCGAGAGAAGCTAGAACCCATGCAAGAATGGCACCCATGGTACCACTATGTCCTCTTCGATGTGTCTCTGTAGGTCACTTGCAATGGGAAGACCCAAGCCATAGACTGCATTGGACACCACCTCTCTAAGGCCACCAAGGAATTTCTTTAAAAAAATTGGAGTCAGATGCAGAATCATGCCTTTAGGGACCTGAATGTCAAGCAGTGATGCAACAAAGTGAGAAATAATATCTATGTTCACTCTGTACTTGTCCTCATATTCAATACAATCCCTCCCAAAACCCATTTCATGGCTATGATTGCCAGAGAATGCTTATTCTTTGTCATCCTTTTCAATTGCCTACTTGAAATCTCACCTAGAAATGTGGTATGTGACTTACTACCAACTAGCCTAATTGGAGTGTTCATGGTACCAAACTCTGCTCAGTTGCCTAAGACTAGCTCTATGCAAACTCAAATCCTACTCAACTGCCTAACGATAGTCCTAGATAATCACCTAACACCAATTTTGCTAATCACTAAGTGTGATTTTGCTACTCTCTTAGGGCCTATTTATAAAAATATTTGAGGTAGCTACATACCTTAAGCATAATTCTAATCGAGTATTAACTCGAAAACCCCACCAAAGGCCAGCTCGAATTTCCCACCTAGTTGCGTCTGCAAGTACAAATTGTTGGCAGTCCCAAGTGATCGCTCATACGGACGGGTGTTGAGGTGTCACGCTGCAGGAAATTTCAAGCTCCAAGGCAAGATGCAAATATTTTCAAAGTACTCATTACATCTCTGGCTTAATTATTCCTTTTTGGATATTAATTTCCAAAGCATGCAAAGGGTTCATACGCTCGCAATCGCCAACTCAATTTCCCAAGAAAATCACGTTGAAGGATGTGATCATTAATATTATTCTAAATTATTATCTTTTCAAAAGGGCAAGTAATTTTTTTTGCCTAGGAAAGAAAGCTAGCGGTACATGCCAAATTAAATGTGAAAAGGCAGCCATTGTCTACTCGTTTAAGGCAGAAAATCAAAGAAAAAGCCAAGTATTGCATACAAGAGATAAATAGAGCAGAAAACTTCTTGAGTACGCAAAGGGATTTTGAGTGCAGAATTGTTGAGTAAACTAGGTGAGGTGCAAATAGAAATTAAGCAACTAAATACAAAGGTAATTACAGGAGATTCATTGCTCTGGTGTGAATTGAACCCAAAATGAAGGTAGGAATTCATCTGGTTTTGCGTTCAGAGCCTTGCATTCTATTTTAGGTTTCATTCATACCGTACCAGTGTGCTTTCTGAGTAGAAGCTTGCAAAAAATGGAGGCAGCCCAAAGTTCTCAAATAGAAATGCAAGGAGAAGAAACACGAAGTTTATAAGGCACCATGCATGCAGCACCAGCCACCTATGTCTTTGAAAATGTCTCTTATGCTTTTCCTAGTATACCAAAAAAGCCAGTGTGGGTGAATACAAGGGTTGCAAAAAAGAAAAAGATCCATAGAGACCAGAGCCAAATTAAGGAGGAATGGGATAATATTCATGATCCCATCCTTGAAAAGAACCCTAAGACTCTTAGGGAGGCAGCCTATGAGAGAATGAAGAAAAATAGTGACCCGAATTCCTTGGCACAAAAGTGTTGGTTCAATGGGCTTCCATAATATATGGTCCCTTTTGTGCACTACTGCCTAGAACTAGTCAATGAAGCCATCAAGCATTTCAACTCGGCTACCAATACCATCGAGGGCCAAGAGCTAAGTGTTAATATCTGCAAAGAGGCTATCTAGGAATGGTTGTGCATCCCAGAACGAAGATCCAAGGTGGACAAGATGGAGTCATTCACTCCATCAAAGGGAAAGAGAATATGGAAAACCAAAGATTTTGCTCTGGATTTTTATAATAAATAAACTCAAAGGTCCAAGGATGATCAGAAGAAAAAGATATCAATCACAGCAGTGAATAAATCTTTCAACGCAAACATGAAGAATTCCTTCTCAATGATGGTATTTGTTTGCGGCCTGGACACTGACAAATATGTTCAAGAATTTCAACTAGGCTTGGGGTTCCAGTTGCGTAGGCAACATTCTCTTTTTGGGTATGACTTCATGGAATCATCAAGGAGATGATGAGCCAGATAGCGGCGTATGGGACACAATAGAGGTTTAGGTTTCCTTCCTTCCTCGCCCACATGTTTTTTCATCAGAACCCCGACTTCTTCAAAAGGTATGTGGGGTTGGCCATATTTGATGAAAATCAGCAGAAAAGTCCAGTCTCTATATGGACTCCTCTCCTCTCCGTAACCTATGATTATTGAACATTTTTGGATTATTTCTTGACTTCAATTCTACAAGATTTGAGGGAGGATGGTGGTATTTGGTAGCTCAACTCAAACCAGACAAAGTACATGCAGAACTTCACTCTAAAATGTGATTGGTTTCTAAGGGAATATTTCACATTCATCCAGATGTGTGGCTTCACTGGGGAACCATTCCAGCTTTTGGCATGTCTCACAAACTAGATACTGGCCCTCCAAATGTTTCGCCAGGTATCAATTATTGACTTCACCTTCTATGGAGGAAAATCCAAAAAGAGAGGATTTTTCAGTTGCCAGATGAGCTTTAAGACGGTGATCATGGCCAAGAAGCAAATGCATGACTTGCTAGAAGTGAAGATGGCTCATTTGGGGTTAGTATGGATTTGTGATAAATGGAATTACAACCCAAACAATGGCTTACCAAATGAATATTTCAAGGTAACACACAACCCTCGGCCTTATTGGGAGAAGCATCGAAATCCGCCGAAGGATGTAGATGACCTGTTGGTGGACCTAGTCCATATTCCAACCAGATATAGTCGACCACCATGGATGAAGTTCTACTTTGCATCAGGAAAATATAATAAGAAGAAATAGATCGAGGCTACTATCTACAATAATTTGACAAAGAGTTACAACTGGAGCGAAGAGAAAATTAAGGATTTCTAGATTTATCGACAAGAAATCCAGCACCCTGAGGCACTTATGATAGCATAGAGATGGATTGCAAGATCGATAAATTGTGGAATGATGAGCATCCTGATTCTGATGCAAGTAATAAGGAGGAAACCAACCTAGAGGAAACTGAAGCATGTACCGGGGAAAGAATGGAGAAAGGAATGGAGGTTCAGATGACACTGGCACAATCAAAGGGGAAGGAAATAAAGCAGTCTATCAAGGTTTCTTCAAACATGCGAGTAAACATATCATGTGTGAGGGCTTTATTGATTCGAACTTGGACCACAAAAAGGACCAGAACCACACAGCAACAACAATTGGAAATAGTAGTCATGGAAGACTCGCCACCCAGCAAATGACAACACACTAAAGCATCTTTTGGAGAGTGTTCGTAGGATCTTGAGGCAATCCAAGAGCCCACAATGAGCCAAGGATCGTAGTCATCTGCACCTCAGGTATCTTTTGTTCCCTCTTCTATTGCTTCACAGTCTTTAGTAACTCATGTTGTGTTTGCAGTGCCCCTCACTTCGAGCGTTGGCCCCTCCTTTTATGCCTCTACTTCAATGGTTGTAGGAGGTTTCACATAGTTCTCCCAGATGGCACCATTTTCCTTTACTCCTCCATGGACCTTAATGCCTTTCACCTCAGCCCATTTTGTGTTTTCCAACGCCTCACATTTTTCCTCCATGGCCACCATTAATACCCCTCTTTCTACTACTGTTTTAGCCCCAATCCAATCTGCCCAATAGATGGAATTTTCCATGACACCGCTTCCCTCATGTCCTCTCACTGGCTCACAAACAGGGTTCTAGCATATGCCTCCTTTCTCTCCTCAAATTATTGGTCTTTCGAGGAAGAAATCGCCAAGAACAGCTATCCTCTCATTCCCTTTTTCCCTTCCTCCTGGTGCACCTTTCATAGGTGGACTTATTCAGTCACCAACAGAGTTCTTGGCAAAGGGCAATAAAAATAAATAGGCACGATCAATTCGAGTCCAAAAGCAATGAGCCAAAGATGCTAAAATGCCAGCTGAGCTGAAAGTGCAGACTATTTTCAATGAGGCTCGGCAATCACTACATTTTGTAACTATGTAACCATATGTCATCAAACTGCAAGGAGAAATGCATCCAGATGATTATAATATGTATGCTACGAGGCTCGATCTAAGCATAGCCTTACCACAGGAAAATTTTGAGCTCATGAAGGAGACTCAATGTGTGGTGACCACTGACTTTCTCAAGTCCAGTCGCCAGCTGAAGAAGAGAGAAGAAGAATTGAGAATTGTCAAGGAGAGAGTCGAGGTTCTGCTAGAAAAAGAAAAGGTGTCGGATGTTGAATTTAAGCACCTATCACAACAAGTAGAGACAAAGCAGACTAAACTCTGGGAGGAACTTAAAAACTTCCAATCCTTTGACTCGAACCTGGTCATCAAATTGCAACAGAAAAACAAAGGATATCAAGACCAGTTGGCCCAAGTGGAGCAAGAAGTACAACAAAAATATGAGGAGTTCCATCACCAATGGGCTCAACTAGAACAAAAGATGCAGCAAAAGGATGCAGACTTCAATGTCCAACGAACTCAATTGGAAAATGAAGTCCAGGAAATGAAGTCTTCCCTTAAGATGGAAGCAACAAATAAGGAATGAGTCAAAGCAGGCTGGATCACAGAATCAAGAGTCCTGCAGGGACAACTCACCAAAGCAGACCAAAAGATTGCAGAGCTAGCGCATAATATGGGATTTGAGGGATACATAAATTGGCCTTTTGAAGAGCTTCACCCAACCTCTTGCCACCTAGTCAGACCTCCTTCAAGTATCCTTCTGCCTGACCCTCCAGTTGATGCTCCAATTCATGGTAGAGGAAACAAGTTTAGGTAGGGAGGTTCAAGAAATGATTGAGCATTTGCCGCAATCCATTGCAGAGAGGGTCCCTGAGACCAAAAGGTTGTTGGATAGGCTATACATGGTCCCAAATGAAGATCTGGCAAAGGCATGGATTGGAGACAGAAAGGCCATTGCCAAAATAGCTAACAAGTTTATCTACTGCCATGCAGCCATCCTCAATGCCAGCAAGTGCCCTGCAACACTCGAAAAAACCATGAGTGGTAGGCGGTCGAAGTTCTCCCAGCTAACTCAGATGGGCTTACCTTCCTTGTTTCTTCCAGATGAATCAGTGGCCACGAAAGAGAATCTTGCGATGAAGATTGAAGAGAAGCAATAGGATGCATCCACTTTTCAGAGCTTCAGTCAACCCATTACTGTAGAAGATATTGAGGGTGTCACCCATCCAATAGTGAAACTTCTTTTTCAACTTGAATCTTGGGTTGGTATATCTACAACACTACCATACAAAGAAATGATCGATCTACATGGAGAGCAAGAAAATATGTGTGACATATCGACTCCATCTGAGGATGAATGGATCCCTCTGCAGACCACTCTCTCCAAGCTCTAATCGCATCACCCATAGAAAAGACTCTGGTTTGTGAACCAAAAATTTTTGGGTTCCTTGTTTTGCAAGAGAAACGCCCCTGGTAGTCACCAAAAGCTATGAATATAAATTTCCCTAAGCTCCCTTCGAGTGATTTTTTTTTTCTTAAGTACTAACCCGCGCCCCCATTTTTTGAACATCATCGAGCTCCTTTTGCAAAAGCTTTGGCCACGTGTCCACCATGTGCTCTTCACAGAGGTTTCTTCCTTCTCTTTCCTAACGGCTCCCACCATGCTTCCATGTGTTTGCACCACACATGCTTTAAGGCTACTTCCTTTCTCTTCCCTATTGGGTCTCATCTGTGTGCCACATAGCATCAGTCCACATACACTCCTTGGCAGCCCCCACCAACAGCATCGTTTGTAGGGAAGAGCTTCACGTGTCTTCACCGCACAAGTTTTCATCGCAAGGAAGGAGGAATGAACCACAAGCCCTAACCTATTGCCATGTGGATCTTTTGAGGGCTTCATCATACAAGAGTAGGGAGCAAGCAATGGCCTCACCAAGATTTCCACATGTTCTAATGGTCATTGTGAATAAGCAACACGTGTCAACACTTTGTTGTATTGGGACCACTACCATCATTCGCGGGGGATGCATTTTTTCTAAGGGTGACTACATGCATGTCTCAAGTCTTCTTTTGTTGCCACATCTTCTAACGACCTAAAAAAATCATTGCTATGTGCATCATTGAGGAATATTTTTTGTTACCGACCTGCCATGCGATGGGATTTTCCCCTATAAATACTGCTTCTTTCAAGGAATGAGTTTGGAACTTACAAAAAAAATTGTGGAAAGATTCTAGGCCTCTGTATTGTTTTATATTATCACATAAGATTCACAGATTGTGCCATTATTCAGCCTTTTTGTTCCTTGACTATTTGATAAAGTTGTATACTGTGTCATTATTGTATTAAGTAATTTGTTCGCAGACTTCTATAATTTCAATATAAGCTTGTTTATTAAGACCATGTCTTCAACTCTTCTTTTCAATAGATGTATGGAAGTTATTTTATGTCATTGAATAAGTTGTTCAGATTTAAATTTTTATTTATGTTGTTCTCGGACATAGCAGATTTTTGAACGACCCTTAAATCATATCTCATAGATAGGTTTATCATGCCCATATCTACTTCTTGGCACATCGCCTTAAATTAGATTTTATTTTATATTTGTTTCCCTTTACCCTTTTCAACCCCCCAAATTATAGAAGAAGTTGGATTCTTTAAAAACCCAAAGGTCACTCAGTTTAGTGTAATAGGTCCCCCCTTTAACTGAGTTTCCCATAAAGGTTATTACCTTGCCAATTTTTGACATCAACAACTACCTTATGTAGTGACTTTATTCTTAAGGATAAACTCTTGGCTAAGCTTTTCCCTAGATCTTTGAAGTATGTTGCATTAGAATAGTTCTCCTCATTACCAAACAACTCAATTCATTCATTCGAAGAACTTGTTGAAGCCTTTATAAACCATTTTCAAGTACATATGACCCCTAAGATGACCTTAGTAGATTTGATGAGATGTAATCAAAAATAAGAGGAAAAGATTACTAACTTTATTTCACATTACCAATCACTTTATTCCCAAATCGATGTAAAGGTCCTTGACCCTCACCTTCAAAAGATGTTCATAGAAAACTTGCAAAGTAATATATAAGATAATCTTACCATGATGAAGTTCCCCTCCTTCATGCACTTATGCACTACCCTTCGTGATAATTAAAATTTGGTTAGTAGTTGTGATACAAAATCCAGCTCTAGCTATCCTGAGAAGTCTGAATCCGCAAACCAAAATAATTATCAACCTTTTAGAAAATTGAATAAAGGCTTCCTTCAACTTAATCCCCCTCAACAAATAAATCAACATGTTGGTACCCAAGTGGCTACTATAAGGAAGACAACTCCTTCCACATTTGTAGATCTGGCTAGGCAATTCACTCCCTTACCCAATACCCTCCATAACATAATGTCACAACTTCTAGAAAATTAAATGATTACCTTGCCTCCCATTAAAACTCTAGACCCTAATAAGCCTTTACCTCCAAACTTTAGATTGAATGCTTATTGCCATTATCATCAACAAAATGGACACGATATGAAGCATTATAAGCATATTAAACATCTTGTGCAAGAACTCATTGATTCTAGTCGACTTTTAGTTGGTGGTGGTAATGATCAAGGGAATAAGTCCATTTCCCCTCCCAACCAAAATTTGCAAATCTTTACCAACCCCATGCCAAATCATAACATTTTATTTGTCAAAGCTAGTGAAACTATGAAAAATTATGTGATTAATGTTGATACAGATGATGAAAACATGGATACTGATAAACAAGATTCTATAGAACAAAACCCTATCGATGGTTTGGTTACATTGGTCAAAACTCAACATCGTAAGGGCCAAACTAAAAATCTTCTTGATATTGCTTTCTCATCTAAAGACATCATTATAAATGCACCTAATGGTCCTCTCTACATAGTCGATCGAATCTATGATAAGCCCACTAATGGGATATTAATTGATCTTGTATGTGGAGAGAAAGTGATCACTGAGGAATTCCTACTTGTGCATGAGCTCTATCAAGAAATATATGATAAACCGAAAGCATGGATAAAGACACATAATGGTTTCACTTGCCCTATGATGGGATCAATCACCTTGCCATTACAAAAATGAATGAAAACATTAGATGTCTCATTCTCCATCATATCGACATCGAATCAATTTCATGTGAAGCTTGGCTACCCATGGCTATGCTCCATGGAATTTGTCTCATTGGTCATGCATAAATGCTTAAAGTTTCCATTTGACAATGAAATATTCATTGTGCATCATAGTGGCTTTAACCCTTTGTCGTCCGGTGGGAACTTCTCATTAGATTTCTTTTGTTCGAGCCTATGGAACCTATTAAACCTCAAGAGGACTTCTTTTTCAAATCCTATCAAAATTTTAAGGCAAAGTGTATAGCAAAACTATCACTGAAAACATGCCTCAGGCCACGACCAAGCCTACTATACTTGAAAAAACCATGATTGAACCTAAAGACATTCCAAACAACCAAAACCAACCTAAGATAGATCCTTTTGCCTATTTCCTATAAAAGACCAAGAGATAATGAAAAAAATCGCGTCACGCCTCCTAGGATAAAACAAGTTTACAAATTTAAAGAGAAAGTGGTTGAATAGCCTCACATGGTTCCTTTTGTTCCTCCCCTTAGGGAAGAAAAGAAATATATGGTTGATAAACCTTCTCCTACACAAACACAATTTGAAAGTTGTAATAAAAGAAACATAAGTGGTAGAGAGTGTAGGTGTAGACATTGTGCCCTTGCTTGAAGATTAAATGAAGAAATAAAGAAAGAAAATCAAGATACAAACTTAATTGAAGTAATGCATGTTGAGTCTCCCAATTTATCAAAACAAAAAGATCCTATACCGCAACTACAACATGAGTTAAACCCTTCTCTAGACATTATAATTTGACCTCCCATTGTGATTAACCTAGATGTCGATGACAAGGTTGCTAAGATTGACGAAGAAGTGCATAATGAATTAAATACATTGTTTTCCTCTTCTATGAGCTTAAATGACAATTCTCCTAAGAAAAGTGTTGAACTTGGTAATGACCCTAGTTCAGCACTTGCTATTGTCCCTTTGGATATTTTTCTACCTTTTGTATATGATGAACATGATTGGGATGTAGACAACCTACTCATAGGTTAACTCGCATGTGCCTTTCTAGTCCTTTACATTATTTATTTTCATCTTTTTGTATGTGTGATTGCATGTGTGTAATGTGATCCCCCATATTGTTATGTTTGATGTATCTCTCTCTTTGTGTATTTCTCTATTTGTACCTACATTCTTCTCTATGTCATAAATCTTTTAAAGATTTTCCTTTATCTTTTCCATTTTTCTTGTGTTTTCCTTTTGGGGATGACACAAGGCGTCGACACACTCATATCTCTTTCATGTTGACCCAAAAGGATTTTTCTTTTTTTTCGCTCTCTTTGTGTCATTATTCTAGTTATGTGAGTATTTCAGGAATGATGATAGTTTCAAGCTCTATAAAAACATTGTAGCAAGAACATACTGACCCAAAATCCATGGATCCCTCATGTGTTTGGAGTTTCATTTTGGGGGCAACCCCTAATCCCTTTCATGAAATAGCTTTATTTGGAAACATATGACTTGGAATAGGGCTTCCCAAGTAAGATTTCATGTCTTCTTTATTGTTAGCATTTATCATTTGCTACTTTAAAGTAATTTCTCATAGCATGGTGTTTAGCAATTTCTTAAAGTGGGGGCATACATTGGCATTATTCTTTTTCATTTTAGGTTTCATTGTGTAGTCTTCTTACTTCATGCAATGCGTCTTTCACTTTTTGGTGACATTGAGTGTGATGTCCTTCAAGAGTGTGATCTCTCTTAGCATATTACATTCCTCTTAGTGGCTTGATGTGACACACTGCATCCCCTAAGTTGTGAATCTTCTATTCTTTGACCAGTCTTCTCTTGGAGATATTAGGCACAATGTTCCCTAAGTTAAGACCTTACATGAACTAAGCAAGACTTCTTTGAAAGCTCCCTATATTTCATTAGCAATTTCGATTATATGGCAACCTTGCATAACACACTTTGCATGCCTATGGAGCCATCTAGTTTGTTCATGAGTTTCAAGCATACAAAGCCTTGCTTGCCTCATGAAGCTTGAAGTTTATTGTTGTGTGGCACCTTATCAAAGTTATCAGGAGGTATAACTTTGGTCTAGTTGAATGGGAAGTTGAACCAAGGAATGAATTTCTCATAGCCACTTGCTTGTGTGTGTGAGCGCATACCGATTGTGTGCATATATGTCTCAGATTCTGGATACTCACCCAATAGATAGCCTAAAGTTTTGTTTTGTTAGATTAAGTGTGATTTTTTTGGAAAAATATCCTAGGTCTGACCCACATTGTGATGGAAAAATGGTTGAAGCTTGATCCTCTCTTTTTTTATCTATTTCTTTGTCTTTTTTCTTTATGTCTTTGGCAGTGTATGATTTTGCCTTGTTATTGCTCTTTATATCATTTTCATTTGTGTTATTTTGTGCCTATGTTGGTCTACCATAGGATCTTGATCTTGTGGGCTTGATCACCCCTCTTGATCATTGTCATCATGTCTTACCGACATTGGTACACTTGGACCCCTCTTGATGTGAATTTGTCTACTTTAGTGTGAGTTTGAAGCAAGTTCGTCCTCTCACTAAAGTGGGGGCTAAATGTAGTGTCAAGAAATGTCATCCATGACATTTCAAACTTTTTTGGGTCCTCTTTGTTAATTTTGACTTAATGTTGCCTTGATTTAGTTTGGTAATGTGTTTAACACATTCAGATTAGGTCTTGGGCCCTTGTAAACTAAATGAACTTAATTGTGCCTTATTAAGGGTGTTGTAAAGTGTTGTACCACACTTTCACACTAATCTAGGGTTTTCATTATTAATTGGGATTTTTTATGCCTTAATTGGCCTTATTTTGCATCCATAAGCCTTAATTAATGCATATTTCCAAGGATAATCTTGGCATAAACCAATATCCAATCATAATTCATGTCTTTTTAGGTTGTTTGGCCTAGATTTAGTGGTCTAGGACTCATAGACCACCTTCGACGTATGGGTCCCACCTAAGTTTTGAGGCCCGAATCCTAATTTCACATGAATCTAAGCATTTCTTTTAAATGTGTCCCATAGTTAAGCCTAATGGAACTCATAAGCCACTTATGGCATATGAGTCTTGCGTGGCCTAAAATTAAATTTAATTCAAATTCTTGGAGGGATTTTATCCTCCTAGATTTGATGTCAGCTTTTAGTGATGTAATTTTGAGAAATTTGGCATTAAAATGTATAAATAAAAGGTTATGTCACTCATTTTCATTAAATACTTTCACGAGGGCATCCTTATAGAAAATTTGAGTTCACAAGAGAATTCAAGTGTTTACAAGATCATTCAAGAGCCTTCAAGAGTTGATTATCAAGTGCTTTGGAGCTTTAATCAAGTATCAAGCATCATGTCAAAGTCATCATGCATCATGTTTTTTTTTTAGCTAACAATTGTGATATAGGGTTTCATCATTCAAGCTAGCATTCAAGTCAAGATCTATCACATTCAAGAAAGAGTCAAGATCTACATCCATTGGAGCCATTTCATATATGTTTGCACCTCTTTTATTGCTAGGGTTTGGTGAGTTTTAACATTTCATGTTGTTCATTCATCATTCTGTCATTTCATTTTATTTCATTACAAGGTTTGATTAACAAAACGAGGTTTGACCAAGGTAAACCCCTTTCTACTAACAAAACAAAAAAAATTACCTCTCTTTAGTATGTGATTTGTAGACCTAGGTTGAAGAATTTATAAGGAGCAAGATTGGAAAGAATTTATCAAGTCTACAAAGTTGTCAAATTTGTCACCTTGTTTAGGAGATCAAATTAAAAGACTTATACGGATCAGATTTTGGAAATTCAAACTCAAAAATCAAGTTGAGAAGATTAAGCAAAGATTGAAGAGTAGATTCAGATCTAGATTCTCTTAAAAACCAAACTAGACTGATATGCCACTTTTGGCATATGAGTCCCAATATAGTCAGATTTCCAAATTTTAGGAGTTCCAAACATATCTTTGCCAGATTTATGTTCTTGCCCAAAAACCCTAATCTGGGTCTAAATCACCCAGACTGGCATATGAGTCTTAGTCTACATTAATTTCAGTGTTTTCAAAATTTTTATTCTTCATTCAAGCTCCTACATGTTTCCAGGTGCACATCTTTGATCTCTCAGTTTTACATTCTATTTCGCATTCATTTCTAGGTCATTTAGTGAAGCTTTTCACATCATTAAGTCTTGTCATTAGATCTTGAATATCATTAGTCCTTCCAAGCCCTAGCTTGGTTGTGAACCCCTCTTTAGTCTCTAATCATCCCCAAGGACACCTTATTGTAAGATCTCTTTCCCCTACCTTACCCTTGGATTGAAATCTCTAGGGCATCCTTGAATGAAAAGTGAAGAAGATTGTTGTTCTATGTCCTAAACCATAAGCAATGACTATTTTCAACCTTTCACAAAGAAAAATTATAATACCTCTCTAAAAATTAATATAAACAATTAAATATTGCATGAGTGCTTATTGAATGTATTGCATAGTGCCATAATGAACTATTAAAGATTCACACACAACACACACTATTTTATATAGGAACCAACAATAATTATTTTAATATTTATATTCATTAAATAGTTTATTCCAAGCTTATAGTTCATTTTACATACAACACATTATTTATTAAATATTTATAAATATATTTTATTTCTCTGTTTTAATCATACAATATATTTTAGATATACTGCATAGTACTCAAATTTCACCTTGAAATATATTAAGAATAATTGATTTCAAAGAACAATCTCTTTACCAAATCACAAAATAAGGGTCATGTTCCATTGGAAATTGAAAATGAGAGTGTTAATGTTGAAATGATGGATGCACAATGTCCCTGATGTTGCAGCCTTCAAGAGGACCTTTGCAAGAAGAAATTTACCCACACAAAAAAATTTGCAACTAAGGGCATGCATTTAGAGACTATCTTATTCATCTAAAATATGTTACAAATGTACATATGCCCTGAATATATAGGCAAGAGAGAAACCTAGTATGCACAAGATGTTTCCAAGTGTCTTAATCACACTACATGTGACAACAAGAAAACCCTAACAACCTACCTAGGGAATGATAAACTGAGATAAGTTCTAGAAAAGACAAATCATCTTCTAGAAGGAATCTTATCTCCTACAAACATGGAAAGGGGAATTACCCTATTATTTATTATTTTCTAATGATGAAACCTAGGACTTAATTAATTAAACACCTAAGTTAACTTATGCTAGTGTAATAAATAATTAATTACACTAACACCCCCATTAAGCACAACTTAGGGAGAAAAAGAAAAATGTAATGATTATGCAATGTTGATGATGGATGATGGGTCCCAGCTACATGATGGCCATTTTAGGTACCCATTTACAAATGATATGAAAATGCAACTAATCTCCCACAAATGAAGAAAAGGGGAAAACCTAGTGGGAAGAAAACCCCTCTCCAAAGAGGAGATGAAATGCAAAAAAGTGAGGAAGGATAGAGGACTCCATAATACCCCCCAAGTACACCATCTGTCATGAAAGGCCAAGAGTGGAAAGGCTGCCCTAGCTTACCTTAGTTTGAAGGAAGGTTAGAATAGAAGGGATGAGAATGATGAGGATTATGCATCCTTCAATCACTCTGCAATCCCAAGAATTGAAGGGGGACTAGAAGAGTCACTTTCTCGAGTCAACTCTGTGTCTCAGGTAGCTCTTTGTCTGAGGATAGAAGCACGGTTCTAGGATGACAGCACATTGCACTAGCATCTCACAGGTGTGCTAGCGTCCGTATAGCCAAAAAACTAGAGAGATAAGGTTTTTCTCTAAGGAAGGACTAACAACCTAGTTCACAAGTTCCTAGAATGATAGAATAATTTTAATAAATACGAGAAGTACAGATTGACATGATAAAGGAAATATGTTACCGTGAGGGTGACAAAGGTGATTTCGTAGAATAGTCCTCTCGCCAGCTTGCTTCAAGATCTCTCCACCTGCACATAGAAAAAGGGGGAATATTGGGGCTATTTAGGGGCCTACCTCAGTTAGACCCTCATCTTGGTGTTTCCACCTCCGCGGACAACCAAGTTTGTAATAGTAGAGATAATGCTAAAGAAATGAAAATACAAGCTATGTATGCAAGAAACACTACAAAATAGTATGTGCTTACTCAATCGAATATAATAGAGGAGATGAGAGGAGCTGACCACCTCTATCCAAAGTGCTCAAGGATTGTGGAGGAGTGAATGAGAGGAGCTCAAGCCTCCGTTGCCATGGTGTTTGTCTTGCGCTCGCACTATCATAGTGATGGAGTAGTAGATTGCTGCAATGGAGTGAAGAATGTTGCTACAAAGCTTGAATGGATGTTTGAAAGAGTGGAAAAAATGTGAAGTGATGAACTCAAGATCTTGCAAAACTTGAGAATGGATGGAATGGTCAATAATATGAAGGAGAAGATAAAAAATGGCCATATTCTGGTCGGTCAGTTGAAGAGAGGCGTTACTCTTCGACCTCCAATCAAAAATATAATGCCTCTGTAGTCTCCAGCCGTAGGAATTTGCCAGGGACAAAAGCGCGCCGCACGAACGTCTACGTGCCATGCGAGTGTCCCTGATAGAAATGCTCCCACCAACATACAAACAAGGCACCAAGTGGAATGCAAGCAGTGGGCTTAAGTGGAATTAAACCTCCGCTTTCAGTTTTCTAAAGTGTAAAGGGGTGAAAAGGGAATTTGCGTTAGGGGTGCAAATTCCTGCTCATACATTTTTCCCCCACTTTAGCAAGCACGAGTACTGATGAGTGCTTCGTTAAAGTAGAGTAGTAAGAAAGTGACAGAATAAGAGATGTATACCTGAACCAACGAGGAAGCAGAGCATGGTCTAGCGAACCCGAAAGTGCAGGAAAGGACTTCATAGTTCCGCGGAACTACCAGGCTGAAGTACAAAAGTTTCTCATAGGCTCATAGTCTTGCAAGGGGGGTATCCTTCAAGAACTTTCACATGAAGGAAACAAAGAGAATCACCTTACAGCCCCGCAGACCTAGAAGGAAGGTACCCACCAAGAACTCTCACATGAGGGAGACCGAGAAAATCACCTTACAGACTCGTAGACTTGCAAGGAAGGTATCCCCCAAGAACTCTCACAAGAGGGAGACCAAGTAAAGGGGACTCCGTAGAGTCAGAGATGGCGACATGTTTACCCACAGATAGAACACATCAGGAAGTAGCCGCACAGGCCAGTGAACGGGAAGTCACACAAACCATCGCTAAGTTGCAAGAATTTCAAAGGGGTCCCTTGGGAACCCTTCAAAAGGAAGGACGGTCCACTCAAGGGATGCGTTGTTTGAAAGGTGAAGTCTAGTCAGGCTACCCTCAAGCTAGATGTAACGATGCGAAGTAGGTCTAATCGAGCTACCCCCGGGCTAGACACGAAGAAATGAAACTGGTCTAGTCAAGTTTCCCCCAAGCTAGATGCTATACAACTTGTTAAGAGTTTTTGAAGGGGTCCCTTGGGAACCCGGTGTGAAAAGGAGTCCACTCAAGGGACACATGGTTCAAAAGCTTAATGTCTTCCTTCTCGAATCGATTCATCATCAAGGAATCCTTTTGAAAGATGTTCACTTCATCAAGGAATTCAAAAGGAAGGAGATGCACTCATGCAAAGGGAAGACTAAGACTGTTCCCGCTTTGGAGGAGGGTTTCCAAGTCCTTTCTTTATGAACCCATGATGAAGGAAACACGTTATGTTAGGGTTTCACATTGAGAATGCAATTCTAACAAAGAAGTGTGTGAAGGGTCTTCGAGAAAAGATTCATTTGGTAATGAATGCGTCTTCTAAAGGCCAAGTGATGTAGAAGAGGTGTTGTCACATATGAAAGGGACAACTCAAGCAAAGAAGAGAGAAAGATAAAGGGAAAAGTAAAGCAGATCACACACAAAGGGCACAGGGGGATTTGGTTTCACGGGGTTAGATCTTCCTTTATTTATATATATTAGGTAGCTACGGCAAGAGGCAAAAGATCATCAATCCCCAACCAGATCAGGAAGAATGCACGAAAGAAAAAGTAAAAATAAAAAATTGGGTCAACATGGAAGGAGGCCTAAATGCTCCCGACGCTTTGCATCATCCCCAATTTATTGAAAGTCAATCACAAACATGGAAGAATAGAGATACATATAGAAGAAGGTTTACAACATAAACACCATGCTTGTATCCAAGCACCAACAGGGGTGATGAGGGTCATCCAAGCACATACAACAAGATTACGGGGGAACACATTGCAACACACATCTAATCTAAAGATCAAGAAGGGGGTCTCTCCTAACACTAGTCGACCAAGAGGTCAGCAGCTTCCCACTCTAGATATTTGAAGGGGGGAGGATGACGAGCCTGCAATAGTGTAATGTTAAGGGGAGGAGCTTCTAATCCTCCTGCAACAAGGGCCAAGGCAGAGGAACCGGTGAGGTCTTCGTCGCTCAATTCTTGTGGGTCCAAGGTCAATGACCTCGCAAAGATCACTGACAAGGTTGGGACTTCATCCACCGAGTTAAACATGCACTTAACGAGAGTGCCATACTTCACCTCGATGGATGGAGGAGTTTGCACCTGAGGTTCATCGAGAGACTCGGGAGTGGTGATGAACTCAGGGGAGGCTAGGACCGGTTTCGTTACTAAGACGAAACAAGTCAATTTGGGGGCACCTTTCAGAGAAGGTGGGCTCTTCTTACATCCTCCATTTCTGGAGGGGCCACACTCTATCGTCTTTTTCATCAGAGGAGGTGATTTCCCCACAGATGAAACAAGGAGGGTCGAGGGAGAAGAGGAAAGAACTGCAGTGGACACAACCAAAGTGTTCACCATGTCCATGGGATTTGGGAGAGGCAAGACATTCAAGACGAAAGTCAACAAGGGCGGCTCTGTCGAAGGAGCGATGAACACTTTTACCCTTCCTGGCGCATGTGCGCTCATAGCGGGAGCCGTAAGAGATTCAGAGACAGAAGGAGGGAAAGAGGAAGACACAACAGGAGGTGCCATCTTCTCTTCCTCATTCTTCTGTAAGGAGGCTTTTTCACCTATTAGATCCTTTCACCAATGCTTACACTCATGCGCAAGGAAGTTTCTACGACTCTTCGAACTAGAAGCTGGGATTTGTGAAGGGACAGAAGGATCCTGCTCAACCATGGGAGTGTCTTCCATGGCTACTTCCAGTGGAAGGGTATAATCTTGAATGGGAGAAGGAGGGGAAAGTTAAGAAGCAGTGGGAGGATTCAACTCTACCACCTTAGAGGTGGATCCTTTTCTGTTCGGGGGAACAAGAAGAGATCAAGGGGAAAACTCTCTCCGCAAGCCTTTCTTTCTATCGTACAAATAGTACCAGGGTCCTGGGGACCCATTAGGGAGATCTGATATCTTGACCTTGGGTCTTCACCAAGGAGGCATCATCAGACTTAGCGGGTAGAACTCGGGCTTGTTCATCCAGTACTCTTCCCAAAAGAGAGGAGTGGACGAGTCAGCTCAAGAGGGAATGAGCTTCTCCTTTCCATTTTGGGAGAATGAGGTACCTAGCAGCTCGGCTATAGGAAGGTTCAACTTTGGTTGTCCCTTGCCCATAATTTTGTACTTCACACAGTTCTTGTAAAGTAGGTTCATTCTCTGTGGGAGTGGACCGAATGGAGTGGGTCAAAAGTGATCCAATGAGTATCCTCCATGAGATACCACAAGCTATATCCAATGTCATGTACTACATGCATGACACCTTCGTGGGAAAACTTAAGGCACTTATGAATCATGGAGGCAACCCCATTCATGGAAGCTAGCCAAGGTATGCCTAGCTTCACTCTAAATAGATCTGACTTGGGGATAACATCGAAGACCATGTCTACACTCCTAGGTCCAACTAGGACGGACAACGGTATCAATCCATAGGGTTTAAGATAAATTCCATCATGTGTGCGAATGATGGACTTTGTTTTGTCATATTCTTCCCTTTGTAGGGAGTTCAAGAGAAATGTCTCCTCCGTGATGACATTCACTCTACTCGCAGGGTCGACCAAGACCCCTGTCACAATGTTACCATCGACGTGAGCGGGAATATAAAGTAGAGAAGGCTTTCCATTTTTTGGCACGTCTTGCGAAGTAAATATTATATTCGGAAAACCGGTTGCAAGGCAGGGAGAGGGAGTAAAAATAACCATGTTAACATATGCCTCAGGGTGAGAAGGAGAATCAATAGGATCGATAATCATGTTAACAAAATGTGACAGAAATGGGTTCGTATATATTTGAAACTCACTATTAGCTTTCGCCACTGATTTTTTCATGTTTTTCTTTCCTCCATCAAGATGGATACTACTTTCCTTAATGTGATCCTATATCTCATGACGCAGGCGCATACAATGTTTGGTATCGTGTCCGTTAACTTGATGGTACTAACAATAAGTATTTATTTCATACCAACTAGGGTATGGTTCTCTAACTGGTTTAGGAGGTGGTAGGGTAAGGATCTTATCCTTCACCAACTTCTACAAGATGAAAGAATAATATTATGACAGCTTTATAAACTTTTGATCGCGTCTGAGGTCGCTGTTATCCATAGCGGCTACTACATTCGCAATAGTTTTATCTTTTCCCGAGATCAATACGATAGATCTTCCTTCAGAATGGGAGCACGAGGGAGGACCTCTGAACTGAACCACCATTTGTTGGTACTCTCATAAATCCACACACAAGTGTGAAAAAGAAGGATACTTCATGAGGGAAAACTTATCTTGCCAAGGCCTTTGTAAGTTCCCTATGAAGACCTTTTGTAGATCAAAATCGGGTAACAGATACGAGATCTACAAGAAGAGTGCTTAGTACCATGCTATAAATTATGTGATCTTTTCATTGTCCCCTTGTTTGCATCTAACAAGGTCTGAGAAGGTCATCTTTGGTCTGATATTGGCTTGGAACTATCACAGGAATTGATTCACAAGTTGATCGAATGTGAATATGGAATTATCAGGCAAAGAACAGTACTAGTCAAGTGTTGTATCTTTGAGGGATCGGGGAAATAGTTTGGCCACCAATGCATCGTGATGGAAAAAATTTGTTTATAAGACGTTAAAGGAGGACACATGCATCTATGGGTCCCCTTTACCATCGTATTTTTAAAATTTTGCAATCTTCATCCCTTGCGAGAAAGGAGTGTTTACGATTGCAACCGGTAACAGGCTATGTCAGAAGAAGGGTTGGAAGACAAGCTGGGCTGAAGCCTAGGAAAGGTTTTCTAGTTGGTTTTTCATCTTCCCCATATTCTGAAGAATGGTATTTAGAATAGGGTCATTAGAAGACATAGGACCACCGGAACCACCGCCAGAGCCACTGTCGTGACCACTGTCATGACCAATGCCAGAACCGCCACCAATACTGTCGCCACTAGTGTGACCTGCGTCGGCGCCACCACCATGACCACCACCAAAGCCACCATCGTGCTGTCGCCACTAGTGTGACTTCCATCGGAGCCACCGCCAAAGTCGAAGCCACCACCATGACTTCCACTGACACCACCTCCGCCAATGCCACCAAAACTTCTGAAGTTTTCGCCACCAAAGCCTCCGCCTATCATTCTGCCAAATCCTCCACCACTAGAGGTGGCAGAAGGGGTGAAGTGGAAACCCAAAGGGTTCTTTTTTACTTTGACAGTCTCCAAACTTTCAGAAGTAGAGGGTATATTGATCGACGGGACCATGTCAGTCATATACATGGATATAGGAGGCACTGAAATCTCCAATTGCCTCTCATGTTCCTTGAAGAGGCCACCTCGTATCATGCGACCAAGTCTCGAGGGGGAAAATGCTTTGGCTAGACCAATGAGAATAGCCAAGAGTTCTACACCTGTCCGGTCTTTTTCCACCATGTATCTTATTTCACCGATCACCTTAGCAGCCCTAGCCAACTTCGGGTTGCCTTCCAGGTGATTTTCCAATGCACCTAACCTTTTATCGAGGCTAACAATGTACTCGGAAGGGATACGGATGGCCTCATGCTCGTCTATGGATGAAGAGGTCAGCGATGCAGGAGGAGTAGGGATGTGATCAATCTCGTCGAGAAATCTAGATTCACCTCGTGCTACATGCTCTTGTGCTAATAAACCAACCACATATTTGGATAAAAGGTCAGTAAGGAAGCTAGAGGAGACCTTCATCTTGTCTATCGAAAGGTGTTGCAGACTTCTTCTAACAATATGCCCAAAGGTCATAGACTGGGTGATGAAGCTCATAAACTTTCACAACACACCAGGGTACAATGACCAAGGGGTATATGAGAAAAAGTTCAGGATGCCAAAAAATGGATAGACGTTGGTTTACATCGAGTTCACCAAAAATGTAAGAGAGGGGGACCACCCACTGTAAGGCCCCAGTTCATGAAAGGCCAAGAGCAGAAAGGCTACCCTAACTTACCTCAATTCAAAGGAAGGTTAGGATAGAAGGGATGAGAATGATGATGATTATGCGTCCTTTTATCACTCTGCAATCCTAGGAATTGAAGGGAGACTAGAAGAGTCGCTTTCTAGAGTCAACAATGTGTCTTAGGTAGCTCTTTATCCAAGGATAGAAGCACGGTTTTGGGATGACAACACAGAACGTTGGTGTCTCACATGTGTGATGGTGTTCGTACGTCCAGAAAACCAAAGAGATGAGGTTTTTCTCTAAGGAAGGACTAATAACCTAGTTTACAAGTTCCTAGAATGATAGAATAATGTTAAGAAATATGAAAAGTACATATTGACGTGATAAAGGAAATATGTTACCGCGAGGGTGATGAAGATGATTGCATATAATAGTCCTCTCGCCAGCTTGCTTCAAGATCTCTCCACTTGCACACACAAAAAGGGGGAATGTTGGGGTTGTTTAGGGGCCTGCCTCAGTCAGACCCCCGTCTTAGTGTTTCCACCTCCATGTACAACAAAGTTTGTAATAGTAGAGATAATGGTAAAAAAAGGAAAATACAAGCTATGTATGCAAGAAACATTGCAAAATAGTGTGTGCTTACTCAACCGAATACGATAGAGTAGATGAGAGGATCTTACCACCTCCATCCAAAGTGCTCAAGGCTTGCGGAGGAGTGAATGAGAGGAGCTCAAGCCTCTGTTGCCGTGGTGTTTTTCTTGTGCTCACACTATTAGAGTGACGGAGTGGTAGATTGTTGCAATGGAGTGAAGAATGCTGCTACAAAGCTTGAATGGATGTTTGAGAGAGTGGAGAAAATGTGAAGTGATGAACTCAAGATCTCATGAAACTTGAGAATGGATGGAATGGTCAAGAATATGAAGGAGAAGATGGAAAATGGCCATATTCAGGTCAGCCAGTCGAAGAGGGACATTACTCTTTGACTTCCAATCAAAAATGTAACACCTTTGTAGTCTCTAGCCACAAGAATATGCCAGGAACATAAGCACATCGTGCGGACGTCTACTCATCATGCAAGCATCCTCGACATAAACGCCCCCACTGACACACAAACGAGGCACCAAGTGGAATGCAAGCAGCGAGCTTAAGAGGAATTAAACCTCCGCTTTTAATTTTCTAAAGTGTAAAGGGGTGAAAAGGGAATTTATGTTAGGGCTGCAAATTCATGCTCATACAGATACAATACAATCAATAGCCCCCTCATACGAGGGAAATAGAGAGACTATATAGTCCCCCCAAAACATGTGATCACTTGCAAAAATGGTAAGTGCCTATAGACAAAACATGATCCAATGTCAACATACAACTTGTCTCCCTTTCAAAAGAAACAAAACCAAGTGCAAGTGTAGGGATGCTTCCCATTTCGGATAGGAATTGAAGGAAGGAAGAATAAATATGGATGTTGAAGATGTCTCTAAAAAAATTTCATGTGTCTCCTTGCCTGATGAAGATGAAGTTGCCACAATCAAGTCAGGTACATGCCCAATCAATGAAGAAGGTGACAAACTAGGATGATGTGGAAACTGATGTTGAACAATATCCAAAGACCATGATGGTTTGATAGTAGGTGTGCAATGACTATCATCAAAGAGGAGAGATATCCCCTCAAATGTGTCTTCCAAATCTGAAATGTGAGACTCCACAAACAAGGATGCAATGTTTGATCTAATAGTTACTACTGATTGAATTGAGATATTAAATGTAAATGTGACTAGAGATTCTACTAGCTCTAAAAATGTTTTTATTTAAAAATTATGGAAAAAATCATATATGGACCACGTAATCAAAGATGTTGAGGGTAATGGGTGCTCTAGCTAAGTTATCAATAAGAAATAGGGTATTCCTACAACAACCTTATCATATCAGTTACAAGGTATCAGGACTACAATAAAGAGAGGGCCACCCACTATATTATCTAATGAAGACGAGATAGAGATTGTGTAATGGTGTGAAGACATGGCAGAGATAGGACATGGTCTTGGAATCATATAATTGAGAACATGTGTTGCTCATATTTGTGAGACTAGGCCAACCCCTTTTTAGAATGAGTTTCCTATGAATTCATGGTGGACGAGATTTAAAATAAGGCATCTTGAATTGGCACTAGTAAATATAAAATGTATATATAAATATAGTAATAACATGCTTAAACCCTCCATAGTAGTTTCATTATATAAAAAATTATCTAAAATTTATAAATAAAACCATTATGGGCCACATCATATTTGGAACTATAATGATATAGGTGTTCAAGCTTGTAGAAACTATGGTATGAGGGTGATAACCAAAAAGGGTTCAAGAAGTGTTCCATATGTTATGTCAAAAAGTAGATAATGGATCACTATTTTGTCTTGTATTAAATTTGTGGGTCAAAGTATCCTTAGGTTCCACCTTTTCAAAAATCAAATGCAATTGAAAAATTGCATTACAGGTTGTGAGCTAGGGGCTTGTATAGTAGCCCAACCTTATTCATGGATGACCAGAGAATTATTCCTCAACTGATTACATAACTTTACAATATCTATAACTAGTAGAGTTTCACCTAATAATGTATATTTTACTATATTTGATGGTCATGGTAGTAATATGGCATTGGGGCTAATTCATCAACCCTAGAGATCCTAAGGATCACCTGTAATCAAACACATATAATTGAAAGAGAGAAAAAGAAAAGCTATAGAGGCCATGAGCTATTGATCCAAAAAAGAATGAATAATTATGAATATACTTAATTAAAATGAATTTACTCTAATCCCCCCCTTAAGTGCAACTTAGGAAAAAGATAAAACCTCCAAATTACAAATATATAAAAATAAAAAGATGGGTCTCAACAACTAGGCCTAGCGAGGTACCCATGCACAAATAAAAATATCTATCATAAATGGATAAAAAGGAGAAAAATTCATGGGAAAAACTCCTCTCCAAAAGAGATAAATACATGAAGAAATAATAATCCTTAAAAAAAAATGTCCCAAAAAGAGTATGAATATGAAGAACACCATTGAAGCATGAAGAAGTTACAAACTGTTGCACTATGTTATCATCAGTGTTGTCATTGATTTCAACCTTTGGTATGGATATGTTGAGAAGGTATGTATGGTGTTGAGCAAGTGTTACAGATGGTGTGCATGGTGTTGAGCAGGTGTTGCAGATGGTGTGTAAGGTTTTGAGCGGGTGTTTTAGATATAGTAGGGCTACTTGGTCTCCAAGTGATTTTGAGAAAATTTGCATAGATTGTACAAGGTGATTGGGAAGTGTTTTGTATTTTATTGTGCATTTATTAATTCTTGAAGATGTGCTTGTGTGGTTTGAAATTTATGATCAGAGTTCTTCAAAGGTGTTATATCCAAAGTTTCATGTTCTAGATCATGTGACAATAGAAGATATGTTTGATAGTGTGTTGGATTGTCTCTTGCTTATGAAGAGGGGTATCTAGGAGAAATGGAATTGCTTTGCATTTCTCTACGCTGAAAATTCATGTCTTATGGATTTGGGAATGTGATAATATTACCTATATCTACCTTCCCTTGGTCTGTTTAGTGCTCAACTATTTTTCAAGCTTGGTTCATGAGTTGTATCTCTATGGCAGGTTGGTTGGTTGCACATGATGATACTAGTCTCAATTTCGTGTGTCTGCACCATAGTCTTTTCAAATATTTTGTTGATGTTGGAATATTCTAGGATGTTTTGTAATGTTTCTACATGGTTTTCAGGATGTTTTTGACCTTGGTGAAGTGTGAATTTGGTTGTTTGATAGTGTTAATGTCAGTTTGGTTGACCTAGTGTGTTAGCGTTGTTTGTGAATGTGCTTCTTGGGTTGTGGAAGACTGGTGTAGAATTTCAGCGTATATTTGGGTCTTGGTTAACCCTTGATGTGTTCCTCCCTCACTTCTTTCCACTCTTGAGGTGTTTGGTGTCAACCTATTTGGTGGTTGCACATTTGAGGTGCTTAAGTTTCATTGAAGTCGGCCTAGAGAAGGTTATTTGAGGTTGTAGAAGATATATATGCAAGGTAAAATCTTTGGAGATGTGTGTGGCATGGAATTATATGTATGTGATCATGTTTTGTGATTAGAATACGAACAATAATTCCTAAGACTAATGGAAGCAATGAGCAGAAGGTTCCTATAGTTTAGTGTGCCAGAAGTTGTTGGAGGTAATGAGCCAAAGGTTGTGGATAGTAAAGAGATATTGTGGTGGTTTCTCCAATTACTCTAAGATAGTGATCCTCCTTGTAACTATTTCTTTGTAATCCAAAAGAAGTGATCATCCTCGATAGTGAGCCCTTGGTAGTCAGCCTTTTGTTTTGGATAGTGAGTTCTCTTGGTAGTGAGCCCTTGGTATTGAGCCTTTATTTTTAGACAATGAGTCCTCTGGGCAGTGAGCCCTTCAAGTAGTGGGCCTTTTGTAAGTGTTTTTGGTTTTCATATAGTAAATTAATCCTCATAATGTATTTTCCCTTATAGGGTTCTCCACGTAAGAATATGGTGTTCTATTGTGAATTTTTGTGGATGTGTTGGTGTTTCATTTGTCTACATTCATACTAATAATTGATAAGGGTTTGAAAGTTTTAATGCACAACTAATTCACCCCCCTCTCAGTTGTTCTATGTTTCTAACATAAACAACTATTAAAAGATGAATACTATAGTATTTTAGCTAAATAAATTATTTTAAAATCAAAATGAAGATTAGGATTAAGAAAAAATAAAATGTATGAGTTCCCCCAATAACACTACTCAAATAATTATCAAATGGAAAACAAATGAAATAATCTAACAATCAAAGTACAAATGGCATATCAATCTACATGAGCGACCCCAACGACCTACTCAAACAATGTAAAGAATAGTGTAAGTAAAAGCATAGGTGCCAATAGTTTGAAGAAACTAGCCAACTAAGGATGGAAGGTTGCCTCCACAAAAGAAGAATGCAAGAGTTCATTTATGATAGGTGTTCCATCTCATCAAAATGCATGATTAACCAAAAACTACATCCACCAAATACATATGAACAAAAATAAATTACATATCTCACTCCAAACTGAAACCAAGGTAGCATTAGCA
Source organism: Sequoiadendron giganteum (assembly GCA_007115665.2). Classification (NCBI taxonomy): domain Eukaryota; kingdom Viridiplantae; phylum Streptophyta; class Pinopsida; order Cupressales; family Cupressaceae; genus Sequoiadendron; species Sequoiadendron giganteum. The sequence continues at coordinate 313,826,226 of CM021103.1, forward strand.
CCAATAGTATGAAAGCCCCCATAATGTTGACAAGGGAGAAAAATGAAAAATCCACTTAAATTGTGTCACAATGTAGTGCTAAAGGAGAAGAGACATGACCATAATGTGCACAAGATAGTACTTACAACTAAAAACAAGGTGTGCACGAAAAGAACACACACATGAAGTTAGAAAAGTTTTTGAAACAAGGGAGCACAAAAAACAAATCTCCCATGACACTTTTTAAAAGGAAGCGAGTATAAAACATGGAACAACATGATCTCTGCAAAATCTCCAAAAGTATGTACAATAGTAGCACTTGATCTTAGTGTGTCTACAAATAGAAAAGTGCATTCAAAATTTTCCTACAAATCCCATAAAGGAAAACATATTGGAAATGCATATAAAACATCTAAATAAAAGTCATCTCACACAAATAGAATTTTTGCAAGTGCCAAAATGTCTAAGTATTCAACTAGAATATGAAATAATGACAAAATGTATAAAAGGTACATGGGATATAATTAAAAAAAAAAGGTGCATGGATAGATATGAAGAGCTCTGAAATATATTTCCAACACTATAGGAATCATGAAAAATGGAGGTCTAGGAAAAATATTATGAGCTTGGGAGCTAAAAATAAATATCTTTTGCAAGTGATATAATGTACCAAAAAAATCTAAGAAAAACACCTAGCCCACTAGAAAAATCTTAGAACCAACTTTATCATGATATCTTGTTTGCAAAAATGTGATACCGTATGCCCATGCTATGCCAAAAAGAAAAGAAAAAATATCATTTAGGGGAAAATTCAAGTTTAAAACGGGTTTGGTGAGTCAACTATGCAAATGAAATCGCATTGACATTATGTTGACGTCACTAGAAGTCAATGCTAGAATATTTTGCTACTTGATGAAATTATTTGTCACATTCTAGGAAATTATCGTTTTGCATAATAAAATTTTTATTAGCTAGAAAACTACCCAAAAATGGTAAAATAAATAACAAATTGTCAAAACTGACCAAAAATTCTTAATACCACTAGAAAAAATGGAAATAGCTATGAAAATTACCGATTAGTTTTTCAATAGTCACAAAATAGTTTTAAGGGTTTAAAGTGGTTTTTGGACTACCTAGAAACCCTCTTCAACCACATGTGACATGAGGTAGGAAGTTTTCGATCGATATGGAAAAAAACATCAACAATATAATTGCGATCAATGTAACAAAAACACCTAGAAAGGTCTAAAATAAACCAACCCCAAAGTCTCTGCCAATCCAAAAAATCTTTCCAACAAAAAATGCCATTGGTCTATAGCAAGGCTATCATCAAGGAGTTAAAAAGGTTGAAAAAACAACAAAAATTATTGGTAGAAAAATAAACACACCAACAAGTAAAATCTCTTCAAAAACTTTAAAAAAATTCATAAAAGAACAAATCACATCAAAATAAGAAAATTGTCAAAAAACTGATGCGGGAACGAAATTTGGTGTAAAGGCTAACATAGAACCTATACATTAATTACAAGGATGTACAACACTGTATGGATCCATACAAATGGATAAAATTCAACACTTAAAATTTTGTGTCCATAAGATTATAAATTTTCCCTACTTTGATTTCAATGTTTGGATGGGCAATCTTTGGGGTTTGGGGCCTTCTAGATACACCAATGAAGTTTGTTTGGTTTTAGGATGCACCATTTGATCACTCAAGGCTAAAACTCTCAACAAGAGGATAAGAGATTATAGATTTGGTGCTTTGATATCATGTTGGATTTCATTCTTCAACCCTACAACTCTCAAGTATCACCTGCAATTAAACACCTATCATGGAAAAAGAGAAAAAGAAAAGATATAGAGGCCAAGAGTTATTAATCCAAAAAAGAATGAATCATTATGAATGTGCTTAATTAAAATTAATTACAATAATGAATTCTTATAAAATGAAACAGAAAAAAAGAGAAAAGCAACCCTAGAGAAACCCTAGGTGTGGATAAAAATAGATCATGACATGTGTCCTCATCATATGAATTGAGACACAAAAAATCACATGACCTAAGTAAGTTTAAGATGCTAATGTGAAAATGGACCTAAGTAATTAAATAATAAATTATACATAAATGCCCTTTTACTCTAACATATGACACTTCCCACAATTCAAGAGGTGAGAATTTAAGGAATTGATCTCCTCACATTGTTAGCTACACAAGCCACAAGCTCCAACCCTTGGATGTAATTGTACTTTATCCTTTTAAGAACTAATTTAAAAGTGATAGGTCATAGTGGATAGAAAATAATCATAGATTAGAAATTTATGAAATTTTAATTAGCCCACCTATGCAACATAGCATTCAAAAAGGCCCTCGCTACATATAACATCAAGGTGGGATTTAAAAGAACTAGTATTTGGCCACTTAACCTAACAACACTTATGAATGATATGAATCGAAGTAGAACATTTCATGGTGGTGATGAAGATTAAGATGAAATAATTTCAATTGATAGTATTCTAAGATTTGCAAGAGTTAGTGAGTCTAAAATTCAAGAAATTACATAGTAATTTCAAAAAGAAAATGTTGCAATTGAAAAATAGCTACAACATGATTGTACTACTAGTGAGTAGCTACAACAAGATCTACTATCAATAGATAAGAACAATGTGACTATATAGATGTAGGAGGGGATTCCAAAAACCTTGGTGTCAACCTTGAATTTGATAATGAGAATATAAGACTCTCAATATCATCCCCTCCTCCATCTCTTCCAAACAACACATTGGTTCATGACTATGCAACAACTAGAGAGTTTGGTATAGAAGATGAAGGGATTTTATCAAGAGAAAATGATAAAATAGTGGATGAAAAAATTGCATATCCATATTACAGTCAACCAAAAGATAACCAAATACAATTGATATTCTTTTTATAAGCTATTAAATGAAAGAGTGAATTATTAATATTCTCATGAGAGTAATGGAAAAATCAGGTTGAGTTGATTGTATCAAATACTCAAAAAATATGAGTACATACAAATTTACATAGAGAAAGAAGAAAAAAAGTACAAATTTACATAGAGCAATAAGAAAAAAGAAAAAGATTGTTGGTATAAATGCAAAGAAAAACTAATAGGCAAATGAGAGAAATTCCATTAGAGCTATTGAGAGAGATGAAAGAATTTTAAAAAAATGAGAATGTAATGAAGAAGTAGAAAAGAGAACAACTAAAGAGAATATAAAGGCAAGAGAAAGAATAGAAAAAAGAATAGGTGAAAAGGATGAGGGAGTTTAAAAAACAAGGAGATGGATAGATAGGGGCACTTAAGAAAACCCTTAAATCCTATTTCATAATTATTTTTAGGGACATGATTAATATTTACACCCATGATTTCCCATCAAAAACCAACTATCCAATCAATAATCAAGTTTGTACAAGTCAATTGTCAACTATCCAATCATTTCTCCTTACTTCCTCCATGGATGGTGTAGTTGAAATTCACATGGAAGCTAATAAGATTGGAAGGAAAATGTTGTTTTGTAAAATTTCAATATTTTGATATGCATGTAGTAGTCAAACGAATCCCGAAGTGAGATTTGTTCCTAAATTATTATTTTTGGAAGTTGACTACATGATTCTTCATACCACATTATTTTGTTCAAATCATTTTGGCATCATGATGTAATCTTGTGAGAAAATAATGGATTAATCTAATCAAATGTAATAGCTAGTACAAAGTATTTCATGCACAAATCCATGTTTGTCGTAAGCATTATATTCTATAAATGTATGGTTTGATCAAAGTTTGTATCTTTATATCATTTGGCTCAACTTATATTTTTTATATAATACGTTTGTGTGTGTGTTCGTACATATGCAAGTATCCATGTGTGTATGTACATACATATGCATACATATTTACGCATATACATATGTGTATAAACATATTTGTTTTGGTAAAATTCATGTCTACTATAATTATTATATTTTATAAATACATGATTTGATCAAAGTTTGTATCTTTATATTGTTTGACACAAATTGTATAATGTGTGTGTGTGTGTTCATATATATGCATAGGTATGTATATATTTACATACATATATGTGTAGTTACATGTATATGCATATATTTACCCCTACAATAGAGGCCTAACACTAAAACTCTCAAAAGAGATAAGTCATCACCAACATCCTCTTCTTATTTAGGAAATGTGAATTAATCAAAGATGATTTTGTAGTAGTATATAATTTTGACAAGAGACTTACAAACCATATATAGATGTAGAGTTGGGTGGGTAGGACCATATCTAGATCCACATCCTTTCATGTAAGTAGACAAAAAGATAGGTTTCCCAATGGACAAATTATTGAGCCTATCCTAGCTATTCCAAATATTTATCTCACATCAATAAGAATCATGATAAATAGACATAGGAGGACGAGAGGATCAAATAGACACAAAGACCACTATTTGTCTAATTGAGACACATAGACCATTCCCCTTCTCAATTGGTTGGCATCGTAAAATGAGAAGGCTAGCCTAGTGGGTGCTTAGATGAAGGTTGAGCTAGTTGAGTAGAATTATTGAGGGCCAACAAGTTGGTTTTAGAAACATTATGAAGTTGAAGAGATAGAGGTAACCTCCACATACAACTACAAAGACCCAAATGCCATGGCCACATAAACCCTTGCAAACTAGTGCAATATGAGAAAATTCATGGTCTTTCATGTTGAGCCATATGGTAAAAATTGAAAGCGAAGATAATGCAAATAAGGCTAGAATTACCATTTTAGATGTTAGGGTGTAGAATTTTAAGGTTATGCAATATCATTTTATTTCATAGGATGTAGTACTTTAGAGAGGTATTAATAATGCAAATTTTAGAGTGTACTAAATTAGAGTTAGGTATTGATTTTTTAGAAAGTAGATAAAAAAAAATTATAAGATGAAGTATACAATATAGAGTAAAATTAAAGTAGGTTTATGATTATTTTTGTTGTATATAAGTTATTTTGTAAATGGAAATATTTAAAAATAAATAAATAAGTAGTGTATATGTGTTCAATTGAGTCTTCCTTGCGAAATATAAGGATAAAATATAACAATAATTATGGTTATTAAAAATCTTTGGGATCATTTTAGGTTATATATAACCTATATTTGGGTGAAAAATATGATATACTTTTAATAGCAAATAGTATTTTAATATTTGATTACTAGATATTCCATGAATTAGTTTTGGTTGAATCTTTAAAAATTCATTTTAATGACACTTGTCACTAGACATGCTAATGTGGTGAGTTGTGATATGAGTCCCCACCTCCAAACCTTAGTTGTAGATAGATAAAAGTCTATATAACAATTCTATTTTAAAAAAAAAACCGGAAGTCAGACGAGATTCTATGTAACCACTACATGGTTGCAAAGTTAGATCACGTGACTATTAACCCCTCTCCTCTAGATTGAGATATAACTTGAAAAGCTATACGACAAACTAAATCTGATGCAAGCTACTACCAATAGACGATTTTACGAAATTAATAATGAATGTTGATTTATTGATTATCAATTATTCTAAATTTCAAATACTATTTGATTACTAATTCCTATAAAAAAGATACCCTCTTGTGTGATCTTTCAATGATCCAGTGCTCTGGCCCCTTTGCTTTTCTTTGTATCGCATTCAACTTTCTTACAATTCTTGACCACTAGGTGGGCACAGATTTGAAGAGTAATATAAAAAAGCATTGCAGTAAACTCTATTTGGTAGACTCAACTGATACTTCATTTATTGCAGAGATGTTTTAAAGCCCAACGTCTCAGAGATTTAATGTGACAACCTAAAAACTAGAGTACTAATTTCCAGGCTCATAATGTTGGTTTTATATTCTACTCACCAGCTTGACAACCACGATCTAAAGACGACCTGTCACTGTGCAATCATTAAATCTTCTCTCCATTGCGTTTATTGTGGTAGTTATATAGTGCTGTAATCTTCCAAGCTTTTTCCTTGCCGCGGCAGGAGTTTCAAAGCAAAGTGAATGTATTTAAGAATGGTTGTCAGATATAACAATCAGGAAAAGAGAGGAAGACACGTACGTACTATCTGAAACAATCAAAAGTTTTTTCACATAATGAATAGCATTGAATAAACTCAACATCTACCGTTTATCAATCCCATGATAATGTACAGGCCTGGAATAAGCTCACCAATTAATTATAGTAGAGGGCGGAGGTTTATTGTGCTTCATTTCTTTTTTTCACAGAAATACTATGTATTGTACGTAGCAGAGTACGGAGGTTATTGTTGTGTAAATAGCAATAAATTTTCAGAATGATAAATTTTATATGCATGACTTTGGTAAATTGTAATAAAGTAAGTAGTTATGAAGGTTTGGAGGTCTAGAAAGGATTTGGTTTGTAATAAAGTAATAAAGAGCAAAAGAAATGATAATGGGTGTGAAGATTCATGTAAATTAATGTGATAGTTTTTGTAAATTAAATGGGATGGCATTGTTAGTTGTGAAGTCATCTTCTTGTTTTAATGCATAGAATCATAGGTCGTGAAACTTGGGGAATATATTTAATTGTTAAATGGATCACTAGAGTTGTTAAAGAAGATGAATTATGATTTTTTTTATATAAGTATAGAGTTGCTCCAATTAATATTAAAAAGAAAAGGTAAAAGGTAAATTGGTTGAATAAGATTTCCTTGTATCATAGTTTCATATTAGAACCTCTTTTCATATCCAATGTATTTGGAAAGCATGACAAAAAAGTATATCAATTTTTAAATTGGGACGAGTCTTCATTACAACACGGTTTTAGCTTTGGCTCTTCTTTTATATGGTGGAATAAGCTTATCCAATTCAAAGAAAATCATTGCTCATAATGTTGTATAGGCAAGATTACATGTGCTTATGAAAAGTGTTAGACAATTCAATAATACATGGGACTTATTGTCTTTGCATTGGTCTTCTGATTTAGTCATCAAATTTTAATTTGATTCGAATAATACTTCCAAAAAAAATTCTTCATTTTTTCCAATTAGCAGTCCCATTCAATTTAACTATTAAATTATGCATGTTGACACATTGTAATTTCTTTATGGATTTGTATTAGCTTTCTTCCCAACATTTCTCATTCTTTCCATTAAAACAAATATACCTCTATCTTCTTCCTAGAATGTACATAGTTTCCAACCTCAATATTAAGTTGAAATGTCAATTTAGTTACATATATATTAGGTCAGGCTGAGTGCACAAATTTGAAAGTCCAAAGCTGATTCATATGCACAAATGCTTGCTTAAAATATATTGCATTAAAAACTATTTTTTGAGAGAGACTAAGATGTGTGCTTACTCAAATAATTAAATGTATTTTTTGTCATGTTGACAAAAATACAAAATAGTTATTTTTGTTGAAATATAGGATCGACACTAGAATAATTAGCAATGTGGTGATTTAATTCAATTATAATGTAATTAAGCCAAGAAAATTTATCAATGAAATAATGGAGAAATAATATGACAGATCAACAAGCTAATGAAATGTAAATCATAGCACTAGATATACATGGAGAAACCCATGTGAAAAAAACTCCATCACCCAAAGATATCCAAGATTATATTAATCACAATCAAATGTATAGACCAACATGATCACTTATCTCTCTAATATTAATTTGATAGCATAAGAGTACTTGCAAAAGAGACATAGAATCCACTATCACATGCCTCTAATATATAGAAAAGTCAAAAGTAGAAACCATCAAGTAGTATATAAAACCATGAGCTATGAACAAATGCATTGTTCATATCGTCATGGTCAAGCATCTTGCAATAATATGCAACTCCTCTTACACATTTTGTGTCCTTACACATCGTAAATGTCATAGATTATATCATAACAATCAAATTGACCAAGATCCCAATCTTAGGTGCTTCATGAGGACATTCAATATTTGTCATAAGCATCAAAATGGGAAGATGTTTTGTAACTTACAATTTTAACCTTTTCAATTTAATCTCTGTTGAGAACCATCATTAGTTAGTAAGTCTATTGCACTGGGAGCATGCACTAAACTCAACAAATCATATACCTTATCAAACAACTTATTATAATATGTCACATTTACAATGTCACACCCATAGACATAGTTTTCTTGAATGATACCAATATTGTACATACAACTAAAGTTTTATGGGGTTATCCTAGGTAGTTGTGCATAGGAAAATAAGTGTTATATTCTTTAAAATATATTTTAACTAAATAAGAATTATATAACACTTGCTATAGGCTATTTCTAATGTTGTAGGTTGACAACTATTTTACTAATGACAAAAAGTTATAATTTTATGGTATAATTCAATTGCTTCACTAATGACAACAAATTATTAGTAAAAAATAAATATAGCTAAGACTACTAAAATCATAAAACTAAAATACTAAAATGGAGCTATAGTTTTACCTCAAGTGGTCCCTTGATTGGGGTTAATTATACTATTCTACTTCATAAAATATTAATCAAATATGTCTATCATTTATTCACACAAATATCAATTAAAATGAATAGTTGTCTTGAATTGCTTGCTCAAAATAATAATACAATCTTGCAATAAAAATCTATGTTATTCATATATACAAAATCCATAGAATATATAGATTGAATCTAGTGTTTTCAAACCAATTAGAATCTCAACATCTTAAGCTATAGTTTTCAACTTTCTCCTCAGACATAGGAGGAGGAGGATTGCTTATTCTAATATAAATACAAATAGGAAACTAAATGTGATCAAGCTTTAAGAAGTATACTTCTAATGTAAAATTCCAACCGTTGAATTGATAGAATAGTTTTATTAAAAACATAAAGACAAGTGGCATAACTTATGTAATTCTCACTTGATTTATTATTAAAGAATCATTGTAATGTCTTCCAGTATCTTTTATTTTGTTGAAGTTCATCATTATTTCATGTGGGCGAGGTTATTGTTGTTGATGAGTTATCGGTGGTTCACTGGTTGTATGCACTTGCTCTTCTGCTACCCATACTTACTCCTTTGGCTGCAACCACTTGCTCATTTGGCTACAAGTACTCACTCCTTTATTGTTGCATGAGGGTTTAAGCATAATATGTAAATGTATTTGGGAAATGTATATGAAATAGGAAATTAACATATTTCTATTCTAAGATCATTATAAATAGCATAATAGGTTATCGTATTCTAAAAACAATTGTCTTAAAACATAATCACTTACTAAAATATTATACATTAAGTTTAGTTCTTTTACTTCAAATATTAATATAAATTTTTAAGCATACAATGGAAATGTATTTGGGAAATGTATATGAAATAGGAAATTAACATAGTAAACAAGGACAATTATGGAACCCATCAATCTCCCTATTCAATGCCTTCTTACACATTATCTCAAATACCTTGGAGAATAAACAAAACCCTCATAGTATTATTTTGATGAAGCCTTGATTTGTAAGATATTGACAACAAAATATAGACGACAATGTATTATCCATTACTACTCCCTTCCTCTACAAATCCCTTCCTATTCTTCCATTATTTTTATAAAGCCATTAGAATTACATAGATAACTTTAAATTCCCAAGCATAGAAACCACTAAGCAACCTTCCAATCCACACTACATAGCCCAAATAGTATCACATAGTCTCCTTGATTATACACTCCAAGCATGGAGACTTCGACTCATAATTCCCACCACCATTGCACAAATAAAAGAACCATGCTAGACACTAATTTTTTTCTCTTTTTGCACACTTTTCTAAAGCACCAATATATATGTCCTCCACTAAATAAAATAAATAAATTACATGTTCAACTTCCTTCAACTTTCCAACAATCACAAAATAATATATTTGGTCAAGGTGGTTTAAAATATGGTGTTTTTTTCTCATCCTTCCCAATTGTATACACCTAAAATTGGTCTGGAGAATCTAATTAATTAAATACAACTTATTTGATTAATTACCCTAAATTCCTCTACTATTGAATAAATATAAATATTTATTTATATAGTTCACATTTAAATTCTTCTAAATTCTTCTATTATTTCATCTTAATTAAATAAACAAAATTAAATACTTTGTTTTATTTAATTATCAATTTCCCCTAATTTATTCTATCTTAATCACATCATTTAAATAAATTAAACAAAAGGTTAAATACTTTATTGTTTAATTATCATAATTCTTCTATTTTAATTTAATAAACAACTTCTATAGTTTGTTTTATTAAATTACTAATTCCCCTTTTGCTAATTTAAATAAATCAAAAATATTTAAATAAAAGCATAAATCATAAATTCCTCTATTTACTCACCTATCAAATCAAATTTCATATGTCTAAAATTAATGCAACTAGCATTCACGGGAAATCTTGCAAGCAATCCTCTCAATATTCTCCCTCCGATCCTTCCTATCCTCTTGCTTGGTGTTTTCTTGGGGAGGAACCATTCCCATAATCAGCTCCAACCTTTCAATCTCTCACCCTTCAATCCTCTAGATTGAATCTAGGCCTCTATTTGTTGCCCCTGTGCAAATGTGCTACCGAGAAATCTATAAATACAACCCTGTACAACAAAGAATGGATCCTAACTTTATGCAAACTTACTCTACAGGAAAGCATCAAAGCATCAAGCAATCAAGCCTCAAACATTTTTAGCAATAGCATTAGATTTTATATCACGACTGTAGATTTCATCATAGTTTTCATGTCAACAATAGATTAAATTAGCTTCTTTTATCATTTAGATATTATCATATAGGGTTAGATCATTGTATCCAGTATCATTCTGTTCTTTAGATTAGCATTTTAACAGTCACAGAGCTTATCAAATCTGAGAGCTTCCTGTAACTTAATAAATCTTTAAAGATAGGAAACAATGAGACGCTTTCAAGTTTTTGCTCTTTTTATTAGTTAATTACTATAGAATCTTGATATAATATTTCATTAATAAGTGTATTTACATTGTTACTTATTCACACTTACACCAATAATTTGAAATACGGTTGTAGAGGGTCATTATTGGACTCTAATCTACCCCAAAATTGACCAAAATATATATCACTCAATTTAAAAATCCTCTATTACGATGAAAGCTAATATTAGTAAACGTCAAACCCAACAATAGTTTTACTTCTAAATATATCCTTGAAATCTCCAATTGGGATACACACATTTGTGAATAGCATTTATTAATAAGAGGGGATCATCTTCTACTATAGTATTGCTTAGCTTCCTTGAAGTCATTGTCATACCCACCACTAACACTTCCCCTCCCACCTCATTGTTATATTTTATTCCCATATAGAGTTAACCTCTATATAAGAAATCTATTTTCTCATTCCTTAGCATAAAACTTGCCTTAACAATACCTAAACTTCCTTAAGATGCCCTATCAAATTTTAATTCAACATACCCTTCTTAAGGAGAGATCCATTTCAAACTAATGACATTAGAAGCTCTTTTCTTATATTAATTCCTACCAATTTCTTGGCTCTTACCCTTGAATAGAGGACTAATTTATTATTTTAATTTAATTTAATAGTTTTATTAATTATATTTTTAATTTTATTAAATTTTTAGTCTAATTATATTATTAAATTCATAATTTTCTTAGTTTTAATATTGTAACTTTTTCTTAGGGGTTTTATTGGGACCCCTACTATTGAACAAATAAAAAACACATTCTTAATAACATAGGCATAGACACCTTATATCTTGCTCTTACTTTTTGATTAGTTATTTTTGTCCAACCACCTTAACTTAGAGATATCACATACATTTAGCAATCTCATCTTTAACTATATAACCCTATATCTAAAGAAAAATTATCTTTCAAAGAGAAATCATCAATCTCAAATAACCTTAGAAACGTCTCAAAATATTATGCATTATTAGTTGAAGATGTACAACTAATTATTTGAGCACTTTTTCCTTTACAATTTAAAACACCATGTATTTGTATTATTATGAATCTCTTGAAACTTCAAAAAGCTTCCTTGCTCCAATCCCCAGAATATGGGGAGAAACTTCTCCCATAGCTTTGCATATTCATGCCTCTTCATTATACAACATCCTCTCTACCTACACAAAAAAATTAAAATATTAAACCTTTGCATTCCCTTCCTCTCCTTGAAAAATGTTAGGCTCAAAATTTATATATCCTCCCACCAACTAGTGTTGGGGTTCATAAAATTATTCCAATAGATCACTCTTCCAATATTAATTTTCTTTAGAGAAACCATCAACTAAATGACCCACTTAAAAATAATTCTAACCACAAAACAATTATTCCCATTATCTAGCCATTATTTTCATAAATCCATGCCTACCTTAAAATTTATATTTGAAGGGATTCTTTGATAAAAATATAAATCCATCAAAATACACATAAAATAAAAGCACTTGAACTATCACCAATATTTTAAATATAATCTAGAAATGAACACAAATCAAATCTCAAGAACTAGAGCTTCATCAAAATTAGAGCCTTATCCCAAGACCAAGGTCCCTTCTCTAAAATCCCACCTTTCATCTTCTAAAGAATCACATATAATAATAATAACAACCTTGAGTACAATGGTAAATCATTATAAGATCTTCAAGCAAAATCTTCCATGTGGATATTATCTAGTTGTTTATCTATAGAAGTCTAGGCCAATGATTATTGAAACATGTATCAACAAAATTTCCTTATAATGCTCTATCCCTACAACCTTCTCCCCTAGCTCTAGAATCCACATCTTTTTTTATTGCTTAATCCTACTTGCTCCACCTTTCATTTCCTTTGTTGCAACATGGGCTTGCTCCTTAACCAATACCCATTTAACCATTATGATAGAGGGATTGGCCCCTCTCTTAACCATTGCATAAGAGAAAGGGGAATCATTAGGGCATGCTCCTTATCTCTAATAACAACATTATTCTACGAAACAGTAATACACTACTTAGAGCCCTTATATTTTGTATATGGCATAAGTGAAGCAACTTTCCCTGTGATCTCTCTTTCCTCTCCATCCACATGTCAAACCACCCTCGCCTCATTTCCAAGGCCAAAACCTCCACCTTCCAAATAATCCACCACTCCAACCACCAAACTTGAGGACAAAATACCCTCTTAAGGACAAAGAGCAACACTAACCACAACACACTTATTAGGGTTAGCTCTAGTAGCCTTCATGGTGATCAGTTTATAATTATAATTTTTATCTTGTATAATTTAATTATTTATTATTTTTCTAATTTATTGATTTATCAATTTTTTAATTTTTTATTTTTCATAGTTTTCTAAATCTTATAGTTTTATAATTTAATTATTTATGTAATTTTATAATTTTTTATTTTATCATATTATAGATTTATAAATCATTTTTTATAGGAACAATAGTGGCAACATTTTAGTCAATTCAACTTATTTTATTTTGATTAGAAAGGGAGCGACTTGGAGTGACTTCTCTAGGACAAGGGCTTGGTAGAGTAAAGGTCTTCCTAAAGCTAATATGTTCCTCTAGATTTCTATGAATTGAAGGGCTCTTACTTGGGGTCCATGCTTCAAAAGTTAGATTAAGTTGGCCCTTTTAGGTGTGTTTTTTCCAATAACATGGAAACAATAATCAAATGTTTATTCACTATGCTTGCATTGTAATTATAAAAATGGTTCTTGGGAAGATAGGGGATACATTGGGTAGTTTTATCAAATGTTATGGGTCCTTAATAGGAATGGAATGTGAGAATCAAGAGAAAGGGCCTTCAACAAATAGGGGATAGTGCTTCAACCATGATTGTATAAAATATTTGGCTAGAGAGGAATAGGAAAATCCTTCAAGAGAATTATTCTACAATAGAAATATTTTTGGGCATTTTTTACTCTACTTTGAAGGAGTTGGATGACAATAGATTGAAGGAGGACTGGGATATTAGAATGGAAGAAAAATATTGGGTTGATGCCTAGCCAAGATTTCCTTATTTGAATCAGGCCCTAAGAGGGGATCCCAAACCAAAAAATATTTTAAATTGTATTTGTCCTAGTAGGAGTTTGGTGAAACTAAATGTTGATGGTGTAGCTATAGGTAACTCAAATGTTGCAAGTGGTGGATGTATGTTTAGAGATAACATGAAACAACCTTTTTGTATTTTGGCTTATTGTTTTGGGAAGGATTCCAATAATATGGTAGAAGCTAGAATAGTGTTATGGGGGCTTAAAGTAGCTAAAGAAAGATATTGGAGATGAATCCAAGTGGAGGGGGACTCTAAGATTGTTATTATATTTTTAAGGGGGGGGGGGGGGAATGCAAAAATTATCTCTTAGATTCTATCCTTTTTTAGGAAAGGATGTTGGCTAAATTTTTTGACGATATTACTTTCAATCATATTGGTGGGGAAAGATTTTTTTTGGCAAACAAGGCTACTAATATTAGGGTGGGACTCAAGTAGAAGGAAGGCAAGACTTGGAATCAGTGGGATTAATTTTCTCAAGGATGTTTTATAAATTTATGGAAAGGATTTGGGGGATCAATGACCCAATAATGGGTTGGCATGGTTGAGTTAGATGACCTAAAAGGATTATGGTTGTAAGTTGGATAGGACATGTATAATAATTTTGATATTAGTCCCATTTACTTCACATAAGAGATGGTAAAAGTGATTTGTATTGGTTTAAGGTATAGTCCTCTAGATTGTTGTGATATTGAGTATTTGGATGGATCAATAGTGTCTTCTTCTAGTGGAAAATTGTGGAAGGATAGGAAAATAGAGGGTTTAAAAGGGAAAGTTCATATTCTTGAGTTGAAAGGAAAGCACCAAAAGGTTGTATGCTATTATTTTCTTAGATGGTATTCTACGACACTATGACATATGGCATCCTATGAAGGTTCTTGGTTTAAGGTAGGGAGAAAAGGAGGATGGCGAAAGGGGAAGGAGAGAATGTTCGAGAAGGTTACAAAGCAAAGGAAGTGGTATGTGTCAAGGGAAGAAATGATTGTGTAATTCATGGTATGTGTGGAGGAGATTATAAACCTTGAACTTCATCCCTAGGTGATTAGAATTTGGGAGCTTGATCAGGACATGAATGGTTCTCCAAGTGTTTGGATTCATTTGGTAATGGTGAATCTTCTTCTCAACTTTGGGCATGCATGAGAAAGGATGACTATTTTTGTTGTGGTTCTAACTTTATCTTGTGCTTCATGGTTGTTAAATGTAGTCATTTCCTTTCTACTTCATGATGATATAGAGGATTTGTTTCATCGGTTTTAAGTATATTTGAATTACATCCTTTCTCTTTTATATGCAAACAAGAAAATGCAACAATTCTTGCAATTATTTTATGAAGGAAATTGTAAATGTTTTGAAAATGGCTTTTCTTGTGGATGTGATTGTGGAGTATTTTGAGTTTTGTGATAGTGAAGACTTGAATGAGGTGGTGGTGGCAGCTCTACTTTTAAAATGTAATGGTGTTTTTAGGGGGTGTTTGAAGCCTACTCTAACCTACATTTAAGTTCTCTAACTACCATGGTTCTTTGTCAAAGAAAGTTTGGCATTATCGTTCACACAATTGACAATCATCCCCTTTATGTAAATGATTCATCATTGACATCTATATGATCGATGATCATCCCCTTTATATAAATGATTCATTATTGACATCTACCCAACCTTTTTTGATGTCTTAGTTGGATGCATGGCATATGGCTCCGCATAATATTATATACAATATATTTATTATTTTATAATTATGTTTTTAATTTTATAAATTTATCTTAAAGAAGTATTAATAACACAATTTGTTTTTGAAAATAATTTATGTAATTAAAAAATTAAATTATAAAATATTTTAAAAATACTAAAAAATGAAGAAAAAATAAATTTAAAATGGGAAAATAAAAGAAGGATATTTGGGAAACATGGCAAAAGGGGTAGATGATTTTGCACACAAGGAGGCTCTTATCAAGTTCACAAGTCTCTTCACATACAAAGGTAAGACAAAAAATTGTTGGTTCCACCTATTTATATATTCAAGCCCTCATATATCAAGTATAAGAGGCTTCAATTGAACCTAGTCCTACCATAGGACCTATCATTTGTGTGCTAACTAAGTTCAATTAAAGGTGCTTCAATAAAAGTTCCCTTCAATCAAATCTTTGATGATTTCAAATGTGATTTTCGACATTCAATTAAAAAGCCCATTTTATTGAATCTAATCTCAATCCATAGGGGCCCATGTGTGTGATAACTAAGTTTGATTGAATATATTTAAATTGGAGCCCCCTTCAATCAGATCTTGATGATTTCTAATATGATTTTTTCTCAATTTTTTAATTTTGAGCCAAAAGTGAGACTCACTATTGTGCTCTTACCTTTAAATATTTATAAATCTATTGTCATGAGGATAGCACCCTTAGCCAAGTGTGAAACTCAACTATCTTTTGAAACATGTGATCATCTTCAAGCTATGGGTTTCCTAGGGTGAAGATGAACCTCCAGAGAGGGTTGGTTCCCATGATGGACCTCCTATAAACTACTGCATTGATCAGGAAAAGGGATAGAAGAACTGAATCTAAAATTACTGCTCCTAGGAGGTGATGCAACAAAAGTCTAAGACTTATACCTGTTGTTTCAAATCACAACTTCTCTCAAAAAATCAGCTTTATCATATGCACAAATCAGTTTTCACAATCTTACACAACAATGTTTCATAAAAAAAGGTTATGTTTCGGGTTCTTGAAGAAAAAGTGAAAGTTTTCACAACTACAACTACTAAAAGGAATAACACAATCCATAATTTGTATAAGTTTTTCTTATTATTGCATGAAAAAATATTGTAAATGAGACCTAACTCAAAGATTCAATATTGAAATCATAAAAATTACCTCAAATAATTCATAATATTACTCAATACACAAATTTTGAGAAGGCAAACTTGCTACTTTTTATTGAAAAATAGGAATTTTGTTGATACAAATCTGAAAATACTAATTGAAATCACATAAAATTATTGCTCTATAATCTCAAAAAGAGTTACAATCTCATTATTTTGCATAAGGAAAATGAGGAAAGTATGAACCCCCTCTAAAAAGAGTTGAATGCTTGGTCTTATAGAAAACCTCTTTAGTTAACTAAGGTTGAACCTTGTGGAATATGTCAAGCTTGCATGAATGTGGAACTAGATGTGAACTGGAAGCAAAATCATGCAAACTTTGGTGATGAGAGTTGAATTTACCTCTTTGACTTCACACTTCTTGCATGTTCCTTGAATTGTGCCCCCAACTAAACTTGATGAAATTAATTGAAATTGATGTCTTCAATCAATTTGTGTGATGTCTTCAACTTTTTGTGCATACAAGGAAAAAAAGCATCTATTTTAGGGGCCCAAACTACCTCAAACTCCTCTCAACTCCAATTATAACCATGAGGGCTTCTTAAATAGGCTTAAACTATCTATAAGTGTTTGAAAAATGAACATGAAGGCCTCTTAACTTGTGATCGTCTCATGAATGTTATTACATGATCATAGGTATGTGATTTGTTTGAAGATAACTAGGCCTTCAATTGATGCATGCTATATTCTAACTCAAAATTTATGTTCATTAAATGATGCATTCTTCTATTTGTTGTGTAGTTTTTGCACACACGCCCCACTAAAAGTGGGGACCCTCTTTTTCACTTTTTGGTGTTTTGGCCCTTCTTTTTCGGGGGTCTTCGCTTGCTTGGGTTCATGCTTTGATGTCCATCTTGCCAATTGAAGTGGCACACTTATGAGTTTTATTGAATACCTTGAGTTCTGAATTCATTCCAGATTTTTCACTGCTTTCGAGAAAATCCGCCTAGGCCGGATTCTCCCGGTTTTCTTCCGATGTCCGGAGGTTGTGGCCTTTTGACCATGTTTTCGGGAAAATCCGTATGGTCCGGATTTCCCCGAAGTCTGTCGCCTTGTCGAATCCCTGGGTTTTTGTGGTCGTGGTTGTCTTATCGACCGCATTAATGGCATTTGTGCGGATGTTTGGGGCTTTGATATATTGGATTTTGGGAGGTAGTTGATCATTTGAGTTTGTTTATTTGCTATCATTTGAGCTTGTGTTTTGGAGCTTTTGGTGTTTTGTTGGATTGTGATTTTCGGGGTCGTTTTGACTGTGCATTTGAGTTTCGTGTGCGTGGATTGTATCCTGCTTAAGTTTGACAGTTGTCTGTTGGCATCACCAGTTCCAGTCCTTTCGCTCCCATGGTATGTTGAAATGATCCTTTACTCTGTTGATTTCGAATTGCTTTGCCTCATTTGCTTTTTGGTCCTTCGTGGTTTCCTGATTTCCTTGGGTATGTGCATCATCATTGGGAATTTTGGGGGTTTGCGTTGTTGTACCAGTCTGCTAGGTTGGTCATTAATGTTTACTCTTGGTCTGGTATTATTTATTTTGGGTGTTTGCTTGCATTGGTCTTAAATCTCTCCACTTTGGTGTGTGAGCAAGTCATGCCTTGTTCCCTGTGCTTTCATGGCGGACATTCTAGGGTTCTTAACCTAGGGCGTGGCCAATCCTCCTCAAATTTCTGTGAGGAGTGTTCTAAATTCATGTTTCATTCATTAGAGGTCTAATTCAAGTTGTCAAAATACAGGCCTTAGATTTGGTGTTATTTGAATTATTTTGGTGAAAGTAAGGAAGATGTGGACGGGTTTGGGTTTTTGAGGTCCTCACAGAATTCTACTTTCCCCGAATTTCCCTGACTTATCTTTTTCTTTCTCTTTTACCACTTCTTCCCGGATTTCGTTTGTCTCGCCAAAATCCGCATCCTCTAGATTTTCCCGATGTCTACAGTTGGATCGTTTTACCGATTTCGTGCTTTAATTTTGATATATCTAGCTTTCGCCAAAATCTGTTCCCTCCAGATTTTCCCAGATGTTCTGTGTCTCCTCCTTTTTCCCAGGTTAGTTGTAACTATTGCTGTTTTCACCAAAATCCATCCCTAGTGGATTCTTCTGGGTTTTTCTGGGAAAAGGTTGAATTTGATGGTTATGAAGGATCTATTTATTGATGATGTATTTGATTGATTAAATGAGCTTATGCTAAGTGTTTCTAATGTTATTCCTTTGTTAATTGATGGATTAAAATGATGTTATGAGATTTTGCATGCTTGGTTCATTGGAGTCCGTCTGGTCCAGATTTTCCCAAAAATCCTCTCCAGTGTGGAATCCGCGAGGGGTGCTAAATCCTGAACTTTGGGATACTGATTTCCTGCACTTGTTGTTTCTTGTGGATCTGATTGTGGTCATCTTTATGTTTTTACAGGCAGGATCAGGACAGGATGTTGCTGGTCGAGGCAAGGGAAAGGCAACAGACCCAGGTGCAGAGACTTCGGCCATCTCAGATGCAGAAAAGGTAAAATTGGACATAAGGAGCCGAATTCCTGAGAGCAAGTTGACCTCAATTTGGTCAGGAATTACAGATACCAATGTAGGTATGTGGGACTATGAGGAGTTCAAGGATGAGATGTCAGCACCGAGCCCTCCTTTGTTGGCAAGAAGAATGGTAGACTCTGGATTGGCTCATGTGGTAGGTTTTCCTTCCACGGTGCAGTGCTATGAATTAGTGCTTGAGTGTGCCCAAAATTATGATAGAGGGACGCAGAGGATAATTGGTCCCCAGGGAAGGATTATAGCTGGCTTCAATCCTGTATCCATTGCTACAACTTTTGACATGCCTGATAGGTCCCATGTGGTGGCCTTTGACATAGATGTTGCTAGAAAGTATTATGAAGAGAATGTAGTCAAGTCTCAGCAGGTGATTAACTCTTGGCTAGAGAAGCCTAAGTCCCATTTCTCCAAGTTGCCTAAGCAACTATTTAGGCTTAAGTTCAAGAGAGAGTACTACAATGTCATCACTCTTCTCAGCAGGTTGGTGGGATTGAAGAGTGCAGGTGTGTTCGAGACCTAGATGTTCAATGTAATTGCTAGAATGGAGCAAGGAATTGACTATCACTGGGTAGGTATCAGTAGTGTTGTGATTCATGAAAAGTTGTGCAATGTCTTGCAAACCAAAACTTTTACTATGACCTCTTACCTAGTGTATTCATTGGCGAGACTTCACCCATACAAGGGGTTAAGCACTAGGGGTACCTTTGGGCAGGATGCCATATATGAAGTATATCCAAAGTTGCACCTAATTGGAGGGAGTTACAGGAGATCCAATGATGCTTTCACAATGTACATCACTAGATTGCTCCAAGGTGTGGAGCATATGAGAATTTTAGATAAGGCTAAAGAATTGATAAGGAGATATGGGGCATGGTTTATCCAGTTCCCAAATTTCTCATACATCAGAATTGATAGTTTTCAAAGGGCCCCCTACAGAATCCCTAGATACCCTACTGATCATATCATATTGTTGGAAGTCACTAGGCAGATTTGTGACTTTGACAATATTGTGAAGGGAGAGATGCACAAGACAGGTTTTGGGAATGACTTTCCCCTAAAGATAGGAATGGGTGAGGTTTGTGCTTCCATTTAGTCTATTCATGCTTCTGAGGAGGCGATGAGTACTTTTGGTCTCTTCTTCCATTCCAAGAGAGAAAGGTTTGACATCACTGGCGAAGCTCAAAAGAAGGCCAGTAGGGAATATAGCCATAAGGCTCACATTGAAGATTACTGGGTTAACCTTGCCGATGAGTTTGAGGTAAGAAAGAGGAAGTTTTCTAGATTTCCAGTGGATTTGGTAAGACTATACAATGTGAAGGCCATCCTTGACCAGGTAGAAGAGGATGGAAATGTGATCCAGGGTCATGTCTATGAGGCGGTAAAAGATAAGCTGGTTGGAGAGGTTGACTGGTTAGAAGAGCAAAAGACTGAGTTGGACCAAGTCATGGCCCCGGTGATCAAATATACCAAGATGTGGTTGAAGCACAAGATGCTGGAGTTGGAAGGTGAAGGTGTTCCATGCACCTATGATCTGATGGGAGACTTAGAGTCTCACTCTGCTTCTGAGGGTTCACTTGAACCGGATCCTAAGGGCAAAGAAAGGGTGGATTCTCCTTTTAGAATCCAGGTTAGAGATGTTCAAGTGGAGAAGGCTGCAGAGGTAAGTAAATAGAGGAATCTTGTTGCTAAGAAGAGGAGACATGCCTCGAGGAAAGAAGTTGAAAAGAATAAGGAAGAGGAGGAGGAGGTGGAAAGTGCTCCTCCATTGATAAAGAGAAGAATAATTACGAAGCTATCACAAAAGGTGGAGGAGGCTCCTAAAGTTGATAAGGAGATTGAGCCACTAGTGGTAGAGGTGGAAAGCTCAGGGGAAAAGACACAAGTATACATGAGGAGGTCAAGGACTCCTTCCCCAAGGGATACTGCAACAAAGGAGAATGTTTCAGTGAGTATTCTTGTTGTTGAACAAGTGAGTGTCTCCATTCCTCAGGATGTTGGTAATGCACAGGAGGAACCAAAGAAGGATGAAGATCCTAAAGATTTGAGCGAGGAAGAGTTTCAGGAGGGAGACCTTTATAATGCAAAGGCAGAAATGGACAAGGTAGTACAATCCCCCTTGGTATCACATGCAGGTTCACCTGCAAAGGAAAGAGTGAACAAGTCTCCTCAAAAGGAGGAGGAAGTACCAGTGAGGGTCCCTTCACCAGCACGAGTTGTGGTGGAAGAACAAGTACAGGAGAAAGAGAATCCAGTCATGGACATTCCCAATATGCCAAGTGTTGAAAAGGCTGCGACTGATGATCAGCAGGAACAGGAGCAAGATAGGCAAAATACAGTGCCTGTTGGGTCTACTATTCCGAATTGGCTTGATAAGGAGTTGAAGAGTAAAATGGTAATAGTGGAGGATTCTCCTCCTAATTGGGATGTTCTCATGGCTAATGTAGAAAAGGAAAAAACTAAGAAGAAAGCAAGGGGTGTGTCCCGAATTGAAAGAGATGGGTCAGGTAACAAAGTGGCTCATATTGCTACCCCTGCTCCAAACAAAGATAGAGACAATGTGACTGCCCAGGACTATCATGTGCAAACTGTTGACTTAGGGCATGCTACTGTGGAGCAGGATATTGAAGAATATGAAGGCTCCAGTGCTGTGATTGTGGGCAGGTTGAAGAAGGTTGTGCAAACGAGGCATGAGCTAGAGAGGGAGAATGAGAAGGTGAAGAAATACTTGCAAGAGTTGATGAAACCCTTGCAAGCTATTAGTTCTTCCTCCTCTGCTACAGGTTTCTTACCTTAGGAGTGACAATATCTGAGCTTGAAAATATGAAGGGCACCACACATGCTATAGTTGCTTGGTTGCAAGGTGTCCAAACTAAAGGGGATGATGCTATTAAGAGCATATTGTCAACTGGAGGAAATGCAATGAGATCAGTGGATTGGTTAAAGGCTGTATTAGCTCAGGATAATGTGGATACTGACCTCCTACTGCAGAAGGTCACAACAATCATGGGGTTCACTGAAGATAAATTGGTACAGTGTAGGATTCTTCCTTTTCCAAGGGTTTCTGAACCTTGGGAATGGTTTGAAATCCTACAAATGAGGCATAAGGCCTTGAAAAAGATCCATAAGCAGGCATGACAGGTTGAGGATGCTCTGACCAGTATCTATGATAAGTGTATTTTATTCTTTGAGGTCATGACTGGAAGGAAGAAGTTTGCTCCGAAACATCTCAATTTGGAGTAGCTTAGGGAATGGTGGAGAGATGTTTATTCTCCAGTTGGTGAAGGACCAGTTACTG
Source organism: Sequoiadendron giganteum (assembly GCA_007115665.2). Taxonomy (NCBI): domain Eukaryota; kingdom Viridiplantae; phylum Streptophyta; class Pinopsida; order Cupressales; family Cupressaceae; genus Sequoiadendron; species Sequoiadendron giganteum. The sequence goes on from CM021103.1 coordinate 313,848,937, forward strand.
GACATCAGTTGGATGATGCTGCAACTTATATTATAGTCATGGACAGATACTTGACTAATAAGGTTGACTAGGATGGTGCAGTTAGGCAGGCAAGAGATGATATCAAGTCTCTTGAGAGAAGGATTAAGGTTTTGCCTATGCCACCCATTGCTGAGCTGGATAGAGTTTTGTTAGCCGTACATGGTGAAGAAGATCAAGCTAAAGACAAGGATGGGGAGTAGCTATATAGGGTTACATTGAGATTTGTTCTTCCCATTATTCACATGTATTGGGCCGACCTTTTTGGTATCTTGGCCGTTTTGGATGAAATTGGTGCCAATGGCACATTTCATATGTTCGAATATCTTTGAGGCCAACCTCTTGTAGGTCATGTTTTTATTGTAGATCATCTTTTTGGGGCCGACCTATCTTAGGGATTCTCTACAAAACAGGCATGTCGCCTCATTTGGGAATATATAGATAGGCATATAGGAGAATAGAGAAAATAGATAAGTGATATTAGAGTGACTTAAGGTTTATTCTCAAGCAAGTGTTGTAACAAAAAATTGGAATTGTTGCTATTGTGGATGATTTAATATAAGAGAGATATTGTTTTTGGTATCTATCTTGTGGAATTTCATCTAGCATGGTTCTTGTTGTTCTATCTTTCAAATTGCTTATAAGTTTATGGTTAAATGGTTTGGTAATGCTTAGGGTTTCATGTTTGGAATGTTTGCAACGATCTCTAGTCCATACTTTTTGCAGTTAGCTGATTGTTAGCTACTTTGCAAAGTTAGCCTGGACTTAAAATTGTGCTTAGTTCAGTTATAAGGGTTTGTTCATCTCAATTGCAATAGAATTGGCTACATGAATGTTTGTGATTTGAAAATCTTTAAATACTTTAGAAGATTGCACTATTTCTGTGAAATTGCAGATTCATCTGGGTCAAGCAAAAAGTAGTTTATGAGAGATCGGTCCATTTTGAGCATTTTATCTTTTGGCATTTTCAATCTTAGGGATAAAAGTAGTCTTAGAATTATCTCTGAAACCTTTATATTTTGTTGTTTCTTTATTATCAAGGTTCAAATCAAGTTTCAAAGTATCAATTTATTGTTTAGATCTGATAAATTTGAATTCTAGTATTTGCTCGTAGTAAGGTCCCATTGTGATTACCAACATTTTCACATTTATCACTGAGTTGTTTTGTTGCATTGTCAAGACCTGACATTAGAGACCTTGGGGTTATCTCTTTTCCATAGAGATTTACCTTTCAAGAGAGATGGGATATCATATTCTGTCTGAGTTGTTGCTGTGCAGAAAACACCATCAACACTATTCTTCCATTAAAGGTGGATTTTTGTAACGTCAATGAATATAGCTTGCAATTTTTTTCAATTGGATAAGTTGTTTCATTTTTTTTTACTTCTTTAACAGTTTACTTGAAAGACACTTTTGTGTTTGGAAGATTTACGCAATCAACACCTACACACTTCATGCAATTGACACCTAGGCAAGAGAAACACAATATCATAAAGCTAAAAATAATTTACTTGAGCATTGTTTATGTTTTTCTTATGTATTGAAACATAATGAAAATTATGTATGTTATTGTTCATGTGCTAGTGAATTTGACTTATGTTACTAATATCACTTGCATATGTTTTCTAATTAATATTTTTCATTTTATGTCATTATGTGTTTCTTTAAGAATGTGTGTATGGGTGCTCCCGATTCTACTATGTGGTATCCATTGATCTTAAATGGTCTAATTGAAATGCTAAGGAACGGGCAAGCGCAAAACATTACTATGATGGCGCATGAGGTAAGTTTGAAAATTGTCTTTTATAGGTTCAATTATCTTATGTTTCGTATTATATTAAGTTATGTTTGTGGAATGCAGACCATCTCTAAAGTCGTTCCAACCCCTATCACGTCCTTTAGTACATTTAGTATTATGCCAGCAACAAGATTTGATCTAGATTCTTGTGCATTTAATTAACTTATTTCTCCTTTTATATTTTGTTAATATTTTTGTTTTTGCTATAGGGCATTTCTAGAGTAAGTCCACTGAAAATGCATCTTGTTGGTATGCAAGATCCAATTATGCCACCGGATACACCCAATGTTATGCAAAGGTAAGATTCAATCATATGTTTATATGAGTTTGATTATGTTATTTCCCCTATTATACCACTTTAATATTTATATTTGTGCCTTGCAAGATGTTTCAAGAAGATGTGTCATGCCCTCTACATCTAGACCAGAAAAACCTATCACAAGAGTAGCATCAAGCACAATACCTCATAGCATGCCCTCTACATCAAAAGTGGATTCTCCTAGTATCCCTGTTCAAATGGACATGCAACCCCCTATTAGGAGTACATCACAAATAAATAATCCATCAAGTCTAGGTTCAAACAAAATTCTCCCACCAACACCTGAACAAGTTTCCTTGAGGAGTCTTATAGAATCACAATCAAGAATACTAAGGCTTCTACCAGAAACTCTTGAAAATGTTGAAATTATAAAAGAAATACTTAAACAAATTGAGTTATGGGAGAGGATATTGTTGGGGAGTGCATGGCTTTACTTTAGATGAACAAGTAAAATTATCTAAAAATATTATCTTATTATTCTTTTCTAGTTCATAATTTACTTTTATCACTATAATATAACAACTCTGAAACACTCGGAGAAGTAGTTGCATCTAGATCCAAAGATGTATCTGTTGCATTTGATATTAGTAGAAAATATATCAAGGTTTTGAACTTATGATCTCATCAAAGAATTAGATGCATAATGCATGTTAAGACTCAACATCATAGTTTAGTTATGCATATCGTGGTGATATCACTACTTTATTTTCCTATTTTCCATTCGGTTCTTTAAATGAATGATGCAAATGGATTTACTTGTTAAATCTAATATTGTTTTCCTACAAGAAAATTTTGATTTCACCCTATTGGTTATCTTAGAGGAAGAATTCAACTCCCTCTAGAATCGTATCAAAATCTTGAAAGACTATGCTATGCTCAAGACGATTTGGAAATCATATCGTTCATCAATAACAAAGTATAGTCCAATTTTGTGGATTGTTACAATGAAAGGTTATCAACCTTTGAGAGGACCAAACACAAACATGCAAGAAGAAGAAATTTCCCACTCTGAAGTAGAATTGTCTAGTCTAGACAATTGAGTCAACTCATTGTCAAGCTACCTTGCCATGCTCGAAAGAGCTATGCCAGTAGTTGGGTATATTGCACTGGCTTTTAGGGATATGGTTGGTCATAACAATTGTTCAACTTACTCCATCTTTCATATTTTATAAGAATTGACTTGGATAGATAAAATCATGGATCAATTCAAATAAATCAGTTAATGGTGTACGAGGCAAGTTGCCACATATAGGATGGTCGATCCTATTGGTAGGAAAATATTAACATTTTCTCTTTCCTAGAAAGGAAACGTTTTCTTGCGCCATGTTATGATGCACGTGTTGCTCATGATTGTACAAACAGTTTTATAAACTATAAATAAAAGAATACTTATTGGCATTAACTTTTTGAATTCGAATTAGGGCGCACTATTTTCTTCTTTTTTATGAACATCATGCTTTGCATATTTGACAATTGTTCATTGCTCCCAACTTCAAAATCATTGATAATTTTTATCATAAATTTTCCACTACATTTGGAAAAAAAAAAAAAAAATTCCAACAAATAGGACGGCAAGAATTTGAAAACATTGAATGTTGAAAACCACAGTAAAAAAATATTTAAAATTAATTGTTTATTTTTTAATGCATTTTTTCATATTGTCTCTAGACAATAGCTGGGATTAAAAACATGTACTATATGTCGTTAATCCCAACTATTGTCTCTAAAGAGAAAAAAATACTTCTATTTCATATTGTCTTTACAAGACAATTTTTTAAGACAATAATTTGAGACTCACTTAAAGACAATATTTAAGACAATACACAAGTTTTTTTTTGGTCTCGAGTTAAGACAATTTATTCAAAAATTGTCTTAAAACCCCCCTCTATATAGTAGTGTTGGTAAAGTTTGTTGAAGGTGTTAAAGATTCAAATTGCTATATTCTTCTCTATTACTACTCTGCTTAAAGTGTTGTCTTTATTTGGTAAAGGAGTTTGAGTTGTGCTAAAAGTTTCAAGTTCCGGAAGGGGTTAAGTTTCGTGTAGATTGATTCACCTCGCCCCCTCGCCTCGCCACCCTCTCAGTCTCTAGAAGTGTTCAACAACATTCATGTCTACTAAAGCAATACAAACTATGACACGACATTTTAAGGAGAAATTTAACAAAAACATTAATTTTGCGAGTTGATTGTGCAGCATTTATTTCATGAGCTCACCTCCAACCAAGTTGCATGCAATATGCACACATATAAATATTAGAATACACTTTTTTTTTTGTTGTAGACATTACATTTGATTACATTTATTTGATGAAATCACCACCAAGTTGAATGCAATATGGATACACATAAACATTAAAAAAAATTTATTTTTGTTACATATCATTTGATTAGTACATTTTTTCCTTATTTTCTTAATAAAAACATAAAATAAAATAAAAAAACTACTAGTAAAATTAGGATAAGCAAATCAACATACCACAAACAAACTATATTTCAAACAAATTGTAAAAACACAACTTAAAATCCATTAAAAACATCAAGTTTTCATTGGTCCATTATATTGAATTGATGTTTTTGGATTTGACTATGTTAACTTTTTATTAATGTTTTAAATTGCACTCTATGATCTATTATCAAGATGTAGATAAAAAAATAAACCAAAATAAAATGATAAATTGTAGATCAAAGAAAATTACCACAAAAAGAAAACAAAGAAAAAAGAAAAAAAACTAAAACTAACTCCTTTAAATAATAGATCCAAAAACACATGAACAAAATTTCTTCAAAGAAGAGAATCAATAGATTTAGAAAGAAGACATATGTAATAATAAAAATTATTATACTTTTACATGTGTTGATTGTTTTTTTTTTAATAAAAAAATTAAAACTATTTAATTTTAATGGGGTACCAATCAACATGTTAGAAATCAACTATTTTAAAAAAAATTATTAAAAACAATTTAAAGTTAACTTTACAAAATTTAATTAATTTTTGCATTTACACAACTTTTTTTATAATTTTCATTATTAAAAATATTAATGTGAATGGTCACATAATTGAATTATTATTTTTTTAAATTGAATCAAACTAATTTACAAAGAATAAAAGCTACTAACATGTAGGGGAGAGATAAGACCATACTTACAAATCAGTCATAGGAAGGCAACTAGTGGCAGAGAGACAAAAACATAAACAAACCATAATTACAACTTAGCCATAAGAAGGCTGAAATGAACAATCATTTCATATACTGTATAATTTTACAATGACAAAACTTGTTGTCACACTGGATCTGTAGGACTTGATCTTTAATTTGTTGAAGCTGAACCATGGCCTTTGAATTCTTCTTACATAAAATTTGTTGCTGCGAAAACAAAACTGAAGCTGAATCATGACTTTTGAATTCTTCTTGTATAAAACTTGTTGCTGTGAAAACAGAAAAACCACCTAAAAAAGGATGTCAAAGTAAAGCCTTAAAATTGCATCTGTATAATAATAGTTATTAGAGAACATAGCTTTAAAATACCTTGTCTAACAAAATCAACAAAAAATATTATTTTGTAAAACCAAACTCAAGATGACTTATTTCCACTCATGCTATAAGATAATTGAATTATTTATGACTGCTGCTTCTCCATTAGATTGTGTGAGTGTTTTTCATGATTAATTAATTTTTATTTTTTACAGCATTGTAGTTATGATTCCTTCCTAGAATAGCGTAGTTACGCCTTATAGTAAAGGAGTTTCACTTGGGTGGGTCCCCCAGATAAAAAACATTAATGTTTTTTTTTACGTTGTTTAAAATTGCGATAAAATTCCGTCATTGCGTGTCATTCATGAAACGACTATAATAAAGACGAAGAGATTGCTTTCATTTTTGGGTAAAAGCACGCCCTGGAAAGACTCGCTTTCTCCACAACGAGGTGGACAAGACACCACCAATGAATTTGTCACCATTTTATACAGCTGTCTCCTTTCTTTTATATTTCCTCTCTTTTTCTTTAAAGAGAAAAGACAAGGGTCTTTGAGCACGAATATTTCTTTTAATTATCGACAGGATCCCCATTCTTCATCATCATGCCCCTCATCAAATTTTGCACTCTGCTTTTCTTGTTATATTAAACTTCACATCACTACCATGGAATCCTATGCAGCGTCGCGCAATTGTTATTAACATATGTTCTATTCATTTATTTGATTTATATGGTTTTATATAGTGAAATATAATATTGTGATATCTAAATCAGTCTAAATTCTTATAAGATATCATTATATAGTGAATCATATAGTATGACACTTAAATATATATCTAAATCAAAAGTCATTTTTCAATTAAACTATCCCGAGAAAGATATTCAATTCTTTAAAGTCAAGATCATCATTCAATTCAATCCAATAACCAGTCCATCAAAATCATCCAAACCCATTGTACCAAACCTAATCACACTTAAAAAAGTAAGAAAAAACACTCAAAACCTTTCAAACTACTCAATTTAATCTGTCCAAATCATCTCATTAATTGTATCCAACCTAATGACACTCACAAAATTATACCAACACATTCAAAACCATTCAATTCAATCCCCCAGAATCATCCCAAAAAAATCTTATAAAATAATTCAAAACACATTATCATTCGCTCACTGACCTTTTTCTTAAAAGCATTGAGACTTTCATCATTATCTCATTCTGCAGCCCCACTAACTCCAAATCTAACCACTCTCCGAGGATTGTCCCGTTGAACCCTAGTGCGCCCATTGATGCTATTGTACGTAAGACTGGTATAAATTAAAAATAAATAAAAGAACATCCCACCAAAAGTGTTTCAATCAAATTTTAATTTTGTTTTATTGAAGTTATAAAGGTAAATTGCGGTAAAAAATATACAAAGAATGGGAAAAAATAGGGTGGTTACGTCATGCAGATGGCATTGAGAAGAGTATGAACGAGCATCAAATCGACAAAATACTGGTGGCCAATTTGGCCGTCACGCCACTTGGCCTTGGCCGGTGCGCGGCCATAGTGGACGCCATCGCTGCAATTATTATCATAATGCCAGGGGAACGTGAGATCGAATTCGTCCACCACCATAGAAACCAAATTCCTCTCCCTTAATTTCTCCAACAGAATGTGATTATACGTCTCCATCTTGTACGGATTATACCAGAGGTCACGAGCATAACCTCCCGTGGCAATGGTACTTCGGTACAGGAAAACCGGCCGTTTCATTCCCCGTCTATCGACGGCTTCCATGACGGAATACCAGAACTGCGCCGCCATGTCGGCGCCACCAGCGAAGAGGCGAGTGTTCTTCCAGTAAACACCGTCGTGCAGGCCCGAATTCATGATCATCACGTCCGGCAAAGTGTTGCCAATGAAATATGATCGCAGCATGTCGCGGAAGGCGTCGTTTGTGAGCGAAAATACGCCCTGGTAGTTCATGCTTTCGTTCCAGTGGCCGTTGAAGATGTTGGTGATGCGGACGCGCCTCGAACCTGGGCCGTTGAAGGTCCTGTCGAAGCGGCGTGGCACGTCCTTGACGTGCCACAGACCCAGCACAAAGTTGAGCAAGTTGCGTATCGTGTCACCATGGTTCGAGTCCCCCCAGAAAAAGAGCCACTTTTTATCCAGGCATCTCCACGCCTCGCGAGTATCAAAGATGTGGAAGCTACAATGCGCAGAGTAAACCCAGCCGTTGCTCTCCAGGGCGCTTAGAAAACCCGTACACCATGGTTCACTGCAGGGCTCCTGCGGAGGGAGGCACAGGAACCTCCCCTTACGGTTTATTTCACACGAGTCATTGTGAGGACCTCGGGTCCATCGTCCAGACCAGGCATTAACTGCAAAATCTGAAGCCTCACAACGCCGCAGAGGAGGTGCAGGGGTCGAATCCTTGGCGCCGGTGAAATGGATAGTGAGACTGAGCATTTCCTCTCTGCGCGCCCAACGGTCGGGCCTCAAGTGAAGGCCATTATAGTTCCCAAAGAGCACGATTACCGTGAGCCTGTACAGCCCAGCATGGCGCGGGTCGACCTGGAGGCTTATGCTATAAGATCCGTTTCCCATGTCCACCACCGGTGGCCGTGATTTCCAAGCCGGCCCGGAAAGATCTGATTCATAGTAGTCTCCACCCAAACACCGCGGCTGTGCGTGCCGGTCGAAGGCGGTGAACACAAAGCTGTGAACAATACCCGCCTGTAGAACCGCCGGCTCGCCTCCGGGAAAACCCAAGAGCTCAATTTTAACTGTTTCGAGCGCGTGGCAGGGGTGTGAGCCGTTCTCAGCCAGACGTTGCAGAAGAGTCTCCGTCTCGTTGTGCTGTTCAGGGAACCGAATCCAGTGAGGGTTTGGGCTTAAGTGAGGGTTTAAGCTTAAACTTACTTCGGTTCTATTCTCGGCAGGCGTCACCAGATTGTCTGGCTGTTCCCTTTGTTGTGGTGCTGGCGCTTCGGCTTGCGGCAGGAAGCTGCCGTTGAGTTGATTGTGGGAGGGGCGCAGGATTCGATTGGAGTGAGGACCAATTATGACCAGTGCTGCTGCAGGAGGTTCGAACCCGCGTTGGACGTAAGTCATCCACGAGTCCCACAACGTCGCGCCATCGAAACTCCAAACGACCACAATGGTGGCCAAGAACAATCCGGTGGCGAGCTTCGCATAGGCGATGAGCGGCTGCGTCTTTACACTCACCCATCTCATTTTCCTCCCCTCAAACACCATCCTCCTTTCATACAGATCTGAAATTTCTGAGGCTCAGATTAAAAATACCAATTTGATTTCTTGTGACCCGAGTAGAACACCCAAGCCTGCGAATTCTTTGTCGTATAAGATTTTATTTCAGCTGTAACTTTTTTGCAGAACTCGCAGAATCGTCTAAGGTTTCTTGAAAGCCCCTCCCCCCACCTATAAGAAATACCCCTCACGCTTAAAAGATAATATGAATGATCTTGAATCAAACATGCTCCGCCACAGTCGCATGACACATGTACACCATAATGAGTTTCATAAACGATGGAATTTTGGCTTTTGTGTCGGCTCAAGCCCGCTGCCTACCTGCAGTCTCCGGTAACAACGTAAAATGCCAGTAAGAAATGTGAGGCCATAAAGGCTGTCTGTAGGTTATTTGGCTGTCAATAGTAAATTTAAATTACTAGAATACAGCTACAAAAGTAGTTTGAGAGAATAGCCATAAACATATTTAAATCAAAGACTACAATAAAGATTCTTGTTGCACAACATATTTATTAAAGCTGAGTTTACAAATTATTGGCCGTCAATATTTTGTTTTTTTATTAAAAAAAATAATGATTATTGAAAAACGCTAATTAACATTCAATATTGTATTGAATTATTGATACATTTTTATTTATTTTTAAATATTTTTTTAATTTTCAAATATGTCTTTAAAATATAAATGAAATTGGTGTGTATACTTATATTTGCTTTTTACAAAAGAAAAAATAATGATCATTTTAAAATGTTAACTATTACATCATACTAACTTATATATCATCTATTTTTTTCAATTTTCAAATATATCTTCAAATTGTGTTCATAGAAATAATCTAAATTGAACTAGAGTTTATGAAGGTATGTATATATTTGCTTTTAACAAAAGAAAAAGCCAAGGATCACTTGAAAATGCCAACTACTACATCACATTAAGTTAGTGATATATTATCTAATTTTTAGAAATAAAATATCATTCTCATTTCCAAATATGCATTCAAATGTTGTCTATAAAAATAATCTAAATTGGACTAGAGCTTATTAGCAAGGCTTAAATTTGATGGTCATATGATCATATTTAAAGATTTTTGTTGTAAAATACAATCAAAATTTTAAGAAGATTGTATCAGATGAAAGGAGAGATTTTGGATAGATTGTCAAAATTTATATAGAATTATAATGAGATATATATTTGATTTATATATAATTTTACTTACACTAAGGTATATAATAAAGTTTTAAGGGCATCTTTGAAAATATAACCGTCATTAAAAAAATTGTTGACAGGAAGGTCGACCGTCAAATTTAAGCCCTGCTTACTAAGGTTTGTATGTATTTGCTTATTACAAAAGAAAAAAACAATGGTCATTTGAAAATGCTAACTACTACATTATACTCGGTTAGTGATATATTATCTTATTTTTAATAAATAAAATATGATATCAGTTTCCAATTCCAAATATGCCTTCAAATGTTGTCTATAGAAATAATATAAATAAACTAGAGTTTACTAGGGTGTGTATATATTTGCTTTTAACAAAAGAAAAAAGCAATGATCACTTGAAAGTGCTAACTACTACATTATACTCACTTAGTGATATATTATCTAATTTTTAAGAAATAAAATATTATTCCAATTTCCAAGTATGGCTTCAAATGTTGTCTATAGAAATAATCTAAATCAAACTAGAGTTTACTCAAGTATGTATATATTTGTTTTTTACAAAAGAAAAAGAAAGGAGCACTTAAAAATGCTAACTACTACATTATACTTAAGATATTGTACTAAGTTGCTGATATACTACCTATTTTTTTAGAAATAAAATATTATTCCAATTTCTAAACATGTCTTCAAATATTGTCCATAGAAATAATCTAAATAGAACTACAACTTACTAGAGTGTGTATATATTTGCTTTTTACAAAAGAAATAAGCAACCACCACTTAAAACTGCTAACTACTACATGATACTAATATAAATTTATGTTCATAGAAATAATCTAAATAGAACTAGAGTTTAGTGGGGAGTGCATACATTTACTTTTTCAAAGAACAAATAATGCCTATTAAAAAAAACTTATAACTCCTTGTTGTAAATTAATAATATTTTTATGTAAACTTTTAGATTATTACTCTTAATTAAGACATGGCTTCAAATTCTAATAGTCCAAGATTATCACCAAATATATTTTCAAATTTTCTTCATAGAAATTATCTAAATGGAACTTGAAATTTCAAGGTGATAACTTTGATAATATCATAATATAAATATTAAAGGAACCAAAATTTTCTTTCTTACAAATATCATCTTTGAAAATAGATTAATTACTTAACAATACAAATAAATTAATTTTGATTATTGTAGTTTTGAATTATTTTATTTATTTAAAAATTATTTAAGAATTATTTTATTTTATTTACATTAATTATTATATTTTTATTTGTTTAAAAAATATTTTATAGTTTTAATATTTTTAAATATATATTCATGTATTTTGACTTTTATATACATAATGACATAAAACTTTGTGATATGTGAACATAATATTGTATGAATAAATAAATAATTTATTTATTTTGACTTTTATAACTTTGTGATATGCGAACATAATATTGTATGAATAAATAAATAAATTATTTATTTTGACTTTTATATACATAATGTCATAAAACTTTGTGATATGTGAACATAATATTGTATGAATAAATTAAATTTTATTATGTTTTAAATGTTGAACTAATTTAATTAAATATTGGAAGTTATATATTTTTAAAAGAATCAATAAAATTAAAAACATGATTAATTTTGCAACCTATATCAACTTTGTCTAAAAATAGATAAAAAATTGCTTTTCTTATTGAAATATTTATAATATTTTTTTTTTTAATTTAAACATCTTCAGTATTTAAGTAAATGTTTTAATAGAATTAGAGGTCATCGTATTGATTTAAAATTCTAAGGTTATTGATCACTCTTATTTCTTATTTTTTATTTTATAAACTATAATTATTATGGATATCATTGCATTCTTATTAATTTTAATTATTACTTATATAAAAAAATATTGGTTGGAGTTTTAAGTTTTTGTGTTTGGTTAGAGTAGTTTCATATTTGTAGTCTCTAGTAATAATGTAAAATCTAATTAAGAAATGAAAAGCTTATTTAAAAGATGTCTACAATATAGGGTGTATATTTATCTTTTTAAAAGAAAAAACAACGATTAATCAAGAAAGACAACTATTATATTGTATATAATTAATTATAATGTAATGGTGATGTATGGCCTAGAAATTCAATTGTGAAACTTGCATACACTGAAACACACAATCCACCCCTAGCATAGCTTCATTGTTCTCCTCTATATCACCTTTGGAGAATGGTGTAAGTTCTTTGCTCTCATGTTTGTAATAAGCACAATAGAATTGTTACACCACATTGTGTTATTACCTATTTATTGTTACTTTGATGAGTTAAAATGCTTTAATACTTGAGAATATATATATATATATATATATATTGATGAAAATATGATGAATGAATGTGCAATTCAATGTGAATGTTTTTCAATGCTTTGATAATGCAATGATATATGATGCATATGAATGCAATGTTATTAGCTAACTACTATGGTGATGCACTAAGTTGGATGCAGGAAATGAATCGATCCTCTAGAAGAGAGGGAGAGTATTACTCAGGAGAAGAACTTGGTTTGATAACCCTTAATATGCCTATTTGAGCTATCACACACTCACATCATAGTTTGATCAAGATGAGTCAATTTAGTCAGGAATGGCAAGTAACTTTCGATCATTGAATGGGAATGTTTTGCATGGTTTTGGTTTTAGTCTTTGATTGTTCTTGATTTGGAGTTTGTGATTAAGTCTTTGTGTTAAGTGTAAGTTCTTCTTCATGTGTCCATATTTATATATAAACCAATGAGTATATATACATAGAATGTATAAATGTATATATGTACATGTTTACGATAACTCATACATATGAATATATACCTGCATGCATATACGTAAGTAGGTATACTTACGCATACTCATGTACAAGTATACCATATGCATGAGAATATCGATTGGACAAATATGGCATATATAAAATTATATATATTATGTATATATATCGATCAATGAATATGTGAATATATGTGTTTTATATGGGTATTAAGATAACGATATATGTATATATTATATATATTGATACATATATGTATGAGAGTACATCGAATACATACATATTAATATATATATATATATGTATATACATATATATAATCGTTAATATATCTATTTGATTGGAAAAATTATTTGATAAATGTATATATATATATATATATATATATAATATAACGATGGAGGTTATATTATATATATAATATATGTATCAATAAAATATATGTGAAAGTATTTTTGAAATGTTTTAAAATAAATATGAGAGCATATATTTAGTGTGAACCATACTATGAGCTTGGCTCATTTAAAATCTAGTGAAGTAATACTAATATGGGTGCATATATAATACACATATATACATAAACAAAGGTAACACATAAGCTTGCAATTCAATATAAAATGAATGAAAATAAAAAGGAACATGCAAGCACATAAACCTACAGTATGGTAAACATTGATATGTTGCAAAAATTAACATGCATAGAATGATGTGGAAAGTCAACAGTGTCAAAATAGGAGAATAAACCAAATAGAAGTCTTAGACTAATGCACAACAAAATAATACTATGTAGAATTTATCAAAGACAAAGTTGGTTGAAGCTCATGAAGGTAGTCAACTTGCATAACAATTAGGAAACCTATAGATATGCATTGTTGTGTTATTTACTCAATAAAAGAGTCATGTTCACTTGAAAGAGGGTGACTCATCCATTTTAAGAAGTTGGAAACATTTGGACTATTTATGTGCTGCAAATTTCGAGTTTAAAGCAGCCACATCTCATTTTAGATGGTTGAGTCGATGCATTTTAGAGGAAGAATTAGTCTTTTTGTTGAGTGGTGGAAAAAAGGAGAGAAAAGGTGGTGGATCTAGTAGCTTGTTTGTAGCATTGATTTTCTCATATTTTAGTATATATAGAGGCAAACTCTCTACCTTTTGTTACATTCACTCATTCATTTTGACTTATTCGTATTCGTAATTTTGGAGTTTTTTTTTTGTAGTTTTTTTGTGAGAGAGAGTTATTAAGAGTTTAGTGAGGAAAGAGAATTGGTTTTAGCATATTTGCATATTTCTGAGAGCTTTGTGAGAGACTAGGTTAGGAGATAGGTTGATTCTAGAAGGAGTAGAAAGCATGGTTGTGATAGTGAACTTGGGAAGCGATATCTTTGTTGAGAGCTATAAATTCCAAGAATATTGATTTTACTTATTTATTCCTTTTATGTTGAAAATTAATTTTGAATGAAAGTGCTTGAGAAAAGATTGTATTATTTGTTGTGATGAACTTGTTTGTTCAATCCTTTGATTATTCTTGTTTTAAAAGAGCTTGCAAGATCTTTGGGTGATTTACTATGAAACCTTAATAGTTGAAACTATATTTAGTTATTTCTTATGAATAGATTTTATGGGAATATAGAGGACAATCTTAGAGTATTAGCTCAATACCTAAATTATCATAGACTATATTTATGTTTCATAGGTTGTGAATTTGGGGATTAATATTACCTTGATGTACTATATTTATTTTATCATTTGAAATCGTATATGTTCAAGTGTGATTAATTTGGTTATTTTAGGGTTAGGATAATCCATAGAAGGAAGTAACCTATTGGTTAGTTAGCACCTTAGATGAACATCACTTTTAGGATAAGGGTACAATATGATTAGAAAGAGTATGAATGGTCATATACCAAATCAAGCTAAGGGGTGGGTGAACATTTGACTCTGCTTACGAGTGACTGATTAAATTAGAAAATTTGGCCAAATAAGTGTAAGTAGCCACTACTTGCACTGTTGGTTCATTGTGAGTCAGGTTTACATAACTAGGTTGGGAATGTCATACACGTAGGATGTAGCCAGTGTATGATAGCACTAGATTATGTAGGAAACAACACCATGATCAAGAAGGCTAGTATTATGAGGTTACCAACCTAATCTCTTTGTCGAAGGGAAGGCCATCTTACCAATTAGGTAGATGTGTGGGGGACTGTAATAAGTTCATGGTTGGTGAAAAAGCACTTGAGTGATACTCTCTTGTTGAATGCACCAAAAAACTAAGAGGGGGGGAATTAGTTGTACCTTAAAACTTTAAAACTCTCACAAACATTCAGATCCACATTAATCCAATTAACTCTTAATCTGTTAGAATGATTTATCATGAAAACAAATAACATGAATATATCCAAATCAACACCATACATAAGGAAATACCATATTTACGTGGAAAACCCAAGATGGGGAAAACCACGGTGAGGATTAACTCAAAATATAATGTAATATCAACACTACTAGAGGGCTCATTGTCTAAAAGAAAGAAAGGCTCACTACTAGAATAGAAAAGAAGATAGATAAGAGTGTTAAATTGAGAAATCCATCTCAAAGCAAAAAAAAAATCCACCACAACATCACCAACACCTTTGCAATATTTTTGAAGAATTATAGACACCTTATGCTTACTGCATTCAATAATATAACACATGGAAAGCTTGTAGTGCACTTCACAAATTCACATCCTAAAACTCTATAATTCACATCACTTGCATCATACTCATCTATCTTAATGTCTCTCAACAACTCAACTCATATTTATATCATCTTCAACCTTGAAACATTCTCCAAGGTCAACTATACACCTCGACTGTGCAAATTCAAATTAGGTCAACACCAAAATATTCCCATAGAGGAAATAAATGAAGGCAGACCACAACACACCTTAGCTAGGACCTAAATCCACTCATACATGCCACACCACACTTCTACAAACATCAAATCAGCTTCACAATTAGTGTAAACACCCAAGGTCATCCAAACCTATGTTAACACCATGAACACTTAAGTACATGCTTCCTAAAATCCAAATATGACTCATAGACACCACATAACACTTGAATACAATCTGGAATATTTCATAAATGCCTTGGAAACCAACAAATTCCTTCGCAACAATTTTCTCTTGAAGAATGTACACACCCAGTACACTCAAACAACTCTATCATGCATTGTAACTCAAGAAACTGACTTTCAAAGCATCAAACCATGAACAACTTCATATGAAGAAATATATGAACACTATTAACACCCTTCCAAATCCATAAGACCTTAAACCACTTTGTGGAGAAATGCAGAGTAAGATCATTTGTTCCCAGACACCTCTACAATATATAATTCACACACTAGTGAACACACCTTCCTCTGCACAGTGATCCAACATACCAAATTTTGAATGAAATGCCTTTGATCAACATATCCAAACTACACAAGAAGATCTGCAACCCTAAAGAACTACATAACAAAACCAAAACATAGAACACCACTACAATGCATTGTTTCCTCTTTTTATTCAATTTTCTCAAAAGCACTTGGAAACCAAGCACCCAAAAAACATCATCAACATCTTCAATAATTCCTCATTACCACCAAGCCAACTGCAACATAGCAACTCAACCATACATTCATAAAAAAATCTTATCAAAGCAACACTAGAGGTTGATACCAATAGCTTACTAATGACAACATAATGAAACTAATCAAAGCATCATCAGGGACAACACCAATTCAATACCAACTGCACATCCTTGCAACAAAATTCTTCTCATATAGTTGAAACCAATGATAACACAAGCTTGTTGACATCAATGACAACACCAATCTACTTGTACTTGCAACAATCTCCCCCTTTGTCATTAATGGACACACATGATGAAAAAAACCATCAACAACATGTTGCAAGATGGTGTGTCCCTTGGTCTCCTTGGTGTAGCATAGCGCTTGGGTTCACGACATGTCTTAACCATCTCTCGTGGATCTTGTATAAATTTGGTGGTTGTATTGGACATTAACAAGTCGATCTTTTGGTGCAACAACAACCATCAATTATGTAATAATTAGTATCAGAGCTGGAGTCACGGGTTCGAACCCCTCACTTGTGCTAGGGGGGATTGTTGCAAGATGGTGTGTCCCTTGGTCTCCTTGGTTCGCTGTTATGCTTGGGTTTGTGACATAGCTTAACCACCTCCTATGGATCTTGTATAAATCTGGTGGTTGTATTGATCATTAACAGGTCGGTATTTTGGTGCAACGACAACCATCAATGTAACACAACAAGCACAACAATTCTAATCCTCAATACTCTACTTCATACCAACTCATTATCTCTTTTTCTTTACTTTCTCCCCATTACACAATTAAATCATTAATTTATTTCACATGACTCTCTCTCCTTTTCTCGATTGAATATTTTTCATATTGCTCTCTCCCCCTTAGATTTTTTTCACATTGCTCTCTCCTCCTTTAACATCAATGGAAAAGGATAAAATATTTGCATCATTCATTATCCTCCTTTGACATTAATCATATTGTTTACTATTGCTCTGCAACTTCCTTTCCTATACTGCTCGACATACTCCCTCTTAGGAGAACACACCAAACTGGATCAATCAACAACCATTGCATAATGAAAACATCACTCATCCTGACAACAACCAAAAATGTCACTACCTACTCCCCTAAGAGGTATCCACCAACATCATTCTAGACCAAAGAATGAATCTTGTGATCCACTAGGCTGATGCATCTTCTTATACATCTAGTTCAAAGGAGGGGCAATAACCCAAACTTCTCCTAGAGATACTCAAAAGTATCCTTAGGAAGAGCCTTAGTAAATATATCAGCAACATGATCCTTTGTAGGTGCATATTCAAGCTTCACTTCATTCTCTACAACCCTATCTCTCAAAAAGAGATACTAGATTGAGATATGTTTCTTCCTTGAATGTATTACTTGATTCTTTGAAATATTGATAGCACTTGTATTATCACAGAAGATAGAAATTGGCTCATCATATACCACCTTGATATCCTTCAATGTTTACCTAATCCACAACATTTGTGTGCAACAATATGTTACTGCAATATATTCTGCCTTTGTAGTAGATAAAGATACTAAATCTTGTTTCTTTCTTAGCCATGATACCAATCTACATCCAAGAAAGAATGTGCCAATACTTGTACTTTTTTTGTCATCTACACAACCAACCCAATCTACATATGTGTAAGCACACAGAGCAAATTCAGTATCCTTTGGATACTAAAATTCATGATCTAGAGTGCCCTTCAAGTATCTGAATATCCTCTTCACTACTACAACATGTGACTCTCTAGGATCTTCTTGAAATCTAGCCACAAGAAAAACTGCATGCATGATATCCAGTCTAGTAGCAGTTAGATATAGCAATCCTTCAATCATTGATCTATACTTGCTTTGATCAACCTTAGGAGATTCATCATTCTTGCTCATCTTGCAACCTGTAACCATAGGGGTACATATTAGTTAAAAATATTCCATTCCAAACTTCTTCAACATTTCCTTGACATACTTTGATTATGAAATAAAAATACCTTTATTTATTTGATTTATTTGTAGCCCAAGGAAGAAATTCATCTCCCCAAACATAAACATTTAAAATTATTTTTGCATCTCCTCTGCAAACTTCTTACACAAAGATTTATTTCCTCCAAAAATTATGTCATCAACATATACAACCATAATCAAGATTTGATCTTTTTCAACTTTGAAGTAAATATTACTATTTTTGGTACCTTTATTGAATCCTTGCTATAACAAATACCTGTCTAACCTTGCATACCAAGCTCTGGGAGCTTGCTTTAATCCATATAATGCCTTCTTCAATCTACAAACCATATTCAGTTTATGTAATAACTAAAATCCTTCCAGTTGTTCTATGTATACTTCTTCCAATTATCCATTCAAGAAAGAAGACTTCACATCCATTTTATATACTTTGAAATATTTATGTGCTACAAAAGCCAAAAATATCCTAATAGCTTCCATTCTTTCTATTGGAGCAAATATCTCCTCAAAGTCTATTCCTTCTACTTGTGACTAACCTTTACATACAAGCCTTGCCTTATTTATTACCACTTCTCCATTCTCATTCAGTTTGTTCCTAAATACCCACTTGGTTACAATTACATTCTCTTTTTGTTGGTCTTGGGACAAGTTCCCAAGTTTGATTCTTCTCAATCTGCATTAGTTCTTCTTATATAGCCTTGATCCAATACTCATCCTTGCATGCTTCAATCGGTGTTTTCGGTTCAACTTCAAAAAATAAACATAGATTTACTTGTTCTTCAACAACTTTCCTTCTTGTCAGTACACCTTTGTTCTTATCACCAACGATTTGTTCTTCAGGATGATTCTTCTCACATACTTAGGAGTTTTAGGAATCTTTTCTAAAGCTTCTTCCTCTTCAATCTACACTTATTTTTCCTTAGCTTTCTCTTCTTCTCTGCAGGTAGACTCATTTGATTCATATCTATCTATTACCACTGAATTCTTTGTAGGTCTTCATCAACCTTGACATTTTCACTCTCAATAATATTTATTAGTCTCTTGTTGTAGCACTGGTAAGATTTTGTTTTAGTAGAATATCCAAGGAAAATACCTTCATTAGACCTTGCATCAATCTTTCCTTAATTTTCTTCATCCCTTCTGATATAGTATTTGCTTCCAAACACTCTGGAGTATTTGAAAATAGGAATCCTTTCATACCATAGCTCATAAGGAGTCCTTATGTTGTTTTCTCTTTCTTTCACTCTATTAATTATATAAACAACAGTATGAATTGTTTCTCTCCATTAGACTTCTGATAGATTTTCTTCATTCATCATTGTTCTTCCAGCTTCTTGAATAGTCATGTTCTTCATTTCAACCACTCCATTCTGTTGAGGAGTCTTAGGGGTAGATACATGCCTCTTTATTCTATGATTCTCACAAAACATATTGAGCTCATTGGAGGTGAACTATTCACCTCTGTCATACCTCAAACATTTTATTTTCATATCCATTTCATTCTCAACCATAACTTTGAATTCTTTAAAATTATTTAGGGCTTCTCATTTTTCTTTGAGAAAAGTAACCCATGTCATTATAGAATAATCATCAATCAATAGCATGAAATACTTGTCACCTTGAAGACTTCTTACTCTGGTAGGACCAAAAATATCTATATGCACCAATTCCAACAGTACAGTAGAAGATTGTTCTTTGACTTTGAAGATTCTTCTTACTTTCTTTCTAACTTGACATTCCTTAAATATAGCATTGATAGGGTTCATAATATTTGGCAGATCTCTCATAGCTTGAACTGAACTTATCGTCACTAGGCTGTGAAAATTGATGTGACACATTCTTTTATGTCATAGCCAACTCTCATTGATTTTAGTCATAAATCAATAACCATCAACACCTTTGAGTTGATAGACATTTCCATTTGTCCTTCTTCCAACAACAATAATAATTCTAGAGCCTTTTCTAATCTCACAACCATCATCTTGAAATATAAGATTGTATCCCTTGATACAAATTTTTCCAACACTCAAGAGTTTATGTCTTACACCCTTAACATAGTAAACGTCATCAATATTATGCTTTCCATCAAAATTGATTGAACCTTTTCCACATATCTTAGTAGATGTATCATCACCAAATCTAACAAGTCCTCCTTCATATTTTTCAAGTTTAACAAACCTAATTTTGTCACTGGTCATATGATTAGAGCACTCACTGTCAATAATCCAATAGTTATTCTTCTGTCTAGCATGAAAAGAAGACATCAAAGTTCCTTCAATTTTAGCACTTGCTTCGGAAGCCTTTTCCTTCACACATCTCTTAGAGTAGCAGAATTAGTTTCATCTTTTAAATCCATGAACAGGCATTCACTATCCTCATCATCTCCACAATCAGATGCATCATCAAATATACTTGCATCTTCTCTAACATAATAAATTTTTTTAATTATCTTACCTTTGTTCTCCCTATTTTTGTTATTCAAGGCCCTATTTGGACATCTAGAAGCATAATGACCTATCTTTCCACAATTGAAACATTTGAAAGGAAACTTACCACTGTATTTTCCAATACCATTTTTTCATTATTCTTACAAATTTAGCTTCCACATCATCAAGATCCTCCTGATATGATTCCACTGTCTTCTCTGATTTTCCATCCTTAAGAGCAGTCTCACCTTTTGCACTACTTGTACCAAATTCCCTCATTTCAAAAGTAGTTAAAGAACCATACAACTGATCTCTAGTATATTGAATCAAATTTTTTAATTCTTCAATAGAAAAAGATTTATGACTATAAGATTTAGGAAGAGTTTTAAGTACCTTCTTTACCACTTCTTTTAGTTCTCCACCAAGACCTCTGATAACGTTGACAAATTCATCCACCTTCTACAAGTATCTTGTGATGTTTTCATCTTCAGACATTCACAGGGTCTCAAACATGATCTTCAATATTTTTATTTTAGCTTGCTTGATCTTATCATCTCCTTCATAAATGCTTTATAACTTCACCCAAATTTCTCTAGCAGTTTTAAAATTCATAACTTTCACCAATTTAGAATTAGCAAGATCACTTGAGAGAGCATACCTTACTTTACCATTGTTTTCATAGCCCTTGATCTCATCATCGATTCTCAGAACATTTGCAGGAATAGTATATCCTCTTTCAACTAGCCTCCAAATCTCAAATCCAAGATAAACCAAAAAACCTTCCATCATTGTCTTCCAGAATGCATAATCCGGTCCATCAAATATAGGAACATATTTCTTGTGTGCCATCCTAGATCTATCTCAAGCAGTTAATCTTTCTTCCAAGGAACCTTGCCCTAATACCAGTTGTTGAATGCACAAGACAACTAAGAGGAGGACTAAATCAGTTGTACCTTAAAACTTCAAAATCCTCAAACATTCAGATCCACATTAATCTAATTAACCCTTAATCTATTAGAATGATTTATCATGAAAACAAATAACAGAAACAAGATCCGAATCAATACCATACACAAGGAAACACTAGATTTACGTGGAAAACCCAAGATGGGAAAAACCACGTTGAGGATTAACTCACAATATAAATTAATATCAACATCGAATACAATAGGGATCACTTCCAGAGAGCTCACTTCCCAAAAGAAAGAAAGGATCACTGCCAGAATAGAAAAGAAGATAGAGAAGAGTATTACAATGAGAAATTCATTTCAAAGAAATAGAAAAATCCACAATAGCATCACCAACACCTTTGTAGTATTTCTGAAGAATTATAGACACCTTGTCACTGCATTCAGTAATCTAACACATGAAATCTCACACTGCACTTCTCAAATTCGCATCCTACAAATCTGCAATTCACATCACTCACATTGTAACACCCCACCATAGGACCCTAGAGGACAACACACAACTACACATAAAAATAGTAAAAATATTTTTTTATAAGTGAAAGCGTGACGAAGATTACAATGAACTTTAATTCGTATTTTACCTAAGTCCTCTAAGGTCCGTGACTACGCTATTAGGATCTTATAAACTAGATTAAAAAGAGTTAAAAATTCAAAACATTAAATCATACCAACTATCATTATGAATCATCCATATCATGAGAATAATGATGTTTATTAATATCATCTAGTTAACTATCATAAACATTAATCAATATGAATCTAACATTGAATTTACAAGAGTATATATAACAAGAATGATAGCCACATCCAAATTTACATAAGTCCAATAATGCCAACACAAACCACCATCAAGTACCATAATGTATTAAGTAGTACCTCGAGATAAGATATCTTGAGTAGTGACTTCTCGAGATAACAAAATCCCAATAAGTCACCCCTCGAGATATCAAATCTTGAGTACTTCTCGTTATCCAAGATCCCCTCAAGGTACACTGGCCACATTACTCATTTGAATTAAAACATATATCTCAACTTGCTAATATCATAGTAACATCATTAATTATAAAGAATCATCTATAGAAACCATTCAATTCAATATCATTAACTTACTCCATTACAATAGAAATTTCTACAATGAGTTACAATGTTACATAATTACATCATGAATAGCAGTTTCTCCTTGAGCACAAAGAGGAGAGTACAATGACAATATAAAAAAAGCTACAAAAATTATGATATAATACAAGTACAAGAGTAATGATCCACAAATATTAAAAAAAAATAATGCAACAAAGAATCAAACTGAGCACCCACAAAACAAATTTCTTGGCAACATCAATGATACAATCTTTTAAATGTCATAGAAGGAAAATATTTTAATTCCCTACAACATATTCGTTCAGATGCCTTTTTTTTTAAATATAGAGAATTAATTGAAGGTAAATAATGGAACCTGGTTTGCACAATTAACTCAGCTAAGGGTTGATGTTGAGACCAAGCTCCACCATTCACAACTACAACTTCTTTCAAGATTCAACAATCACTGCAATACCCTATTTCAAAACCCCCAAATCCAGAATGAAGATTTTCCAGAACAAGAATCGTTCACGACAAAATAAAAATGAGATTTTTGTCCACAAAAAAGTGCAAAATCCCCTCTTTAGTTAACTCCCACTAATTAATTTATTTTCCTCCACTATCCGTAACTTTATCCTTGCTAAATTTAATTTATTTTTCTTTCTTTTATATTTCCCCACAATTCATAACTTCTACCATTTGTTTTTATTCTATAATTGTTTAACTAAGTCTTATAAATTTACACACAAAAGATCAAACCATTAAAATATTTGGTTTATTAATTTAATCTTGCATGTAATTTATTTGAGCAATCTCTTCAATTTAATATATATATATTTTAAATATTTCATTTTAACCATAAAGTTTAATCTCTTCAATTCAAATAAGGACTTAATAAATTTTATTTAATCAAGGCATAAACTATATAAAATATTTTATTTAATTAACCCAAAGCATTTTTACTTCAATTATCTTTATTTAAGGTAAGACAAAGGCACTCACCAAACACATTACTCAGACAACATACGGTCAAGCAATACCAGATTGCAAGCAAAACAAAAAGTAAAATGACAACAACATTGGTGAACCAACATGAACTGACCTTACAAACGGGGTGTGACATAATGATACTCGTCCTTGACAAGTACGATGACTCAATGTGGGGGAATTGATGCTATCTCCGAAATAACAACCTCCATTGGGATCAAGGAATGCTCAAACCTAGCAATTCAAGTGGATTTGATGCCTGGTACTTGCAACCTGCAACAAACCACATGGTTGAACATGTGCATAGTAAAATAGTCAATCACACCGTGAAGGGAAAGTTGCAGCGTCGCAGGGCACTCGCAAGCGAGTGATGTGACCCTGTTCCCCTTCACCAATACACCGATATCAAATCATAATAGACCATCCATCCAATAACGCATAATGCTCATATCAACAATAGCTCACATAATAATTAAACAGATCTATTGAACATGATATAAGCATAAACATCAAATATAATAGTGTCATCAAAATAGAGTATCAAAAAGTCATAATCATTTAAGTATCATAAAAAAAGTATCATCAACAAGTATCATAAAGTACAAACTCATCCAAATAGTAGTCCAAAAGCAAAAGTAAACCGAGGGGCACTACATCCTCCCCCCCTGGGATCGGGCTTAATCTTGGAAATCTGCAAATAGATATGGGTATAACTCTCTCATCCTAGAAGCATCCTCCCAAGTAGCAAAAGACTCGTTGTTTGGATCCCACTGGACCATAACCTACTCAATGTCTCATCCCTTGAGAGTGTGTCGTTTGTGTTGAATGACACTCACGGGCTCCAAATTCAGTTGCATGTCCTCTACCTGTAATTCATTCCAATCAAGGACATGAGATATATCAGGATAATAGGGTTTAAGAACTGAAACATGAAACACATCATGAATGCGCGATAGACTGGGTGACAAAGCAAGATGGTAAGCTACTAGACCAATATTCTCCAGCACCTCAAAAGGTCCAACAAAGCACGATGCAAGCTTAGAGCCTTTTCCATATCAAATCAGACTCTTTCGTGGTCACACCCGCAAGAACACTCAATCACCAACTAAGAACTGACGGTCAACCCTATGAGCATCTGGATATTTCTTTTGTCTATCCTACATTGCCACCAAATGCTCTCTAATCTAAAACACCTATTGCTCCATCTCCTGAAGCATCTCTGGACCAAGAAGAACCCTATCCTCCAAATGGTCCCAACTCAACGGGGTCTGACAAGGATGACCATACAATGCCTAGAAGGGAGGCATGCCAATAGAACTGTGTATGCAAACTCCACTAAATAGAGGTAATCCTCCCATCATGATTGTTGATCCATAACATACATCTGAAGCATATTTTTGAGGATTTGATTGACCCTCTCGGTCTGCCCATCAGTCTCTGGATGATAATTGAATTGAAGTTCAACTAAGTCCCCAATGCATGTTGTAGGGACGTCCAAAGAGCTGAATTAAACACTGGACCTCTATTTGATATAATCTAGTGAGGAATACCATGAAGTCTGATAATGTCCTCCATGAAAACTCTAGCCATTGATGAAGCATTGTATGATGGTTGGACATGAGAGAAGTGAGCCACCTTTGTCAACTTGCCCACGGTGACCATAATGGCATCATGCTGACGGGAAGAAATGAGCAAACCAACAATAAAATCTAATGAGATATGTCCCATTTCCACTCTAGAATCAAATGAGACTGCAAAATACCTACAGGATGTTGGTGTTTTTCCTCAACTCTCTGAAACTCTAGGCTCCTAGACACAAAATCAATGATATCTCTCTTCATTCCAGCCCAAAAGTATAGTTGTTGAAGGTCGGCATGCATCTTTTTGACACCCAAATGAGCTAAATAAGGTGCCTGATGCACCTTCGACATGATCAAAGTAAAAATATCTCCTAAGGAAGGAACATAAATACAGCCCAAGTGCCTCAAAAGGCCATCTGACTCAAGGGAATATCCTACAAACCTGCCCTCTAAATCTCTTCCCGACTCCACCTTAGTCCTCACCTCCTGATACCAACTATCTGAAGGAAGCGTGGAGGCTCCTCAAGTCCACACCAAGAGTTACTGCCGATAGCTCATGTCTCTGATGACTCAGAGCATCTGTCACCACATTCTCCTTATCCTGAATGAATTTCACCTCAAAAATCATATTCACATAGGAATTCCATCCATCATCTCTGCCTGGCATTCATATTAGGTTGTGTGAAAATATACTACAAACTACGATGATCACTGTGCAGCTCAAACTGATGCCCCAAAATAAAGTACCTCCATCTCATCAAAGCATGTACCACAACAACTAACTCTAGATCATGTGTAGGATAATTCAGTTCATCATCCTTGAGTTTGCGAGACTCATAGGCAATCACGCAACCATCCTGCATCAAAAATGCTCCTAAACCCTCCAAGGAAGCATCTATACAAACCATAAAATCCATAGTAGGATCAAGAACAACCAATATAGGTGCACTGGTCAATCTCTCCTTAAGAATCTGGAAAGCTTCTTGTCATTGCTCTAACCAAATAAATTTCTTCCTTTTCCTCTGAAGAGAAGAGATGGGGTGGGATATCTTCCAAAAACCCTATACAAAATGACGGTAATAACCTACCAAACCCATGAAACTGTGAACCTCTGCCACATTAGTGTGTGCATGTCAATCCATGATAGCTTGTATCTTTGAAGGATCCATAGCAATTCCCTCACCAAAGATAACATGACCCAGATATTTCACTTCCGCCTGGAAAAAATCACACTTCGACAAATTTGCATACAATTGATTCTCCCTCAAACACTATAACACCTGCCTCAAGTGATCCTCCATGGTTCTTGAATAGATTAAAATATCATCTAGAAACACTAGAACAAAACTATCAAGGTAAGTATGCAATACACCATTCATCAAACTCATGAATACTGACGGTGCATTCATTAACCTGAACAACGCAACCGTGAACTCATAGTTTCTGTAACGAGTACGAAATGTGGTCTTATGGGTATCTTCCTCGAAGATGCACAACTGATAGTATGCCGACTTAAGATCAATCTTTGAAAATACCCTAGCACCCTTGATCTGATCAAATAGATCATTTATCCTCAAAAATGGATATTGGTTTCTCACTATCACCTTGTTCAACTGTCGATAATCAATACATAATTGAAGGGATCCATCCTTCTTCTTTATAAAAATCACTGGTTCTCCCCAAGGAGAGACACTAGGATGAATAAAACCCTTCACCAACAACTCCTCAAGTTGTAACTGTAGCTCCTTAAGTTCTCGAGTGGTCATCTAGTATGGAGCCCATGAAATGGGCTCAGCTCTAGGTACAAGATCTATCTTAAAGTCGATGTCATGCTTAGGTGGCATCCCTAGTATCTCACTAGGAAAGAAATCAGCATAGTGTCTAAGGATAGGATGACTATCAAGAGACACCTCCTCCTGGCTCTCTCTTGACTCCAAATCATTAACTGACACTTCAAACAACTGACAACCCTGCCACATACACCTCCTCAACTGCATAGCTAAGATCATCCTCAAAGAAATAGGCCTCTGAACCCAAAATACCTCAACCTCACTAATAGAGTCATCTAAACACTACACAAACTTATGACAACAATCTATGACTGCTCTGTGATCCTCTAACCAATCCATGCCCAATACAATATCGTAATACCCAAGGGTTATAACACAAAGGTCTACAATAGTGCAAAGAGATCCAATCCTCAAATTACACCCACGAATGAGAGTCTTAGCTATGACCTTAGCACCAGAGGCCAACTCAACCTGCCACCTATCATTTTGCTTCACTACCACCAGTCCACACTACACTACTACAAAAGGAGAAATTAATTAATTTGAAGCACCCAATTCAAAGAGAATAGAGACTCTACTACCTTGCAACACACCTGAATTCTCAACCACTGTACCCTAGTTCTCGGCCTGGCGGTTATCAACCGCAACAAAAACTTTGTGTAATCGATCTGCATCCCCTACTATCGATGTTGAAGCCGCTGGTATCTGACTAAATCCATATGTGCCCTTCTAAGGACATTGTTGAGCAATGTGACCCCGTTGACCACAAGAGAAGCACCCTATACCTCTACCAAAACCTCTACCACCTGGAGGTGCACTAGATTGTTGAGCACTACCCCTGTTAACTATAGATTGTAAACTCTAGTTTGGCTGATCAAAGTGATAATGCTTGTTTCACCTCCAATTCATGTCTCTCCTGAACTGAAACCTGTCACTCTGTCGAGACTGAGAGTTCTTATGTTTTGAATGAGAGTTTTGATGTTGCTATTGACCACCCTTAGAGGGTGTCTGGTGACTCCTAGAAGGACCAATTGACTGAGTCTGACCACCATGAGAACTAAAACCTGTTGGAGGTGCATTGCCAATTTGAAACCCTGAGTGACCACCTAAAGCCATAGCCAAATTCTCCTCAACTATCTGAGCTTTCTCCACTACCATCTCCATGGTTTTCAGCTCGAACACTCCAACACCCCCACTGATACGAGCATTCAAGCCCCTGATAAACTATTGTACTAACATACCCTCGTCATCATCTATGCCTGTATATTGCTTGAGCTCATAAAATCTTCGCTCGTACTACTCAAATGGCATTGCCATCTACCTCATCTCATGGAACTCATCCACACGACGTTGTCGCCAATGATTGGACAAGAACCGAGCTTAGAATCTCTCTAAGAACATCTCCCATGAGACTAAGTCTATCTCCAAATGGAGCTTCTGCTCCTCCAAACACCACCACATGGAAGAAAAACCTCAGAGATGCATGATAGCGTACCTAGCCTTGGTATTGGTACCATATGGGTGCATAGAAAAAAACCCATTCAGATCAATTAACCATGTCTTAGCCTCCAAACCACTACCAGTACCATCAAATGTAGGAGGAAGAGCTCTCAACAGATCTCTCATATGCCCAGCTAAAATTGCCTCTTGCTCTATAGTAACCTCCTTTCTCCTGGGAGACCTCTCTCTCTCCCTAACTATCAACTGCTTTTCCTGTGGTCTCAGACCAAGATGGCCAATAATTTCCTCAAGTAAGTGATAGATCTATGTGCCATCTAATCCTAACTGTTTCGGGTTCTAATCATCACCTCCCTGATTATTTTGGGAACTCTGTTGTTCCTCACGATCAGATTTGTGGGAACTCTGAGGGGGAGAGTCCTGGAGATTAGCCCCATATCCACCACCATGACCTCTACCAAGTCCTCGACCTCGACCCCTACCTCTAGGCATAATCCTACACAAACACCACCAAATACAAGTTCAGGGTATTAGATGTGGTCAAAAAGGAAAACGTAAACTTCAAAATCTATACATCTAATATAACTTAATGGGCTCTTGTATATACCTAGAGCACCCAGTGCTTGAACTTGGGCTCTTTTATATACCCAAAGCACCTAGTGCTTGAATTTTTGGCTCTTGTATATACCAAGAGTACCTAGTGTTTGAATAGTATCGATTTGATTAATGGATATATAGATATCCATGGAAGCCAATTATAACTATCGCTTTAATATATATATAGGACTGTGTTTCTATAATTATTGAGGTAGATATATATATATATATATAATATTTTGATTTTCTTTTTGTAAATTAAATTCAAGCTTGTCTTATCTTATATATATATACATATAATATATATATATATATATAATTTTGAATTTGCTTTGTGTAAATTACATTTGAGATTTGCTTACTTTTAATATACATATATATGTATATATAAATATATGCATATATATGTATATGATATATATATAGATATATGCAAATACAAGTATATTTGTATGAGTATCATGTCTTTTGCAAAAGAATTGTATTGCCCCTATTGTAATGGCATTCAAATAAATGAAACTAGAAGATAATTGGAATAAAAAACAATTGTAAATTTGTAATTTAATAATCGAATGTTAATGTATATTGAAGGAGATTAACTTCAAAATTGGAATAATACTTGTGTCATGAAATGGTTGTGAGTAATCCACTCTTGATATCATATTCTATTATTATGTCGTGATGTCTATGTGAAGCATATGAGTGATTGTGATTTTGGGAGTGGATAGCGGACTGGTTCAAATGTATATATCATCTTGTGGTGAGGATACTATGAGGTTAAAAGAAGTTGTCTTCACGGTGTATTCTTCATTATTCCATTGTGATGTCTTTCTTGCATTTTATGAGTAAGTGATGATCTTTAGCCTTGCACTTTATGTCTTCCCATGTGGTTGTTTATGTGAGCGGGAAGGGTTATGCCTCGCTTTAAATGGTTATGGGAATGAGCTTTGTGATTGTGTAAGTGACCTTGCTCTTGTTTTTATTGGGGTCTCCTTATTGTCAGTAGGGGAGTGGCTCTCAATGGGGGCTGGTGCACAAAGTGGCGCTTGGGTAACCTATGTGGGAGTTTCATAATTAAGTGAAAACCTAAAATGAACTAGGGTTTGGGTAGTAATTCACACTAAACAAGATAAGTTAATGCCTCACTCATGACCCATGCGCTTGTATAGGCTTGGGATGAGTTGAGAAGGCCTGGAATGCTAAAATCAACTGCCTCATCGTCATGAGGGGTATGTTGATTTTGCATAGGCTTACATGAGGGGTCGGAGATTAGTAGAGGCTGCCAGGGTAACCCAAGATGGGGGTCAGAGCCTAGTAAGATCTTCCTGGGTAACCGATGTAAACTATGTGATGAAACTCCTCCTATGGAAAGCTTGTGTTCCCTTGGCTCTTGATTCCCGTGATGTTGTGTACCTCTGGAAGTAATGTCACTGTCATTTAATGTTGATCTCTACTTGTGCATTGATGTCTTGTCAACCTTGTGTTGTCTCTTGTCCTTTCCTGATTATGTTGGTGGGATCCTTTTCTATCTCCTAACACAGGGGTGGACCTTTGGGTTCTACATGGTTGGATGGAAAGTGCATTGTTCTCCATTGGGTTCCCTCTTATTATTCAAGATTGTGATGACTTCTCCTGGATTGAAGATCTTTGCTTTGTACCAGCTCATGTGGATCATTACTCTTGTACTTGTATTTTATCATAATTTTTGTATCATGTATTATATTATCGATGTACTCTCCTCTTTATGCTCAAGGAGAAACTTCTATTCACGATGTAATTATGTAACATTGTAACTCATTGTAGAAATTTATATTGTAATTGAGTAAGTTAATGATATTGAATTGAATGGTTTCTATAGAGGATTCTTTATAATTAATGATGTTACTCTAATATTAGCAAGTTGAGATATATGTTTTAATTCAAATGATTAATGTGGCCAGTATACCTTGAGGGCATCTTGGATAATGAGAAGTACTCAATATTTGATATCTTGAGGAGTGACTTCTTGGGGTTTTGTTATCTCGAGAAGTCACTACTCAGGATATCTTATCTTGAGGTACTACTTAATATATTACGGTACTTGCTGGTGGTTCATGTTGGCATTATTGGACTTATGTAAATTTGGATGTGGCTATCATTCTTGTTATATATACTCTTGTAAATTCAATGTTACACTCATATTGACTAATGTTTATGATAGTTAACTAGATGGTATTAATAAACATCATTATTGTCATGATATGGATGATTCATAATGCTAGTTGGTATGATTTAATATTTAGAATTTTAACTCTTGTTAATCTATTTTATGGGATCCTAGTAGCATAGTCATGGACCTTAGAGAACTTAGGTAAAATACAGATTAAAGTTCATTATAATCTTCGTCACACTTCCACTTATAAAATAAAAATTGTACCGTTTTTATGTGTAGTTGTGTGCTATCCTCTAGGGACCTGTGGCAGGGTGTTACACATGGTATCAGAGCAATACCATGTGTAATGCCCCACCACAAGACCCTAGAGGACAACACACAATGACACATAAAAATAGTATAATTTTTTTTATATAAGTGGAAGTGTGACGAAGATTACAATGAACTTTAATCTGTATTTTACCTAAGTCCTCTAAGGTCCGTGACTATGCTACTAGGATCCCATAAACTAGATTAACAAGACTTAAAAATTAAAAACATTAAATCATACCAAATGGCATTATGTATCATCCATATCATGACAATAATGATGTTTATTAATACCATCTAGTTAACTATCATAAACATTAGTCAATATGAGTCTAACATTGAATTTATAAGAGTATATATAACTAGAATGATAGCCGCATCCAAATTTACATAAGTCCAATAATGCCAACACAAACCACCATCAAGTACCATAATGTATTAAGTAGTACCTCAAGATAAGATATCCTATGTAGTGACTTCTCAAGATAACAAAACCCCAAGAAGTCACTCCTCAAGATATCAAATCTTGAGTACTTCTCGTTATCCAAGATCCCCTCAAGGTACACTGGCCACATTACTCATTTGAATTAAAACATATATCTCAACTTGCTAATATCATAGTAACATCATTAATTATAAATAATCCTCTATAGAAACCGTTCAATTCATTATCATTAACTATTACAATATAAAGTTCTACAATGAGTTACAATGTTACATAATTACATCGTGAATAGCAGTTTCTCCTTGAGCACAAAGAGGAGAGTACATTGACAATATAATACATGCTACAACAATTATGATATAATACAAGTACAAGAGTAATGATCCACAAATATTAAAAAAAATAGTGCAACAAAGAATCAAACTGAGTGCCCACAAAATGAATTTCTTGGCAACATCAATGATACAATATTTTAAATGTCACAAAAGGAAAATATTTTAATTCCCTACAACATATTCGTTCAGATGCCTATTTTTTTGAAATATAGAGAATTAATTGAAGGTAAATAATGGAACTTGGTTTGCACAAGTAACTCAGCTGAGGGTTGATGTTGAGAACAAGCTCCATCATTTGCAGCTACAGTTTCTTTCAAGATTCAACAATCACTGCAATACCCTATTTCAAAACCCCTAAATCCATAATGAAGATTTTCCAGAACAAGAACCGTTCATGGCAAAACAAAAATGAGACTTTTCTCCAAAAAAAAGTGCAAAAGCCCCTCTTCAATTAACTATCGCTAATTAATTTATTTTCCTCTACTCTCCGTAACTTTATCCTTGCTAAATTTAATTTATTTCTTTCTTTTATATTTCCCCACAATTCACAACTTCTACCATTTATTTTTATTTTATAATTGTTTAACTAAGTCTTATAAATTTACACACAAAAGATCAAACCATTAAAATATTTTGTTTATTAATTTAATCTTGCATGTAATTTATTTAAACAATCTCTTCAATTTAATATATACATATTTTAAATATTTCATTTTAATCATAAATTTTAATCTCTTCAACTCAAATAAGGACTTAATAAATTTTATTTAATCAAGGAATAAACTATATAAAAGATTTTATTTAATTAACCCAAAGCCTTTTTACTTCAATTATCTTTACTTAAGGTAAGCCAAAGGCACTCACCAAACACATTACTCAAACAACATACAGTTAAGCAATACCAGACTGCAAGCGAAACACTAAGTAAATAAAAAATTGGCAAACCAACACAAACTGACTTTATAGATAGGGTGTGACATACTGATACTCATTCTTGATGAGTACGATGACTTAATATGGGGGAACCGATGTTATATCCAAAATAACAACCTCCATTGGGATTAAGGCACGCTCAAACCTAGCAATTCAGGTGGAGTCGATTCCTGGTACTTGTAACCTACAAAAAACCACATGGTTGAACATGTGAATAGGAAAAAAATCAATCGCACCATGAAGGGAAAGTTGCAGCGTCACAGGGAACTCGCAAGTGAATGATGCGACCCTGTTTCCCTTCACCAATACAACGATATCAAATCATAATAGACCATCCATCCAATAACACATAATGTTCATATCAACAATAACTCACATAACAATTAAATGGATCTATTGAACATGATATAAGCATAAACATCAAATATAACAGTGTCATCAAAATAGAGTATCAAAAAGTCATAATCATCTAAGTATCATCAATAGTATCATAAAGTCCAAACACATCCAAATAGTAGTCTAAAAGAAAAATCAAACTAAGGGGCACTACACACATCATACTCATATATCTTAACATCCCTTAACAACTTAACTCATTTATATCATCTTCAACCTTGAAACATTCTCCAAGGTTAGCTATGCACCTCAACTATGTAAATTAAAATTAGGTCAGCACCAAAATATTCCCAGAGTGGAAATAAATGAAGGCGGACCACAACACACCTTAGCTAGGACCTAAATCCACTCATAAATACCACACCATGCTTCCACAAATATCAAAGCAACTTCACAATTAGTGTAAACATCCAAGGTCGATCAAACCTATGTTAAAACCATTAACACTTAAGTACACACTTCCTCAAATCCAAATATGACTCATGGACACCACATGGGCGGGTGCATGGAGATGGGTAGCCAATTTGTGGCCACTTTCAAAAAAAAGTTTTGAAATGTCATAATGCGAGCGTGTTATAACACACTCGCGTTATGGCTTGTTGGGCCAAGCCTAAGGTTCGACCACAACAAGCCCATAATGTGCTCGCATTAGGAGATGTTAAACTAAAAATAAAAATTGAAACTCATTCATTCTTCATTTTGACTGTGATTTTTTGTTGTTACAGCGGCCAAAACCCCAATTTTTTGTGCTCACATTTTAGGAGGAGGCATTGTTGAAAAATATTCAACAACGGTTGCTATTTCTTCGTAGTGATGGTGCCACAATGACGAGGAGGTGTGAGAGGTAAGGATTATTTTCTTTTTCTTTTGAATTTGTTAGTTTTAGGTTGTATTTGATTTTTTTTTTTGAATTTTTAGGAGATGAAAATCAACCTGCAAACCCTCAAAATCCTCAACAAGAAGAGCAACCAAATCCTCAAGAACAAAATCAACCACAACAACAACCTCCTCCAACAATCACTCAACCCCCTCCTAGCACTCAACAAAATTTAATGAGTGAAATTGAGAACAACAAAAAGCAAATTGAAGATTTAATTAGTAGGTTGAGTGATCCAAATGGTTCAACCATAGAAAGAATGACCCTAGCAAGTTCATTGAAAGATATGTAAAAAAATGTAGATTCAATTAGCAAACAAATAACTGGATGGCAAGATAGGAGGCAGGTGGCTAGGGCTTATTATGCGAATAAACTATCATATAAAGATGGAAAGGATTTAAAAATTGCAAAAGGTGATTTGTGCTCATTATTCACTGACCACGCACAAATCAAAATATTACCCTCAATTCAAAGAGGTTTCCTATTAATTGGTGCCACCACCAACAAATTAGGATCCATTTTTATGATAGATGGTACATGGTCTTTGATTACCCACTGTGCAACAATTGTGAAGTCCCGTAATATTTCCTTAGGAAACTATACAGTGAGTTTATATGGAACAAAATACCAAATTATTTTGATATCGGACTTCCAGGGGAGAGGTGGGGGGTCAGCTCAAGATTGACCTGGTGCACAACCGGATCCTACGTGGCAAGAGAGATGAGCTCTCGCTAGGTCGCCTCGTGTGCACATTGTTATGCCTTCCATCATGAAGGAGAGTGTCAACATAGAGACATTGCAGGTGATCAACACTTTCACCCAGAGTGTCATCCATCATAATAGCCCTATTCTATAGTGCCATCCAGGGGAGTCTTCAAGTGATGGCCTTCGAACCCATGTGTGTCAATCTTGTGGGGTGACTTGTTCATATGACCCCACCGAAACTCAGGAGGCTACTACACAGGATCCATCTACAACTATGGAGATGGAGAGGGTAGTTGACATTTTGCATGAGGCATATGGCATTGATAGTCAGGTAAAAATTAGCATGTTCATTGAATTGAATTTATTAAATTTCGATTTTGAAATGCAAGATTAACTAATTTAGTTTTATGATTTTAATAAAATTGTAGGGTCATAGTGTTGAAACTGGATACACCGGCCCTCCACCTACTTATTTCTGTAGTACACATATCGGTGGAGTATGTAACTAGTAAACAATTCTAAATTTATTACATGTTAATAGTATTATTTTACGAATGGTATTTTAATATGTGATTTTGGATGTTGAACAAGCTAATATTGGAGGTTTTGAGGGAACACCTCCCAGTGCCAGTGGATTTACTCAAACCTAAATGGAGGTAATAGAATAAAGAGTTTAACTAATGAATTCTACTTAATAGATTTGTGTAGTTTATATGCACATCGGTGATTACGTTGAATAATTTATTGTTTTATTTTTAGATGTTGCAAGCTGAAACACCGTTGAATGTGACGAGGGAAATGGATATTGGTGTTTCATCTTCTATACAATCCTTGATGGCTCTAATAGGGGAGGCATGAGGAAAATTAGTAAATTTACATTTACATTCGTTGTTATAGATGTTAGTTAGTGAAAAATCAAACCATTATTGATTCGTAGTTTAATTTCTATTTGGATGGTTTATACAGGGCTTGAGCACACCTGAGCATGGGCGTGTGAATATTTCCCTCATGGAAAGAGATTATGATATGGCGGTAAGTGATTATTTTGTCAAATATATCATTTTTTATAATGTAATTTCTATATATTCATGTCTTTACTTCTTATTGTAATAGTTAAAACTTCACCATGAACTAAAAACTAGGAGTAGTAGTAGGGGCACTCCTTGAGCGCAACACAAATGAGTGATAGACCTATCACCATCCGATCGACAAGCAAAGGGAAATAATTTATTTCCAGAGCATGGAGAGCAATGACTTTTGATTCCAAAGCCCTTTGTTGTATGCATACATGGCAGTTTTGTACATATTTTGTATTGGACATATTTGACATTGTATGCCTATATGGCATTCTCGTAAGCCTATATGGCTATTTTGTACATATATTTCATACTTATATCGACATATATTGATGTATGCCTACATGGCTATTTTGTTAATACAAATATTTTTTTATTGATGGTGTCCATATTTGTATTTTAAATTGATGGGTCAATAGATATGAGTTACGTGTATACTTATTAATTGGTTAGTCCTAGCATTGATCATTGTTGTCCTTCATGGTTTGCCTTGAATATTAATTGATTGATGCTAAACAACTTTATCTAAAAGAAAAAAACATGTTTTCAATTGGTATTCCATGAAATGATTCATAAAACTATTC
Organism: Sequoiadendron giganteum; assembly: GCA_007115665.2. NCBI lineage: Eukaryota > Viridiplantae > Streptophyta > Pinopsida > Cupressales > Cupressaceae > Sequoiadendron > Sequoiadendron giganteum. The sequence goes on from CM021103.1 coordinate 313,886,046, forward strand.
CAATATGTTCTTGATGCATCACCATATAAACATGTCGAAAGATTTATATGTCAACTTTTTGCAATATTATTTCTTGTATATGAAATGGACTCGGGAGAAAGCAAGTTATAATTTATAATACAAATAAGAAATGGACTCAATGTTGTCCTAGATCCTCGAATAGGTCTATTTAACAAAGAAACACGCTCTCAATCACTCTTCCAATTGAAAAACATCATTGGGCAACATTTAGCAGTCTGTAAATCCACAAAATCCACAATTTTAGGGTGTGATTGGCCCTCTAACCCCACTATCCTCTAAACCCACACTTTTCTCAAATTTCACTAGGGTTTATTGAAAACCCCATATCCAGACATCATACAACCTCAAAACCTCTTCCAACACTCTTCATTCTACCTGCAAAAACTTAATTGACCACCAAATTATGTTGCCCCTTGAATTTACCCACTTTTACTTCCTCAAACCTCTCTTTTTCATTCAAAAGCCCTCTATTCCCAATTAGGGCATCATGCCATAAAATAATTTTGACCTCCCTTGTCCTTGCAGACCATTTGAACACATCAAACTTCATAACCTCGCCCTATTTCCAACCTATTCTAACTTATTCTCAAGCAATTTCTTTTTTTCATCTCGTCTAGCCTTGCTTTTAAGGCCTAAACTTTGAATTTTGAACAAGGGCAGCGTTAGTAATCTCTTTCAATTCCTTTACCAATGCTATTTTTTTATTTGTACTTACATAATTGACTCAAATGACCCCACACTAACTCAAAACTAAAAACAAGATTACAGAATGGGCTATCATGGCCTTATTTGACATTATAATGACTAAAACTATTGAACTACACCTTCTTCATCAAATGGAGGAACAAGGTGCTCTACACCAATGATCATACACTTTTTGTGTGGAATACTCGAACTTCTCAACCGTCATGTGTATGTTTCTCTTTTCCATTGTTTTGCATGCCATCATAAGGGATCAAGCAGGTTGAACGCAACTCAGATCAATTCCATGTGTTTGGGTGTGAAAGAGGACCATTTCTAGCATAAAACTACTTATTGGGATGCATTGGAGCAATTAGTTTGGTCACACTAATTGCAAAATGAAAGTTGCACCACTTTGCAACTTTACATTGTTTCTATTTGACACTTTTTCCATCAATTGAAACTAGACACCATAGGAAAATGACTCTAAGATAACAAAAACCGAGAGAGGTTATTGTAGAGGGGACCAACATGATCCCGTAGGCTCAGACGGAGAGTTCGTAAGCATCATGGTTTTTGAGTAATAGCTTGTCAAAGTTTGCTTCCCTTTTTCACTTTGGACCCTTGAGGGATCGATCTAGTTGAACATAGCTCAAAGCAATTCCACGTGTTTGGGTGTGAAAGAGGACCATGCCTAGCATAAGCATACCTATTTGGATGCATTGGAACAATTTTTTTGGTCACACAAGTTGTAGAGCAAAAGTTGCACCACTTTGCAACTTTGCACTGCTTGCATTTGACACTTTTTCCATCAAGTGAAAATCTACTGCCATGAGAAAACCACTCCAAGATAGCCAAAATTGAGAGAGGTTTTCGTAGAGAGGCCCAAAAAAATCTAGTAGGATTAGATGAGAAGGTCTTAAGCATTACGGTATCCAAGTAACATTATGCTGGAGTTTGCAGCCATTTTGCACTTTGGACCCTTAAGGGATTGATTCGGTTGAACGTACCTCAGAGCGATTCCATGTGTTTGGGTGTGAAAGAGGACCATTCCTAGTATAAACATACATTTTCAGATGCATTGGAATAGTCCGCTAGGTCACACGAGTTGTAGAGCGAAAGTTGCACCGCTTTTCAACTTTGCATTGCTTGCATTGGACACTTTTTCCATCAAGTGAAAATTTGTCGCCACGGGAAAACCACTCCGAGATAGACAAAACCAAGAGTGGTTTTTGTAGAGGGGCCCAACACAATCTTGTAGGATTAGATGAGAATTTTCTAAGCATCATGATATCCGAGTAACAACATGTTGAAGTTTGCAGCCATTTAGCACTTTAGACTCTTAAAGGATCGATCCGGTTGAACATACCTCGGAGCGATTCCGCGTGTTTGGGTACAAAAGAGGACCATGCCTAGCGTAAACATACCTATTTAGATGCATTGGAATAGTCCGCTTGGTCACATGAGTTGCAAAATGAAAGTTGCACTACTTTGCAACTTTGCACTGCTTGTATTCGACTCTATTTCCATCAAGTGAAAATTCGCCGCCACGAGAAAACCACTCCAAGATAGCCAAAACCGAGAGAGGTTTTTGTAGAGGGGACCAACACAATCCTGTAGGATTAGCCAAGAATTTTCTAAGAATCACAGTATTTGAGTAACAACATGTTGAAGTTTGTAGCCATTTTGCACTTTGAACCCTTAAGGGATCGATCCGGTTGAACATACCTCAAAGTGATTCCGCGTGTTTGGGTGTGAAAGAGGACCATGAATAGTTTAAAAATACCTATTTGGATACATTGGAATAGTTCACTTGGTTACATGAGTTGCAGAATGAAAGTTGCACCACTTTGCAACTTTGCACTGCTTGCATTGGACACTTTTTCCATCAAGTGAAAATTTGCTACCACGGGAAAACCACTCCGAGATAGCCAAAAATGAGAGGGTTTTGTAGAGGGGCCTAACACAATCCTTTAGAATCAAATGAGATGTTTCTAAGCATCATGGTATCTGCGTAACAACATGCTAAAGTTTGCAGGCATTTAGCACTTTGGCCTCTTAAGGGATGATTTGGTTGAGCATACCTCAAAGTGATTCCGCATGTTTGGGTGTGAAAGAGGACCATGCCTAGTGTAAAAATACCTATTCAGATGTGTTGGAATAGTTTACTTGGTCACACGAGTTGTAGAACGAAAGTTGCACCACTTTACAACTTTGCACTGCTTGCATTTGATATTTTTTCCATCAAGTGAAAATTCGCCACCACGGGAAAACCGCTCTGAGATAGCCAAAACCGAGAGAGGTTTTTGTAGAGAGGCCCAACACAATCTTGTAGGATCAGATGATAAGTTTCTAAGCATCATGGTATCTGAGTAACAACATGTTGAAGTTTGCAGCCATTTAGCACTTTGAACTCTTAAGGGATCGATCCGGTTGAACGTACCTCAGAGCGATTCTGCGTGTTTGGGTGCAAAAGAGGACCATGCCTAGTGTAAAAATAAATTTTCAGACATGTTGGATTAATCCACTTGGTCACACGAGTTGTAGAAAAAAATTTGCACGACTTTGTAACTTTGCACTGCTTGCATTTGACACTTTTTCCATCAAGTGAAAATCTGTCGCCATGGGAAAACCACTCTGAGATAGCCAAAACCAAGAGAGGATTTTGTAGAGGGGCCCAACATGATCCTACAGGATTAGACAAGAAGTTTCTAAGAATCACGGTATCCGAGTAACAATATGTTGAAGTTTGCAACCATTTAGCACTTTGGACTCTTAAGGGATTGATCTGGTTGAACGTACCTCATAGCGATTCTGCGTGTTTGGGTGAGAAAGAGGACCATGCTTAGCATAAAAATACCTATTCAGATGCTTTCGAATAGTCTGCTTGGTCACACGAGTTGCATAATGAAAGTTGCACCACTTTGCAACTTTGCACTGCTTGCATTTGACACTTTTTCCATCAAGTGAAAATCCGCCGCCATGGGAAAACCACTCTGAGATAGCCAAAAATGAGAGAGGTTTTTGTAGAGGGGCCCAACATGATCCTATAGGTTTAGAAAATAAGTTTCTAAGTGTCATGTCATCCAAGTAACAACATGCTAAAGTTTTTGGCCAAATAACACTTTAGACTCTTAAGGGATCGATTCGGTCGAATGTACCTCAGAGTGATTCTGCGTGTTTGGGTGTGAAAGAGGACCATTCCTAGCATAAATTTACCATGTACTTAGAAGAATATCAATAAAATTCATTGTTTCCTTGCATTTTTCTATATTTTTACTAGAAATCTGATGTTTCCTTGAACTGTACGATTCCGTACAAGGTGATTGTGTTATCTTCTTCAATCTCTTTGTGTTTCCATCGAACCAATACATATTTAGAAATCCATTTTGATGTTAGGGTGCTTATTTGGTGAAAGGGAATAAGTTTTATGGGATTCGTGTTGCTGCTGCTATAGATTTTGATGGAAAAGGGCATGAAAAATGAGGTTTCACCCTAGGGTTTGATAAAATATTGCATGCAGAGGTTGTGTGATTGTCTTTTGAGTTTTTGTAGGTGATTTTAAGAAGGTCTGAGGTGGTGGAATGTTTTGGTAAGGTGTGGAACCATTCCTTTCAATAAAGCATCTGAATACTAGCATAAAATAAGGCTTTTGCGGTTTGGTATGGTGGAGTGAGTTTCTCTTGAGACAAATTGTGGATCTGAGGGTTTGGATACATGAGAATTGCTGCCCCAACAAGTTCAGGGGGTTTTCGAATGTTTAAAGGTATGTTCCTTTGTAAATTAGGCCTATATCTATCTATATAAGTCATTTTTTTGTGAAGTCATTTGAGAATTTTTCCTCAAAACACCACTTGGATCCACACTTTTCACTTGAAAATTCATCATAAAACCCTTTAGCAGCAACTCCACTTTTGTTTCTTGAATTCCCCTACACAAATAAACACACACACCTAAAACATCCTAAGACTAACGTACTCCACTAATCTAAACTATCAAATTCGGTGGAGTAGTCATTATTGGTTATCTAGACTTTCAAAACCCCAATCTTGAGGGTTTATAGATTGAGGAGAAAAATCATTTCAAACTAATGATAAACTCAATGGATACCCTGCTAAATAGATTCAAATGAAAGCTACTTAACTATTATATCTTAAACAACAATATTAAAGGCCTTAAACTACTGTACAAGCCATACAAGTTAATGAACAACTGGAAAAATTCATAAAATCACTAAAATAGGGACTTTATTAATTGCAAATCTTCAAGAATACAAAAGATCTATGTTTTTTCTCGACCTTACATGTTTTATATCACTTCTCTAATCACCTAATGACCTCTTTGAGACTTTGACTACATTACATATGACCTTCACATGACCTTTTTCACATTGTTTACATTTTAAAATTCAAATTTTGTAAATTTTCCTATTGAAGGCATTTAGAGAACAAGGTGCTACAGCACCAAACATGAACTCCAAAATTACAGTATTTGAGTAAATCTCATTATAGTGCCTTAGGTACTTCATTCTCACATATCTTTTACAATTTCACTCATACATTTGAGATTCTCTTTAAATGTCTACATCATAGGTGCTCATTATGAGGTTAACTTCAATTGAGTAACTTGAGATTCCCTCGCTAAGCTTCACACACTCTTTTATAATGGCTTGAAATCAGAATTGAGATTTGTCAAGATCATCAAAATAAGGATGTTGCATTGCTTTTTTGGTTGAGATTCTCTTTGATGGCTCATAAATCAACATTTTTTGCAATGAGAGATCAATCAATTTTTAGTAGTTTACTTACAAATACACAAAGTAAAAGAGAAAAAGGAAGAGCATCCAAAATGGAAATGAAATGAAAATAGATGGAAGGCACTTACAGATAGGCATGCAAGTCTCAAAACTTAGTCACTCTTGGTCATACATCTTCACTGGGAATTCCAACATACCTATTGCACACAACACCTCTCATGAATAGAGTAAGTTGAAATTTGAGATGCTCTTATAATGTCTACATCATAGCTACTCATGATAAGGTTAACTTCAAATGAATAAATTGAAATTCCCTCACCAAGCTTTGCACACACTTTTGTAATGGCTTAAAATCATGATTGAGATTTGTCAAGATCATCAAAATAAGGATGTTGCATTGATTTTCTGGCTGACATTCTCTTGGATGGCTCATAAATCTGTATTTTCTGCAAGGGGACACCAATCAATTTCTAGTAGGATACCTACAAATAGGAAAAGTAAAAGAAGATGATAGAATTTCCATCAAAAAATTAATGTGCATACAAGTATAAATTAATAAGAACTGATGTGCATACTTACAAATTAATCCAACGAACAATCCAAGTCTGCTCTACTCTTTATTGTGCCAAGTATTGCTTCGTGGTCAAACTCACGGACCTTCCACAAGACCTTGTTCAAAGGTCTACCCCCATATTTGGTGAAATGAACATTGGATGCCACAACAAGGTTCGAGTAATGAAGAATCTTATGATGTGTGTCAAATTCCTGAAACAACCAATGTTTAACACTCTTATGTGGGTACCTTCTAAGCCACGTTCCAGTAACAACAACTGGGCCTGTAGGGTATTCAATGTTTTCTCCATCTATAACTGGGGCCTCCAATTTCTTTTGGCCTCAATACAATGACACAAGTAATAGTCGGTTCCCTCTTCATTGTCTTCATCTGCAATAACTACATAAACTTGCCCTGCATTGATATGTGCAGCAAATCTCTTGAAATTAGTCAACATTACGAATACACTACAAAGTAATATAACAATATGGAATTTCAAAATCTAAGCAAGTAGATACATTACCTGGTTGAACTAGATCTGATATAGATCTGATATGTGGTCAAAGTCAACCGATGATTCCATCTGTGTTAGTTCCAATACCGTCGGAGCGCAATACGTATGAAGTGGGCTGAGACAACTTGTCAACCATTTGTCAACCCACTCCCCTGACTCACAATCATTCTAGACTTGCATTGTACATGAAGAACAAAAGCATGCCATCTTCCGTGTATCGATACTCCATGAACCTACATATGAGCTAAGAAAAGAGTGTAGGTCACTCGATCCTGTTAGTGTACAACAATCCTCATATGGTGAAATGTTAGTATCATCCATCAACCAAAAATACCTACGAATTGAAGACATACCTTCATTACCTGGACCCATCGAAGCATTACACCACTCTATGATTGATCTTGCATCTGTCAACTTTGCACTGTCTTTATACTTTAACTCTTCTTGTTCTAATGCTCTTTTCACGCATGCTCCTGCACCATCATGCTCCCCCTTTCCATGCTCGGCCTCACAAAAGTTCAACATATGTTGTACACCTATAATGACATGCATCCTGCTCAACTAGTAGAACATGCGTGATTTCTTGAATTGTGTTGCACAGTTATCCGACCATATTATATATCGACCGTATGCTATGCCCCTCTGAGCCAAATCATTGTGGAACATCTGGAAGAAACCTTGCACAAACTCTGTAGAATGTGTGTGATCATCACTAATATAAAATTGATACTCCCTCAATACCTTCCTTTGGTCCTATGTACTATTAGCTGCATGAATGAATGTTATTTGCACAAATATCAAAACCTGTGTGGAGTTGTAATACTGTGACTGCACCTCATGTTGTGGCTGTAGAGTGTAGTTCTCTGCAAATTCAACCACTGATACTATGCTGCCAACTGGAAAGGTGTCCTTGCATAGCTTGAATTGTGTGTCCAGCCATTGGGCTCTATGGGTATGCCTTGCATACTCATACACTATATTGTCATGAAACATGGACATAAACCAATACATTGGAATCTTCTGAATAACCAAATCACACCTTTTTGCTTGAGACCCATCTTTTGTAGCATATGCCACCATTTTATACTTCCCAAACTCTACTAGTTTTTGTCCCACCTCATATGTGCTTTCCATATGTTGACATACTGGCATACGCTAAAAGCCACTGCAACGCTCACATGAACCATCCAAGCATGTTGTCCTGTAGAATATTTGGCCATCCTCTATTTCACATTTTTTTTTATAAGAACTCTCTTGAAGATTTTGGTGGGGCTTCTATGCCATAATCCTGCAAAACATTGTTAGTATGCAAGTCACAACATACAGAACGATAAACATCATAATGGTTAGAGAATTCAATATGTAGTCTACAACAACAAGTAGTGTGTGTGTGATTTATCTTGACATAAAAAGGTTTAAGCATTTCAAAAAATCTTTGACAAATACTGATTTAAGGATAATCCATTTGAAATTTACGAAAAAATTGAGTTTGAGTCATATCCAAAAAATTCTTTGGATGTGGCTCACGGTTCCAACTACCGATTCTCCTTCTAACCACATCCCTTTGGTTCAGAGATGGCCTTGTGTTATTCTTCCAATACTCTTCAATAAGTGTTCTCAATGCTTCAACAACTTTTTTATCTTTTTGTGGTAGTCTCCCCGAGAATGCCCATAATTCATTTGAATCAATGCCATCAATTCTTTGCTGCCTTTTAATGGCTTTTGATAAGGTTTTTCTACTAATTCTCATTTGTTCACTCATCTTTCTAATGAGACGAGCTCTCTTTGTTTGACTGCGTACCAAAGTTGATGTAATGACACATCATGTGACATTACTATCCTTTGAGCATGAGGTCTTACCCACACTCTCATATGCATCCATTAGATTCTTCACAATAGTGTTTTCACTTGATGCATTCGATGTTCTCAACCCAAGAGTCTTCATGATGTCTCTATACTTTATACCCCACATTATTTCAACAAATAGTTGACATCTTGCGGTGTCATTTAGCCTTTCAAAGTACAATTTCCAAATCTTATCAACATATCTTCTACAAGTGTGTGCTGGAATCTTACCTTCCATGTGCTGCAAAATATCCTCATCAATATTAATCAAATACTTTGGCTTTCTACGCAAAATTCTAGGTGGTGTTCTCCTAGGTACATACATCTCAACATTACAAATTTCATCAATATTTAATTGAGGTGGGCTAGATTGCATACCTTCGATTGATGGTGGAGTAGAAGACATACCTTGAGGTTCTCGTGGGAATGATGGCATACCTTCTTCATCAAATCCGAGTGATGATGTACTCTCAACTTGAGATGTGTTCGATGGTGTCCAACCATATTCACTTGTGATAGATGGTGTCCCTCCATATTCACTTGTGGTAGCTAGTGTCCCTTCATATTTGCTTGTGCTTAATGGTGTCCCTTCGTATTCACTTTCCGTAGAGGGTGTGTCTCCAACTACGGTATCCAAATCTGTCTTACCATGATGCTTTCGCATTCATGCCCTTTGTGCTACCAAATCTTGTTCTATTTTTGATGGTTGAGGTTCCTCTTCAGTTGGCTTGTTTTCATCAATAGTACCCAATTTCTTATTTTCATGATATGCCCTCAACCGTTCTCTCTCGTTTTCTTTGAAGGTTTCATACTCTTCGTCTGTTAGTTTATTCCTTCTTCGTTTCTTTGGCATGTCGGATAATTTTACCTGTAGCATGGAAATGAGATGAATATTAGTTCCTAAAATATTTATCCATTCAAACAAATGAAATATATGTCATTCAAGGCTTCATAAAAAATACTTACAATCATCTTGTAGAAGACTATTTCTAGCTTAGACAAAGGTTGTGCAGGGGTATGCCATGATTACAAGATAGGCATAGTTATATTGTTTTCCTTGTGTAAATGGGGTGTTAAAGAAGGTTTTTGATGAAATGTTCAAGGAACCTTCCATGTAATGGTTTTTTGAGCTTGTGCAAGGCATTTTTGAAGTGTTGTTAGTATTGGTGAGGTCTGCTAAGCCTAGTTGTCAAGAATTTCAATAAACCCTAGGTTATTTGCATGAAAGTTGAGGGTTTGGTTTTAAGGTTTGAAAGTCATTTAAAATGGTGTATTGACCCATTCCTCTCACTGTGTCCACTCTAACTCAAGGAATGGGTCTGCAACATCACTAAAAAGGTGTAGGAAATTTGGAGTTTACCATACGAATTTGAGAGGTTTTGACATGCTAAAGTGAGTATTATGTTAGGGTAGCATTGTTTCTTGTTGAATTGAGTTTGTGTAGGAAATTTTAGACCTGTTTGAGGTGGTGGCATGTTTTGATAAGGTTGGGAAGTGTGTTTTCCAATAAGCCCTAGGTTATTTGCCTTAAAAAGAGGGTTTTTGGTTTTGGCATCTTGGTTGATGAATTTATGAGAAGAAATTTTGAATCATTTGGTTTTAATACATATAAATTTCTTCCCAAATGTGTTTGGAGGTTTTGGTCAAGTTTCAAGATAAGCTTCTTTTGTAAAGTGTCCTAATTTGAGGCCTAGTTGGCATAGAAAGCCTGATTTGAGAAAGTTTTGACAAAGTAACCAATAGTGGTTTGTTGGCATGCGATTGTGTACCCTGAAGGGTCCTTGAAATGGTTCAATTCTTGGTTTGAAATAATATTATTGAGAAGAAATACCCGATTGAATGAGTTGGCAATGGTACAAGGAAGAGTGTTGATTTGGTGAAAAGTGAAGAGTTTTGAGAATTGTGACTTGTGAATTGTTATTGTTGGTTGATTTTTTGTGTTTAGTTGTGTTGCAGGACCTCCCTTGATTGCATCACAATTAAAATTCTTTTTCCATGCTTCCATTTTGATGACAACCTAAGGTTATAATGAAAAACAAATAATGATCAACATGGAATATAATTGTTTGACAAAATACCTCAATGGAAGCTTCAGAGAGTGGTATGCACTTCCATAATAAAGGATTGAGAAATGATGTTTTATTTTACTTCCTTAAAATGTATGTCATATATATGTGTATACAAAATGTGGAAGCATACACAAGGTAAGTCAATTGTTAAATAACAAAATGCCTCAAAGAGATGCGGTTTAAAAATGTAATTGGCAAGTGTATAGAATTGTGTAATTTAAAATGTGCATTGACAACCTAAGGTCATAATGACAAACAAACAATGATCAACATGGAATATGAAAAATAACAAAAATGAAAGCAAGCCGTAATAGAATGAAATAAAATGTGTAAATACTTCACATACCTAAAAAACCAGACTTTCAAATGGAGGAGTTCAACCCAATTATGTAGCCTTAGCTTCTTCTTTCTTCAAACTCCTCAACAATTTGACTTTTTCAAAAGCTTGTTCCCCTCCAAACTTCAATTGTATATTAGTTTTCAATGGAATTCAAACTTGAATTGATATTATATGTATTTCAATGTGAAAACTCTGCTATTTCATGCAAAGGTGATAGAAAGATCATGGAAAAGGTGGTAGAATGTGAAAAACATGCTTGCACAGTTCACAACATCATCAAAAAGTTTCTTTTGTTAGAGCACGCATAAAACCAGGAGAATATGTAGAATTTGGGCCTTGAGATCATGGGTATATTGAGTTTTTTTACCATTTTTATTACAACACAAAATGCGCTCGCGTCATAACGCGCTCACATTATTTCTTCCTAAAACGACCATATCTCTACTTCTTCAAAATGCACTCATGTTATGAGAAAGTTGGTTTTTTAATAGATTTATTCTCTCTTTTTCTACACCCTATATACCCTAATTCTATCTCTCTTCCCTCTACCCTTATACCCTATATCTCTCCCCACTCCCTCTCTCTCAAGTCTCTCCCTCGTCTCTCAACCCCTATACCCTCTCCCTCTCTCAACTCACTATCTCTCACTCACTCACTCACTCACCTATTCGTCTTTTTAACCTAGATCTCTCCCATTCTCCCCCTCTTTTCTCTCCCACTCTCTCCATCCCTCTATTCCACTCCCTCCTTCCCTCTCCCACCCTCTCCCCTCTCTCCCATCTCTATCCTCTCTTCTCCTCTACACCATTATACCTCTCCCATCCCATCTCTCTCCCACTCCCTCCCTCTCTCTCTCTCAAGTCTCTCCCTCGTCTCTCAACCCCTATACCCTCTCCCTCTCTCAACTCCCTATCTCTCACTCACTCACTCACTCTCTCACTCACTCACCCGATCTCTCTCCCACTCTCTCCCACCCACTCCCACCCTCTCCCACCCTCTCTCCCAATCTCTCCCACCCTCTCTCACTCTCTCCCACCTTCTCCCACCCCTCTCCCACTCTCTCCCACCCTCGTCAACTCCCATCTCTCACTCTCTCCCACCACTCCATCTCTCTCCCACCCTCTCCCACCCTCTCCCACCCTCTCCCACCTCTCCCACCCTCTCTCCCACTCTCCTACCTCTCTCCCACCACTCTCTCCCACTCTCTCCCACCCTCTCTCCCACTCTCTCCCTCCCTCTCTCCCACCCCTTCCCACCATCTCTCCCACTCTCTCCCTCCTCCCTCTCTCCCACTCTCCCCACCTTCTCCCTCCCTCTCTCTCCCACCTCTCCCACCTCTCTCCACCCCTCTCCTCTCTCCCACCTCTCCCACACCCCTCCCACTCCCTCCCACCTCTCTCTCTCTCCCACTCTCTCTCCCACCCTCTCCCACCATCTCTCCCACTCTGTCTCCCACTATATCCCACTCTCAACCCCTATACCCCTATACCCTCTACCCTATACATCATACCCTCAATCCTAATCCCCCAACCCTATACACTCAATCCTCTACCCTCAACATTAAGCCCTCTACCCTATAAACCCTTAAACACTCAACCCTAAACCCTCAATCCTTAAACCTTAAAGCTTAAACCCTCTACCCTCTACCCTCTACCCTTAATCATCTACCCTCTACCCTCAACACTAATCCCTCTACCCTTAAACCCACTTATTAAACTCTCTACCCTAATCCCTCAACCCTCTTGACCCTTAATCCCTCAACCCTTCAAGCCTAATCCCCCAACCCCTATACCCTCTACCTTATACATCAAACCCTCGACCCTAATCCCCAACCCAATACACTCAATCCTCTACCCTCAACCTTAAACCCTCAACCCTTAAACCCTCTACCCTCTACCCTCTACCCTCTATCTTATAAATTAAACACCCAACCCTCAATTCTCAACCCTCGACCCTTAATCCCTCAATCCTCAACCCTCAAACCCTAAACCCTCAACCTCAATACCCTCTACCCTATACATTGGAATTTTAACCCCAATCCTTCAACCATATATACCCTCAACTCTAATCCCTCAACCCTATAGGTCCTCAACCCTATACCCTCTACCCTATACATTGGATCCTCAACCCTCATATATCTATGTCCTCCCTCCTCTTCTCTCCTTCTCTCTATCCATCCATCCCTCCTTCTCTACCCTAATCCCTCAACCCTAAACCCTAAACCCTAAACCCTAAACCCTTAAACACTCAGCCCTAACCCTCAACCCTTAAATCCTAAACCCTTAAAACCTTTATGCCCTACCCTCAACCCAATGCCCTCTACCCTAAACCCTAATCCCTCAACACTAATACCTCAACCCTTACACCCTTAAATCCAAGAAAAATCCCTACCCTAATCCCCAAACCCTCAACCCTTAAACCCTCTACCCTCAACCCTTAAACCCTAATCCCTCAACCCCTATACCCTCCACCCTATACATTGGACCCTCAACCCTAATCCCTTGACCCTGTACCCTATACCCTCAATCCTCTACCCTCAACCCTTGACCCTAATCCCCCAGCCCTATACACTCAATCCTCTACCCAATAAACCCTCCCACAACCTCTCCCTCTCTTAGGTATCTCACTCACACTCCCTCTCTCTCCCACTCCATCACTCTCGCACTCCCTCTCACTACCTATCTCTCAAGTCTCTCCCTCTCTCCCTCTCACACCCCTCACACTCTCAAGTCTCTCCCTTTGGCACCCTACCTACATAACTCTCTCTTTCTCTCCATCTCTCTCTCTCCCCCCTCTCTCTTCTCTCACTCTCATTTATCCCTCCCACCCTACCTAGCTAAGTCCCTCTCACTCCAACCCCTTCTCTCCCACTCCCTCTCTCTTAAACTCTCACTTTATCCCTTTATCCCTCTCACCTCCCCTCACACTCTCAAGTCTCTCCCTTTGGTACCCTACCTACATAACTCTCTCTTTCTCTTGTCTCTCTCTCTCTCCCCCTCTTTGTCTCTCTCCTCTCTCTCAATCTCTCTCTCTCCCACCCCCCTCTCTCTCTCACTCCCTTTATCCCTCCCACCCTACCTAGCTAAGTCCCTCTCACTCCAACCCCTTCTCTCCCACTCCCTCTCTATTAAAATCTCACTTCCACCCCCTCTCCCTCTCTCCAGACTCTCTCTCTCTCTCTATCCCCTCTCTCTCTCTCTCACCCTACCTAGACAACTCTATATCTCTCTCTCTTAAAATTTTCCCTCCCTCTAAAGACATACATAAATACATACATACAAGCATAATACATATATGCATACAATCTTACATGCATACAATATATATGCATACATACATACATACATGAAATACAAGAATACATGTGCATACAAATATATAAACATACATTCAATATTAATTTAACATTAAGCAATACATAATGTGAATGCATTATACCATGCTCACATTATGTCTTGCTAGACATGCTTTCCAGAAACAAAACAAAAAAACCATGTCAAAAATGACTTATAACGTGAGCACGTTAAAACGTGCTTGCATTATATCTTGCTTTGGGAATCCCAAAGCCTTGGGATTGGTATTTTCCTTGGAATACCAACCCAAAGGCTTGGAGGGCATTCCCAATGACCAGAGACATGTTTTTGCAATTTCTACAATATTTCACATAATTGGGTTTGTGCTCACCGTCAGGATTGCATGGGGTTCAATATCAAACAAACCGAACATCTAGGTAATGTTAGGTTCTCTCTTAGCTATCCAACGATGTAATTTTTTTCACTTTCTGACAATGCTAAGATGTTCATCCATGATTTCTTTTGTTTGTATGTCTCTTTTTTGGCAAAAAGTAGTGTTTGGTTTTTTTTTTGTTAAAAATTAACCGTTCATTGAATTTTCAAATAAATTACATTTTTAGAAACTAGACTCCATTCTACAAATTTTAAAAAAGAAAATAAAAATAAATTCAATTAGTTTCCAAACGGCCAAAATTCTGTTTTTTAGGAAGTGTCCACTTCAAAAGTTAGTAAAAAATAAAATATTCATTAAAAAATTATCAAAAAAATCGTGCATCAACTACATACTGTTAGCTAACTTCTAACTATAGCGATATTAAAAAAACTGAAAAAAAATTCACCTTACGAGGGTCGTACAAGAGTTTATATGTTATGTTTTTCTAACAAAAACAACACCAATTTGTGTACGTCCCTCATTTGAACCCCTTAATCTCAACCATTTTCAAAATAAATTAGTAGTTTAGAAATTAGGCTCGGAGCACTTGAATCCTTCTTTTTGTTCCATCTCAAAATTTTGAGTGTAAGTATCCTCAATTTCACAGCCAAGGTCAGTATTTCCTAATTTTAGAAAAAAAGTGGCCACTTAAGCCTCGTTTTTGGGAACGATCTTGGTGCACTTACCCACATAACACTTGAATATAATCTAGAATATCTGATAAATGCCTTGGAAACCAAAAAATTCCTTCGTAACAATTTTTAATTGAAGAATATACACATATATTGCAATCAAACAACTTGGTCATACACTATAACTCAAGAAACTAAATTTCAAAGCATCAAACCACAAACAACTTAATCTGAAGAAATATACAAACACTATCAACACCCTTCTAGATCTACAAGAATTGAAACCACTCTGCAGAGAAATGTGGAGAAAGAACATTTATACCATACACCTTTGCAATATACAGTTCACACACTAGTGAATACACCTTCATCTGCACAACTATCCAACACACCAAATTCTAAATGAAACAAATTTTAACACCTCTAATCAACATATCTGAACCACACAAGAAAATCTTTAACCCAAAAGAATTGTAGAGAAAAACCAAAACATAGAACACCACTACAATGCATTGTTTCCTCTTTTTATTCAATTTTTCTCAAAAGCACTTGGAAACCAAGCACCAAAAACATATCATCAACATCTTCAGTACTTCCCCATTACCACCAATCCAACTGCAACATAGCAAATCAACCATACATTCATAAATTTAGAAGCTTATCAAAGCAACACTAGAGGTTGACACCAGTAGCTTACTAATGACAACATAATGCAACTAATCAAAGAATCATCAAGGACAATACCAACTCAATACCAATTGCACATCCTTGCAACAAAATCCTTCTCATATAGTTGACACAAATGACAACACAAGATTTTTGACATCAATGAGAACACAAATATGTTCATACTTGCAACATCTCCCTCATTAGTTAGCAGCTGAAATTTGAAAATGTATGCTAGAAAGGAAATCTAAACCATTTGTATCTCTGATTCATTAAGCTCATGCTAGCTAAATATGTAACATGTAACTCTGTCTTTATGTATAAATTGCAAATGGAAAAATATTATCATTACATGGGATTATCCAATGTGAAATCGTTACTTGAATCATGTAATATTTCTTTATAAATGCAATGGGAGTTTGGAATGGGATTATTTCAAATATGCATCTATGTATTGAATAGAAAAGAAAAAATTTATAGCTATATGTTGGTAAATGTAAACTATTCACATGTGGGTTAAAACATAATTAAATTCACCTGGGTAAAACATTGGGCTTGCTACACATGGTATCAGAGCTACTAGGTGTAGCTCTGGAACCTATGTGCACGCTATTCTTTCATCCAACATTATATGTTTTGAATTCTTGTGCCAAGATGGTGCATCTTAAGATGATTACAAGAAAGTTAGTAATCTGTAATGAGTGTTACCTCAAGGCCAAGAAAAGGAGGGAAGCCATTGTTAAAACCATAGAGGGGACCAATTACGACAACACAATATGGCTGAGTGACGCTGACAACATTAGTCATGCCCTATCACATGTTAGTCAAGAAGGAAAGAGGATGCATAAGGTTGCTAACTTGGTTCATCCTATCTCCTACAAAGTCAAATTCTCTACTAATTTCTAGGGATATGCCCTCGAAATGGAGTGTTAGTCTTGCCATGATCTAGGGACCCTCATGTACTTCCACTATCAAAAGTTATTATAATCACCTCAAGTGGCGAATTGGAGTGTTATGTACCCCGAAGCTATGTATCTGAGAGTAGGTCCGAAGGTTATGCACCCTTCGACAATGAATGTGAACAACAATTAGAGGGATACATCCCACTTAGTTATGTATCAAAAAGTGAATCTAAGGGATATTCTCCCCTAGACTATTTGAATAGTCACTCTATGTAAATTTAAGGATATTTGAAATCCTTTTTGTATTAATAAAATTTTGATTTGGAAAAATTGTGCAAAGAACTCTTCTTTCAACCTCTTTATGCATGAATGGATATTTTTTGAAGTATTTATTTAAAAAGTTAAGTAATCCATCATAGGATCTAATTGAAATGAAACCTCCAAGTAAACCACTATTTATGAAAATGGTAAGAACAAGGACCAACCTTGGGGGTAGTCAAGAGGTAGGCCAAGGAGCAAAAAAATATGAGGCTAAATTGGATCATATTTTGGCCATTATGAATGAGACCAGAGAAAGAATTGGGAACCTCGAGCATGAGGTAATGGGAAAAGAAAGGAAAGAACAAGAAGTTCCTAACAGAAGAAGAGAAAAATTATCATGATCATACTCAATCAAGTGTACATGAGGATGATGAATCACATTCTAGATCAGATGGGAGCAAAAGGAAATGACTTGTGACTGAGTTATCTCAAGACATGAGAAAGGTTGCCCCTGGGTAAACCCACAAAATTGGTTTACAATTCTAGTGAGGAAGGAAAATTGCAAAAACACTCCTATGATTTTATTTTTCTATTTAGGGGTTCGCACAAATTGGGGTGTTCGAATGGACCCAAAAGGGGTTCAAATGGACCCTGGTTTGAGCGAACCATATTAAATGATGGGTCCCACTTTTTATGCATTTTTTTTATGAAGACAATGGAAAAGAGGGGGTTCAATCGAACCTGGGTTCATTTGAAGCCCCCTTTTCCCCCTGCTTCCCCCCTTCTCCCCCTCTGGCACCTAATTTCTACAGAATTTTTCCCTTCGAAGCTTGAGTTAAGGATGAAAATGGAGGAGACTTCATAGACCCAACTGGATGATGGTAGTCCTCAAAATGAGCTATCCATCAAATATAATTTTAATATGTTTTGGTTTTATTATGTATTTGTTTTTTTAGTTTGATTAAACATGGGTTTTTCATCGAAAATCAAGCTCTTTGTTCTGTACATGTGGAAAAATAGCAGACTATCAAAATAAAAATTTGAAAATATGTGTAGGCTAGGTATTGATGTCCTTGATCCATTAAAAAAAAAGAGTTTAATTTCTATACATACAAAAAAATTATGTTGTATATGCTCCGCCTATTTCTGAATTGTAATTGGTTTGACTTCGAAACTTGTTTAAGGAAAAAATATTCAATAAAACACTATGAAACCAAATGAAAGGGTTAGATATCATAGTTACAAATCTAAATTCAAAAAAAATAGAATTTTATCCTTCATAGAAAAAAAATAATGTTGTATACGGTGAGCATCACTCCTTAAAAATGGTGTTTACTAATAAAAACTAGTTTTCGAAGGAGATGGAAAAAGAAGTGCAATCTGATTCCAAAAATTTTGAAAAAAATATATTTAGAATTTGCAGAAAAATATCACAAATCACTAATTTTCATCATCTTTAAATTCCTCATGGTTTAGCCACTATAGGTGCCTGAAAGTGAAGATTTAGTTAGAAAAAAATCAGTTCAGTGTCTAGGTTGGCCAAAAATTGTAAACCAGTATTATGGGATCACCCCCCTCCTAAGTTTGAGGGAACCACTAGTGTTGATGTAGTTGAGGCATGGCTCACAAAAATGGAGAAGTATTTTGAGATTAGGAATTACTCTGAGGTAACCAAGACAATATGGAGAGCTTTTTCAATTGGCAAGAGAAGCATCCTTCTGGTGGATGAATAAAAATATGGAGCTTGGGTTAAGTTCCTTAAGTCTTACTTGGAGTGAATTCATGGAGATTTCAAAAAATGGTTGCTACCTCAGTTGTGTTATGAATATAAGCTTACTAATTTATAGAACTTGAACCAAGGAGATTCCTCTATAATCAAGTATTGGGAGAAATTTACTCGTCTCTGAAAGTACGTACCCATGTATCAAAAGGATGAGTGGTTTCGCGTAAGGAAATTCATCTTAGGCCTCAACACCCAAATCAAAGGAGAGGTATACATGCATAGTCCTACAACTATGGATCTAGTGTACAAGAAAGCCATTAAGCAAGAGTAGAGGCTTAAAGCTATCTCAAACTACCGTGAGAAGAATTGGAAAAAGTTTAATTGGTTAGAGAAATGTCAAGCAACATTTGACCAACTCAAGGAGAAGTTGACCACAACTCCAATATTGAAAGTACTAGATCCAAATGGTTATTTTATTTTCATAAGAGATGCTTTAGGAGAAGGTTTGGGTGGAGTTTTGATGCAAGATGGGTGATTCATAGCCTATGAGTCAAGGAAACTGAAGCCTTACGAGAAAAATTATGCTTCACATGATTTAGAATTGGAAGCAGTTGTCCATGCATTATAGATGTGGAGACATTATCTATTGGGGAGACCTTTTGAACCGAAGACTGATCATCATAGTCTGAAGTATTTGTTTACTCAACCTAATCTGAATGCATGACAAAGAAGATGGTTGGAATTGATATTTGACTATGATTTTAACATAAATCATATTAAGGGAAAGGAAAATCAAGTACCAGATTCCCTAAGTTGTAGGAGGCATATCCCCTTGATGATATCAATTTAGACCAATTTCAAGGGTTAAGTGTTGCATCAATCCAAGGGTAACAAGTACTATGAGCAAGTCAAGCAAGCACTCTCGGATAATCCATAAGACCCAAGGTATGAAGGATTTCACTTTGAATCAGATGGTTATCAAGGTTTAAGGGAAGAATCTATGTACCTAACTCTAAGGAATTAAGGAATTTAGTGTGGAAATAAGTCCATACCGCACATTATTCTGGACATCTCGGACTAACTAAGTTGTTCATTGATGTTAAGCCATTATATTTCTAGAAAGGAATGAAAAGGGATGTTACAAGATTTATATCAAGTTTCTTAGAATTTCAAAGGGTTAAGGTAGAGCATCATCACCTTGCAAGACTTTTGTATCCTCATGAAGTTCTAGAAAGAAAGTGGCAAGTCATTAACATGGATTTTGTGCAAGGTCTTTCTATGTCAAGGAATAAGTATAATGCTATTCTAGTAGTGGTGGATAAGCTTACAAAGGTAGCTCATTTTATTCCAAGGAATCTAACGGATGAAGCTCCTATTAGAGCTTGAAATTTTATTCATGAGGTATTTAGGTTACATGGGATTCCTGAGAAGATTATTTTTGATAGGGATGCTCATGTAATGTCTAGGTTTTGGAAAAATTTGTTCTCTTCACTTGGGAAATAATTGAACATAAGTTTAGTATATCATCCGAAAACTGATGGTCAAATTGAAAGGGTGAACCAAGTGTTAGAGGATCTACTGAGAATCTATTGCATGGATCAACAATACAGGTGGGAAGATTACCCACCTTTGGTAGAATTTATACATAATAACTCTTATCATTTTGCAATTAAGATGTTTATGTTTAGCTGAGATAAGCTAGAGGATAGGATAAGCCTTGGGTTGGAAATGCTACCAGAGATGGAGGAGGAAGTTGGTATAATTAGGCAAAGGTTAGCAAAAGCTAATGATATGTAGAAGAGTTATGCATATTTCAAGCGGGTACCTAGGCATTTCTTAGTAGGAGAGAAAGTTTGGTTAAGAGTTAAACCTCAAAAGAGTTCTATAAAATTTGGAAAGTCATCCAAACTAGCTCCATGTTATGTAGGTGCTTTTGAGATTCTCAAGGAAGTAAATCCTGTTGTGTATAGAATTGCTTTGCCATCAACTCTTGCTAGGATGCACAATGTATTTCATGTGTTGTACCTTAAGAAGTAAATGCCAAGGGATAATCATGTTATTGATTGGAATGCTTTACAGGTATAGGACACAAGAGTGGTAACAATCGAGCCTCTCAAGGTGCTCAAAACATGTAAAATTTACTTACATAATAAAGAGGTTTTGCAATGCAAGGGCCAATTGGATCAGTATGTAGAAGATTCTACCACTTGGGAGGACTATGTTGAGATGAAGCAAAAATTTCCACATGTTTTTGTAGACTTTGAAAGTTCTTGAAACAATGTTTCTATGTTTTATGGTTATGTTCCATGTTTGATACTTAAAATCATTGGGGATGATGATTCACAAGGGGGGAATATGTTGCACCCCATTATATTGTTACCTATTTACTATTACATTGATGAGTTAAAATACTTTAATACATGAATATGCTTTGTATATATATATTGATGTAAATATGATGAATGAATGTGCAATTCAATGTGGATGTTTTTCAATCCTTTGATAATGAATGATATATGATGCATATGAATGCAATTTTATTAGCTAACTACTATGGTGATGCAATAAGTTGGAAGCATGAAATGAATCAAGCCTCCAGAAGAGAGGGGGAATATCACTCAAGAGAAGAACTTGGTTTGGTAACCCTTAATATGCCTATTTGAGCTATCACACACTCACATCCTAGTTTGTTCGAGTTGAGTCAAGTTAGTTAGGAAATGGTAAGTAACCTTCGGTCATTGAATGTGAATTTTTTGCATGGTTTTTGTTTTAGTTTTTTATTATTCTTGATTTGGAGTTTGTGATTAAGCCTTTGTGTTAATTGTAAGTTATTTCTTCATGTGTTCATATTTATATATTAATCAATGAGTATATACACATAGAATGTAAATATGTATATATGTACATATTTACAATAACTCATACATATGAATGTATACTTGCATGTGTATACATAGGTAGACGCACTTATGCATACTCATGTATGGATATACCATATGCGTGAGAATATCGATTGCAAAAATATGGAATATATATATTATGTATATATATCGATTGATGAATATGTGAATATATGTGTTTTCTATGGGTATTAAGATAACAATATATGTATATATTATTGTAGTAACAAAAAATGTATCCCTTTTTCCTTAATTTGGGAATGAATTAATAAAATGGACTTAATGATGCCTTATTTAGGGTGTTGTAAAGTGTTTAATTGTACTTTCACACTAATCTAGGGCTTTAATTAATTAATTGAGCTTAATTGGCCCCTTAAATTAAAATCCAAGCCTTATTTATTGCATTTTTTGAGGGATAAAACCTAACACTCATTCTAATATTTCACAACACTTAATTTGGAAAGGTTTGTGTCCTAGGATGGTGATCACCTGGGACCCATTCACCACCTCATGAATTGGTCCTCACTAGGTCCTAGGACCCCTTTTTGGCATGTTATTTTGCATTCCCTGAAATAGGTCCTAGTTAAGTATGTTAGGACCCATTCACCCTATGGTGAATGGGTCATCCTCAACTTAGGACACCCCCTTTTGGATATGCTTCTAGTGGGATTTTAATAATTTCAAACCCTAGTTTTGACGTCGGCTTGTGTTATTTGAATTTCAGATTTAAATCTTAAGTATAAATATAAGGTTAATTCACATAGTTTCATCTAAGCTTTCAAGTATTCAAGCATTATAGAAAACTTATGATCGAGAGAATTTCAAGAGAATTTCAAAGGAATTCAAGGGAAAATTATTAAAGTTTATTGCAGCAATCAAAGATCATATCATCATGTCAATGGAATAGTGCATCATTCATGTTGTTGAGCTAATGTGTTGATGTAGCATTGAAGATCCAATTCAAGCATTGTTTCATATCCAAATTCAAGATCAAGATCTACATTCCTTAAAGCCACTTCATGCTAGATTTTTGGTTTGTACTCCAAAACTTCATCAAAGGTATCATTATTTCATGTTTCAATGTTTCATCATAAGGTTTAATTACCAAAACGGGGTTTGACCAAGGCAAACCCCTATTCCCTAATAATCAACAATTTTTCTCCTCTTTGATGTGTGATTGCAGGTTCTAAATTGAAGATCAAGTGGAGAGCCAAATATTCAAAGTTGCAAAGCTATACAATTTTTCACCTTTCTTGCAAGATCACTGAAAGTACTCTAAAAAAATTATTTCCAACCTTCAGGAGCTAAACACTTGGGATATGGGTGTGTATACATTGAAGAATAGGATCTTGAAACTGATTTTCTAGAACCCTAGCAGGGACCCATTCACCACTGGGCAAATTATTCCTTAGTGAGTCCCGAAACAACACTTTTCCAAAAAGGTACACATCATTTCAACATCTTACACCCTACCTTTTTTACTGTTATAACAATTAGGTTTGTTTTTTGATTATTATTTATGCATTATACCCCTCATAATTGAGTGAAATAGCTAGTCAATAATTGGGTGCACCAATTTGGTAATCTCATTTGGTGATTGCACCCTCTTTTTCTTTGTTTCATTTTTTTGAACCTGACCTCTTGAGCATTGTAGTTTTCTGAATTTAGGAGTTCTTTTCATCTAATATTAGATCTTGCATTCATTTGCATTCATTTTCATTGAATTAGATCTCATTTAGGGTGCCTTAGTTTGCATTGAAAATTTGCATTTCATCTAGGGTTTCAGAATTGCATTGTTTGCATTCTTTAAATCTAAAAAATACAAAAAAATAAGTCATCTTTCATATCATTTAGATCATATAAACTTGCATTTGAAAATTGAAAACAAAATTCTATATCAAACTAGGTCTTGTAATTCATCATTTTGTCACGTTTTCAACTTGCATTTCACATTGCATTTACAAAAATCTGAACCTGAAACTTATTGTAGCATACCTAAATTTGAAAATCATTAGAAAACACTTAAAAAACAGTAAAAATAAGTTTCAAAACCCTAATATAGGACCCATTCACCCTAGGGTGAATGAGTCCCTAATCAAACCTAAATCTGCATTTCTAGAAATTAAAATCTTCTGTTTCGTGCTTCTATTTGTTGTTGTCAGATCTGTGTTTCAATTTGTTGATTTTTTGTTTCATTCATTTCAGTAGATCTAGCTTAATTTTCTTTATTTAGTGCATTTTCTAAATTCAAAATTTCATTTACAACATTTCATTTTCAAATATTTGCATAGTGTAATCAACAAATTTCCTTGTTTAGAATCTGAAAAATTGCATTTACACAATTCATTCTAGGTCCTTGTATTGCATTTCAAGCCTCTTTCCATTTTGGGTTTGCACACTAAGTTTGTAAAACTTGTATGAGCTTTACAACTTGGTGTACTATTAGCAATGTTATCGTAAGATATACTTTGAGACTCATGTCATCCCGCGATATACCATTCACTGTAGATCTTGGGTTTTCTAGCTCTCTTCCTAATAGTGTTGATAATCCACCCCCTATGGATCATAGTATGCATACTTCATTTCCAATGACTTATCTACCTACAACCAATGTGCATAATGTTAACAACACCATCCCTACATCACTAGTTTTACTCAAGCTTTTAGGTGTACCCAAAGCCAAGGTGCAACTTCGATTCCTTCTTCTACAAAACTTATTTCCATTCCTACATACACTACTACTCAAGTTACCAAAACAATCCAACCTACTAGCAATGTGAACACTTCCTTAGGTATTTCCATAGGGAATCCTTCTAGCTTTGTGCATTCACATACAATATCTCCTCAACCATCCTCCCTCACAAACTTACAATTCACTTGCCCTTTGTATAAATACACCACTCCAACCTTATTCCCCTCCACATTACAATAACAATGATTCCATCCTTAACACATTTATGAAATCCATGTCATCCCTCCAACAATAAGTTGCAACCTTAAATCAAAACAACCATGGTCACCCTTTGCAATACATCAAAACCAATACGCTATCCTTGGAGATATTGAGAGCACAATACCACAAGGAATAGAAGTTCCCTAATTTGAGAAATATGGTGGGAAAGGAGATCTTGTTAGCCATGTTTTCAATTTTACATTCCTATGTAGTGATTTCATCTTTGAAGATATTCTCTTGGCTAAACTATTCCCTAGGTCCTTGAAAGATACTGCTTTAGAGTGGTTATCTTCCTTACTGAATAATTCAATTGGTTCATTCAATGAGCTTGTTAATACCTTTTACAACCACTTCCACATTCACATGGGTCCCAAGATGACCCTAGATAATTTAATGACATGCAAACAAAAGGATGATGAGAAAGTGACTAATTTCATAGCAAGATACCAAACACTTTATTCACAAGTAAACATTAAGATTCTTGATGCCGACCTTTAATGAATGTTTTTTGCTAACTTACAAAACAAACTCCAAAACAAACTTGAGATGTTGAGATTACCATCCTTTACATAATTATGTACAACCCTTCGTGATTATTAGAATACGACTTATGGTCGTGATGTGAAAAATCCTGCTAGCCATCCTGAAAAGTTTGAATCCACAACTCAAAATAGTTACCAATATTACAAGAAGCAAAAATAGGGGCTTTTTATAACTTAACTCCCCTCAACCAAGTGGCTGCTATAAAGACAACAAATCCTTTTTTCCTTTATGGATAGGAATATAAATTTTACTCATCGACCTGATCCCCTTCATAATATCATGTTGCAACTCATTGAAAAGAATATGCTTTCTTTACCTCTTTTTAAAGAGTGTGATCCTAATCAACCATTCCTACAGGCTTTCGACAAAACTCTTATTCCCATTATCACCAACAAAATGGACATGATACATAATATTTTAGGCATCTTAAACATCATGTGCAAGACTTTATCAATTCTAATCATCAACAAATTGGAGGTGTAAATGATCAAGGTAATAAGTTTGTAGTTACTCCTAACAAAAAATTATAAATATTTACAAATCCCATGCCAAAACATGCTATTTAATTTATCAAAGCTAGTGAAACAAAGAATGATGTGATGAATGTTCATGCGGATGATGAAAACATAAAAGATGAAAATGAAGAAAAACCAATTAAAATGGTAGCAATTATCGAAGCTAAACCTCGTAAGGGCTCAACCAAAATTCCTCTTGATATTGCTTTCTCACAAAATACATACTTAAACATGCACCCTATGGTCCTCTTTACATAGCTGGAAGAATCAATGACAAGCCCACTAATGGGACATTGATTGATCCCATTTGTTGAGAGAATGTGATCACTAAGGAATTCTTATTTATGCATGAAATCTATCAAGATACATATGATAAATTGAAAGCATGGATCAAGATGAATAATGGTTTTTCTTGTCCTATGATAGGCTCAATAGAACTTCCTTAAAAATTTTGACTGAAAACATTAATTGTCTCATTCACCGTCATCCCATAATCAAACCAATTTTATGTGAAGTTAGGCTATCCATGGCTTTTCTCCATGAATGAAATCCCCTTGGTTGTGCATAAATGTTTAAAGTTTCCTTTTGGAAATAATATCTTTATTGCGCATCATAGTGGCTTTAATACTGTGTCTTCCTAAGGGAAATTTTCATCGGATTTCTTTTGGCCTGAGCCTATTGAACCTATTAGACCTCGTGAGGAATTCTTTTTCAATCCTATAAAAACTTCAAGGCAAAGCGTATAGCAGAATTATCTCTTAGAAAGATAACTCAACCCATGATTGAGCCACCTATCCTTGATGAAACAATGATTGAACCAAAATTCCTTCCAAACATCCAAGAGAAACCTATGCCAAAACCTCCTATAAGAGACCATGAGACAACCAAAAAAATCCTATAGTGCCTCCTAAAATTAAACAATTTTACAAACCTAAAGAGAAAGTGGTCGAGCAACCTCCTATGATTCTTTCCATTCCCCCTAAGGGAAGAAAAGAAACCTATGTTTGATAAACTGCTCCTACACAAAAACTAATTGACAACAAATTGAAACGAAACCAACATGTTAGAGAGTGTAGGCATAGACGTCATGCTATTGCCCGTATGTTACAAAATCAAGAAGAAAAGAGCAACATAGAAAATCAAAATCCAAACTTACCTAAATCTATGCATGATGAATCTATACCCTTTCCACAACATAAACAAGAACCATCCATGGACATTATCATTCGAACTTCTATTGTGATTAATCTAGATGATAACATTGACATTGCAAAGCTTGATGAACAAGTGCATAACAAATTGAAAACATTTTTTTCTCTTCTATAATATTAAATGAAAAATCTCCTAAAACAAGTGTGGAACTTGGTGCTTCCCCTAGTTCGACACTTGTTGTTGTACCTTTGGCTATTTTCCACTTTCCGTTTATGCCAATCAAGATTGGGATGTGGACGACGTACTATAGGTTGACTCGCATGTGCCTTACTAGTCTTTTGCATTTTTTTCTTTTTCATGTTTCTTTATGTGATTGCATGTGCGTAATGTGATCCCCCGTGATGTTTTGTTTGATGTATATCTCTCTTGTTGTGCATTCCTCTATATGTATCTACATTCTTCTATATGTCATAAGATTTTTATATTTTTCGCTTGTCTGGTGTTTTCCTTTTGGGGATGACGCAAGGTGTTGAGACATTTAGGTCTCTTCCATGTTGACCCAAAATTCTTTTTCTTTATTTTCACTATCTTTGTGTCATTCTTCTAGTTCTATAAGTATTTGGGGAGTGATGACATTTGTGCGCTCTATAGAAACATTGTAGCAAAAACATACTGACCTTGAATCCATAGATCCCTTGTGTATTTATGGGGGCAACCCCTCCCTCCTTATTCATGGCGTAAATTTAATTCAAAAAAATATAAATTGGCATAGGGTTTTTTGAGGAAAGATATCATGTCTTAGGAGTAAAAATTGGCTACTTTAAAGCAGTTGCTCATAGCAATGGTGTTAGTAACCACTTTAAAGTGGGGGCATACATTGATGAAATCTTTCGACATTCTACACATTTCATGGTGTGATTTTCTTTTTCTTGTGATGCATCCTTTTCTTAGTGGTGTCATTGGGTTTGATGTCCTTCAAGAGTGTGATATGTCTAAGCATACGACTTTCCCTTAATGGCATGATGTGAAGCGATGCATCCCGTAAGTGGCAATTTGATATTCTTGACTTGTCCTCTCTTGGAGACATTATGCATGATGTTCCCTAAGGAGAAGACCTTACACGAAGCAAGATCCCCTTGAACAAAAACCTATAAACATAATATTCA
The DNA here is from genome assembly GCA_007115665.2 of Sequoiadendron giganteum. Taxonomy (NCBI): domain Eukaryota; kingdom Viridiplantae; phylum Streptophyta; class Pinopsida; order Cupressales; family Cupressaceae; genus Sequoiadendron; species Sequoiadendron giganteum. Next base: position 313,913,964 of record CM021103.1, read on the forward strand.
AAAGAATTAAACATTGTGGTGCCTTATTGAAGTTGTCAAGAGGATAACTTTAATATGGTATGGGAGCCTAATATGGTTCTCTCATTTTCCACCCTTTCAGGATACTCACCTAGTGGGTGACCTGAGGTTCCACTACCCCAAAGTGAGTTGTGTGTTGTTTGCATAGTGGACATCGTGTTCTAATTATGAATTTTTTTGGACAAACAACTTAGAACTATCCCACATAACATTGGATAGTTTTTTGAGGCTTGACACTTCCCCTTTTTTTCAGACAAACAACCACGTTCCACATCACGCTGGAATGATCGAAGCTTGATACTTTGTTTTTCTTGGTATTCGATAGGGTATGATTGTGTATCTTTGTCATTGTTTCATACATAGGTTTCTTGAATGTCTAATTTAGTATGAGTTTAACACAAGGTCATACTCCCACTAAAGTGGGGGGAAAATGTAGTAATGGAAAAAGTATCCCTTTTTCCTTAATTTGGGAATGAATTAATAAAATGGACTTAAATGATGCCTTATTTAGGGTGTTGTAAAGTGTTTCTTTGCACTTTCACACTAATCTAGGGATTTAATTAATTAATTGAGGTTAATTGAGATTAATTGGCCCCTTAAATTCAAATCCAAGACTTATTTATTGCATTTTTTGAGGGATAAAACCTGACACTCATTAATAATATTTCACAACGCTTAATTTGGAAAGGTTTTTGTCCTAGGATAGTGACTTGGGACCCATTCACCACTTGGAGAATGGGTCCTCACTAGGTCCTAGGACCCCCTGTTGGCAATTTTATTTCACATTCCCTGAAATAGGTCCTAGTTAAGTATGTTAGGACCCATTCGCCATCCTCCTTAACTTAGGACACCCCCTTTTGGATGTGTTTCTGGCTGGATTTTAATAATTTCAAATCCTAGATCTGATGTCGTCTTGTGTTATTTGAATTTCGAATTTAAATATTAAGGTAAGTATAAATATAAGGTTAATTCACATAGTTTCATCTAAGCTTTCAAGTATTCAAGAATTATAACAAACTTATGATCAAGAGAGAATTTCAAGAGCATTTCAAAGGCATTCAAGGGTAGATTATTGAAGTTTATTGTAGAAATCAAAGGTCATATCATCATGTCAAAGGTATAGTGCATCATGCATGTTTTTGAGTTAGTTTATTGATGTAGCATTAAAGATCCAATTCAAGCATTATTTCATATCCAAATTCAATATCAAGATCTTCATTCCTTAAATCCACTTCATGCTAGATTGTTGATTTTTACTCCAAGACTTCATCCAAGGTATCATTGTTTCATGTTTCAGTGTTTCATCATAAGGTTTAATTACCAAAACAAGGTTTGACCAAGGCAAACCCCTATTCCCTAACAAGCAACAACATTAGTTCTCTCTTTGATGTGTGATTGAAGGTTCTAGATTGAAGATCAAGTGGAGAGAAAAATTGTCAAAGTTGCAAAGTTGTAAAAGTTGTCACCTTTCTTGCAAGATCATTGAAAGTACTCTACAAAATTTATTTCCAACTTTCAAGAGCTGAACACGTGTGATCTAGGAGTGCAGACATTGAAGAACAAGATCCCAAAACTGATTTTCCAGAACCCTAGCAGGGACCCATTCACCACTGGGAGAATGAGTCCTCAGTGAGGCTCAAAACAACACTTTTCTAAAAAGGTACACATCATTTCAACATCTTAAAACCTACCTTTTTACTGTTATAATAGTTAGGTTTGTTTTTTATTGTTATTTATGCATTATACCCCTCATAATTGAGTGAAACAACTAGTCAAAATTGGGTGCACCCATTTGGTAATCTCATTTGGTGATTGCACCCTCTTTTTCTGTGTTTCAATTATATATATTAATACATATGTATGAGGGTACATCAAATACATACATATTAATATATGTATATACATATATATAATCATTAATATATTTATGTGATTGGTAAAATGATTTAAAAAACATATATATATAATATGCATCAATATATATGTAAAAGTATTTTGAAATGTTTAAAAATAAATATATGCGCATATATTTAGCGTGAACCATACTATAATCTTGGCTCATTTAAAAGCTAGAGAAGTAATACTAATATGGGAACACATATAATGAACATATGTACATAAGCAAAGATAGCACATAATCTTGTAATTAAATATAAAGTGAATGAAAATAAAAAGGAATATGCAAGCACATAAACTTTCACTATGGTAAACATTGATATGCTGCAAAAATTAACATGCACATCATGATATGGAAAGTCAACAATGCCAAAATAGGAGAATAAACCAAATAGAAGTCTTAGACCAACACACAAAAAAATAAGTATGCAAACTTTGTCAAAGCCAAAGCTAGTTGAATCTCATGAAGGTAGTAGACTTGAAAAACGAAACCTGTAGATATGTATTTTTGTGTTATTGACTTGATAAAAGATTCATGTTGTCACTTGAAACATGGTGACTCATCCATTTTAAGAAGCTGGAAACATTTGGACTATTTATGTTGCAAATTCTAAGCTTAGAGCAGCCACGTCTCATTTTGGTTGACTGAGTCGATGCATTTTAGAGGAAGAATTAGTCTTTTTGTTGAGTTGTGGCAGAAAGGAGAGAAAAGGTGGTAGATTTAGTAGCTTGTTTGTAGCATTGATTTTCTCATATTTGTGTATATATATAGATGAAAATTCTCTACCTTTTGTTACATTCACTCATTCATTTTGATTTCTTCTTATTTGTAATTTTGGAGTTTTTTTTATTTTTTGTGAGAGGGAGTTGTTAAGAGTTTAGTGAGGAAAGAGAATTTGTTTTAGCATATTTTCATATTGTTGAGAGCTTTGTGAGAGGATAGGTCTGGAGATAGGTTGATTCTAGAAGGAGCATCAAGCATGGTTGTGAGAGTGAACTTGGGAAGCAATGTCTTCGTTGAGAGCTATAAATTCCAAGCAAGCTGATTTTACTTATTTATTCTTTTTATGTTGAAAATTAATTTTGAATGCAAGTGCTTGAGAGAAGATTGTATTATTTGTTGTGGTGGACTTGTTTGTTCAATCCTTTGATTATTATTGTTTTAAAAGAGCTTGCAAGATCTTTCGATGATTTACTATAAAACCTTAATGGTTGAAACTATAATTAGTTATTATTTATGAATAGATTTTGTGAGAATATAAAGGATAATCTTAGAGTATTAGATCAATACCTAAATTGTCATAGACTATATTTATGTTTCATAGGTTATGAATTTGGGGATTAATATTACCTTGATGTATCATGTTGAGTTTATCATCTGAAATCCTATATGTTCAAGTGTGATTAATTTGGTTATTCCTAGGGTTAGGATAATCTATAGAAGGAAGTAACCTATTGGTCAATTAGCACCGTAGATGAACATCACTTTTAGGATAAGGATATATTATGATTAGAAAGAGTATGAATGGTCATATACCAAGTCGATCTAAGGGGTGGGTGAATGTATGACTTTGCTTATGAGTGGTTGATTATTTTAGACACTTTGGCCAAAGTAGTGTAAGTAGCCACTGTTTGCATTATCAATTCACAGTGAGCCAGGTTTGCATAACTAGGCTCGGAATGTCACACACATAGGTTGTAGCCATTGTATGATACAACTAGATTATGTAGTACACAACACCATGCACATGAAGGCTATTATTATGAGGTTACCAATCCAATCTCTTCATCAAAGGAAGGGCCATATTTCCAATTAGGTAGATGTGCATACGACCGCAATAAGTTTGTGGTTGGAAAAAAAGTGCTTGAGTGATACTCTCCCTCATCAGTTGGCGGTCAATATTTTATTTATCATTTCTAGCTTCTCCGTCAGTTGTGAAACATTGCATATACTCAACAAAATAATTTCCTTCAACATTATTCACATGATATTTCAATAAAAAATCTATATTAACTATAAAAATCCTCTTTGGATTTATGAATACATAATTTGGAATGGATTTTTTCTATTAATTTTATTTACAAATTCATTACATAAAATTTTGGCCAATGGTCAAACCAAATCCTGCTAGTTACGCTTTGTACCAACCAAGCATCTCAAAAAATCTCTAAGATCCTATTGACAGCTTCAATCTACCCATTCATTTATGGATGATATTTAGAGTTTTATTTATTTTCAAATTATTCCAAAGGATTATTTAAAAACCATGCATAAACTTGGTGTCATGATCTAAAACTATACTTTTGGGTAAACCATACAACTTGATAACCTCCATAAAGAACAAATTAATTTTTTTTGTGGAATAATTATTCTACAAGCTATAAAATGTGTCATTTTGAGAACCTATCAACAATAACATAAATTTAAGCATTAATTATTTGTGTTCTTAGTAACCCACGAACAAATTCAACACTAATATTATCCCATAATTTCTTAGGCAATGGTAATGGCTAACACAATATCATATTTTAACTCTATCCTTTGGTATACTAACAAAATTTATATCCTTACATAAATTTCATATACTTCAATCTCCATATTTTTCTAGTAGTACCTAACATTTGGGTGGGATAAAGTCTTATTCACTCTAAAATGTCTAGCCAAACTATGAATATGATTTTATTTTCTTGTGTTATTTCATCAATCCTTGAGGTATTAAAATATGTTATTCTTTGAATAGTAGTCCATCTTGAATGATGTATTTCACCCATGGTTTCATATACATGCTAATGAACTCAATACTTGTTGTCTAGTCATTCTTAAAATTATGGTATTCCTTATACAACTCCTCCATGGCATCAAAATCAACAATTATAGCCCTTATGTAAGTCAACAATGTTTCTCTTCTACTTAAGTCATTATTTACCATGTTTGAACCATCACTTATGTTGGTGTAATTAAATATTTTGTACCTTGTCCTAGGTCATAATTACACCTTAGTTAATTTTACTTAGGGACCACATAGGAGTTGTTGGAGAATTTCCAGCTTTGGTGGACTTATCTTCTTATTACTTTATCACCTCCACCTTTCATGGACATATCGTGTGATTAGGGTTCCAACTTTTGTGGGTGATCCACTATTTGTGGTGGTTATCACATTATCACCTTTCCACTTTAGGTGGAGTGATAGCTTTTCATTGTTGTCTCATGTCATAAGATTACGACACTTGTCATAATCTTATGCACTCCTATGTTCTCACCTTGGCTATATAACCAAGGGGTCTCTCATTGTACATATACACATTGAAGCATTATCATTGACATTGAATACAGTTTATTCTTGTCATATTATTTTCTCTCTTCTTTGTGCTTTCTATTTGGTCCATAGATCTTGGCATCCATAGCCAATTCTAACAACTTATATTTCTAATGACAAAATTGTAACCATTGAATAAACCAGATACTAAGAGGGGTGAATCAGTATCCACTAACTCTTATTGAGCAATCACAATTAATTTATTTCATTATAGAATAGAAAAGAGCAATAACACAACATGACATTCATAACACTGAAACACCAAATTTTACGTGGAAAACTCAATGAGGGAAAAACCACGGTGAGGATTAGCTCACAATATATAGTTATATCAAAAGGACTGGCTCACTGCCAGATACAAAAGCTCACTGCTTACAGAGGACTTGCTGTCCAAAAAGGAGGCTCATTGCCTACAGAAATGTATAAACAAAATTTGGCTAACCGCCAAAGTTGAACTAATGAAGATACACCTTAAATTTTGATTTAGTTCGCTATATTCTTAGAGTGTTCACTCACAGACTGATCTCCAATTCACACACTTATACTTCTCTTTTTATCATTTGCATCACACATCATAAAACCTTGCATGTCTCTCTCTCTTTTCTCTATGTTCAGATCTTCTAAACATCTTGTATATATACCCGTATGCAATAGTTAGGTCGGCATCAAAAGATAATTCAATCATTTCAAAGCATCATGAAGTTAGTTGGGACCAAGGCTAGGTCTTCACATATAATTCGTAATCCAATTGACTAGATATTAGGTCGGCCAAAACTTAATACCGAAATGTAAATACAAAAACTGATGCTAGTGCATCCCCCAAACATTTAAGAATGCATACATACATGCTTCCAACCATTATAAACCTTTTCCAAAAACCTTAGATCATACCGAATATCGGAGAGCATATGTGGACCAAAAATACCAAAATTACCGGATCAAATACCAGATGGGATAAACTGGTTCTGCACATCGGTACAGGGTACTAGAACAACATACTGACATCAATGACAACCTAAGACACATTTCCAACAATCTCCCCCTTTTCCATTGATGGCAACATAAAAAAAATCCAATTCAAAAATTCATATCTCTCCAATATCTCTCCTAAAAAAATACTTCATCTTCTCTTATCCATATCTCTCCTCAAAACTCCATATCTCTCCCTAAAACTCCATATCTCTCCCCCTTTGACATCAATGGTGAAGGGCACCAAAATAAAGAGAAAAAAATGACATGGTGACATTCAAAATTCCAAAAAATTCAAAACTTCCAATTCTTCAAACCAGAAAAAATTGTTTTTATTTCAAATACCTTTTTGTACCTTTCTTTGATCACCAGAAGCAGTTTCTTCCATTCCAGAATAGCAGAGTCCATTCTTGTAGACACACTTTCCCACAACCAATATTGTGAAGGAGGAATACCAATCTGAGGATGAACATTTTTTTTCACAGTCTTCAACATCAAAGAGTATTCTGACAAGATGGTCTAGCCAGACCTCAACAATATCCTTTAGAAGCCAAAAGGTCTTCACAACATCCTTTGGAAGCTAGAAGGTCTTCACAACATCCTTTAGAAGCTAGAAGGTCTTCACAACATCATCGCTCTTTCTCTTCGTAATAATCGTTTCATCTTGCAACTCACCAATTCTCAATCTTTGTTTCCCATCTTTGTTCGCAAAGATGTCAAAGTTCTTCCCAATACTGTTTACCTCAGATTCTATTGCTTCAATTTTGCTTCAAAAATTATCAACTGCTGCAAGGCCACCAAAGGTAATACTTGTAAATAATAGTCATTTATTTCATGCACTCCTTTGTTTCCACAATCAACTCAATTGACCTCTATTTTTCTTTAGTACATCTCTTTTCAATAAGAGCTTCCAACTTGCATCCTTCCGGACCTACAAACAACATTCTTTCTTCAATCACTTCAACTAGATTCTCAGGCAGAGAATCAGAAACAACAAAAACATCAATATTATTGTGAAACAGATACTCAATCAGAGCATCATCAACTTTAAGCCCGTCAACCGGAGAGGGTGTACTCCAAAATTCACCAAATTTCTTTATTTTTCCTTTATTTCACATAGACTTGATGTCATATGGATCAAAAGATTTAGATCTAGGTAGAGATTCTTCTTCTTCTTCCAACTCTTCAGGAATAACAACTTTTATTTTCCTCGATTTTGGAGGGGAATCACTAACAACAACTTCCAATTCTTTCGTACCGGAAGAGGAACCTTCCTCAAATCAACTAGGCATAACTTCACCGGATCTCACTACATTATGCAACAATAAGAAAAATTTCTTGCATGCACTCTCTTTATCCTCAAGACTCTCCAAATGTCTGCGAATTTTTTTTTCAATGGGAATCCTAGATTCCCACACAACATCTTTATTTCCCGGTAGGTATTTCAGAAAATAAAGAACCAAACATGTAAGCAATGATCCAAAATGAAATGGATATCCTTCTTTCAGTGACAATTGAATGTTCTCAACCAGATTCTCAAGAATTAGCTTACATAAATCAAATTGTATGTTCTCCTTAACCATCTTATACACCAAATATATTGCAATAGTTGAATTAGAACTTTCTCTATTCTTGAAAAATATTTTATACGAAATACCGTATGCAACATACCTAACCAAAGAATCAACAATAGTATCAATCAATAGTTTATGGGGATCCTTGTCAACTCTCGTCAATTCCTCTACTTCCTTGTATTTAATCATCTTTCGTCCAAGAAGTTATCCAACAATGCACAGTTCGGTAACTGCTTCGATCACATCCTTCGAGAGAAGATAAGATTTGTCCAATATAATGTTGTCATACTTGAATTTTCCCAAGAGAAACAAAATAAATTCTTTATCGGGAAACCGAGGGAACTCTCCCTATATGTCCAAACCTAGGGTTTGCAAGTTCTGAAATTCACTCGGTTCCAATCCTAATTCCAGTTTCTTGATCTTCCGATTATCGAATTCATCTAGCTTAAGTCCTTTCAACTTCAGAGGAGTATTCCTACTTGATCCTCTGATAGAACTTTCCATTATAGCTCTTATATAATAGAAATTCTTCTATTACCTTCTTCTGTTGTCACGAGATAAGGAGACTTCCAACACCTGATTTCGAATATCCATAATGTTCTCTTCGACACTCTTTGACTCACTTCAGAAATGCTTTGAGAGAGTTCCAAATTGCTCTACAATTCCATATAATTTAATGATGATAAAAAATGATTCAAGAAACTTCCTTTATATTCCATTGTTTTTCCCTAACTCACATTAAATGCAAAAAGTTGTCAAAATTTTCTTCCATTTCGACTGAGAAATCCTAATTCACTTCGCAAAAGAACATGCTTGCATCTTTTCTATGGATTCCTTTTGCAACATCTTAGTCCTGAAAAAAATCATACCATATCCATGTGCTAGCACCTGACATGCCATACTTTTGGGGGTTTAATTGATTTTTTGATAATGCTCCCCCTAAGACTAGACTAGGTCTAGTTCCCGGAGGAAAAATCTGCACCGGATGAAGGTACAGACACATCAGTAGTCTCTGATTCTTATTTATTTTTCCATATCTTGCTCATTTCCTACTCAATCTCTTCCTTTTCAATCTTTTCAACTGGTTTATCATTCTTCACTGGAGTATATTGCTTTCCCTTTTTACTTTTGCAATCTTTCAAAATATTTCTCAGTTTCTTGCAATGATAATAGACAATGTTTCTCTATCTAGTTTGATTTCCATTCATCCCTATTATGCATTGATTGGCTTTATGTCCAAACATGTTATAGGTATAACAATAGCCATCAAAAGATTGATTTATCCTTCCTCTATCAAATTTGTTCATCATCACTCTACTAACCATCCTTACTTGTGATCTGCATTCAGTAGCTTTATGTCCTATCTTCTTGCATGTATAACATTGTTCAAAGAAGGGACCAAAAAGTTTATTTAACCTACTCCTACACTCAGTTGCGTTGTGTCCAAATTTATTACATGAAAAACATACACCATTGAAAGATGATTACCTTTGTGCATTCAGTTGTTTGATAGGTGGTTTCCTTCCAAAATTTATTTTCTACTTTCCTTTATCCCGAGTCTTCTGATTATCTACTAGATTTGAATTCTACATTTTTCCACTAGCTTCATTTCCTAAGCCTCTTTTTTCCTTAGAGGGTTTTTGTCTAGCTATTAATTCATCAAGCTTAGTGGAGCTTGTCTTTAAGTCATCTTCATAGATTTTTGCTTTCTCAAGATCTTTTTTTAGATTCATCACTTCCTATTCAAGTCTAGAGAAAACATCAACATTGCTTTGTATCACTGTCTTCAAACATTCTTTAACTTTCACCTTTTCATCTATCTTCATATTCAATCTGATATTCTCATCATTTGATAGCTTCAATTCTTCACTCACTTCTTTGTATCTTTCTTTAAATTTCTTTAACTTCTCTTTCAATTTACGAACATAGTCATTAGCTTCATCAAGATTCTCCTTCAGATCTCTATTCTCGATTTCAGCCTTGTCAAGATCTTCAAGGGCAATATGGAGCTCTTCTTTATCCATTGTTCAATTTGCAAGATCTCCCTTAAGTTGTTAAACTTCTTCAAAGGAACCAAAAAGCTTTGATACCAATTGTTGAATAAACCAGATATTGAGAGTAAGGGGGGTGAATCAGTATCCACTAACTCTTATTGAACAATCACCATTAATTTATTTCATTATAGAACAGAAAACAACAATAACATAGCATGACATTCATAACACTGAAACACCAGATTTTACGTGGAAAACCCAATGAGGGAAAAACCATGGTGAGGATTAGCTCACAATATATAGTTATATCAAAAGGACTAGCTCACTGCCGGATACAAAATCTTGCTACTTACAAAAGACTTGATGTCCAAAAAGGAGGCTCGCTACCTACAAAAATGTATAATCAAAATTTGGATAACCGCCAAAGTTTAACTGATGAAGATACACCTTGAGTGTTGATTCAGTTCCCTATATGCTCAGAGTGTTCACTCATAGATTGATCTCCAATTCACACACTTATACTTCTTTTCTTTTTCGCATTCGCATCACACATCATAAAACCTTGCACGTCTCTCTCTCTTTTCTCTATGTTCAAATCTTCTAAACATCTTGTATATATACCCATATGAAATAGTTAGGTTGACATCAAAAGATAATTCAATCATGTCAAAGCATCATGAAGTTAGTTGGAACCAAGGCTAGGTCTTCACATATTATTCACAATCTAATTGACTAGATATTAGGTCGGCCAAAACTTAATACCAAAATGAAAATACAAAAACCAATTCTAGTGCATCCCCCAAACATCTGAGAATGCATACATACATGCTTCCAACCATTTTAAACCTTTTCCCAAAATCTTAGATCATACCAAATACCAGAGAGCATATGTAGACCAAAAATACCAGAATTACCAATCAAACACCAGATGGGATAAATTGGTTATGCACATCGATACAGGGTACCAAACCAACATGGTGACATCAATGAAAACCTAAGACACATTTCCAAAAGTAACCTTGTAGGAAATCCACCCACATCATACATGAGTTTAATTTACCTTGATTTCCAATGAATTATAAATCATTGTGAACCTTATAGAGTTTAAATTCATGAGGAAGAAATTAGTATTACCATTTCTTAAACACTTATAAAATTGCATAACACTCTTAGTCATACATTGAATAATCCCTTTTGGCATCATTGAGCTTCTAATTAAAAAATATTTTGGTATTCTCTCTTCACTAAGAATTGATCCAATGGATTTCCTCTTATTTCACAATATACCTAAATTATCTTAACAAAGTCCAATAAGGCTAGCATCAACTCTTCGATGAAATTTTTATTCAAAATTTGAAAGTTATTATTTGTTGCAACTATCTATTTGAATTATTTTTTATTCTTTTTCATGGTTTCATTTATGGGTGTGCATAATCCACTAAAATTTTAAATAAATCTATAGTAAAATCTTGTTAAACCATTAAAAATAGCTTTAAGCATACTCTAGGAATAGGAAACTCCACTATTATCCTTAATTTTCTAGATAATTCAACAACCCCTTATTGGATATAACAATTCCAAAGTAGACTAACTCTTCCTTCATAAATCAAAATTTCTCTAATTGATCTATATTTTTTTCTTCATAAGCCTTTGTGATACTTGCTCAATATGTGACAAATATTCCTCTTTATTGTTTCTATAAATTATTATATATTTAAGTTAAACAATCACATGTGTTATTAAGAAAGTTCTCACTACCTCATTCATTAATTGTATGAATGTTCTAGGAGCATCTATTAACCTAAAGGGACTCATTAACCACTCAACAACCCATCCTTGATATTAAAGGTTATTTTTTTTACCCTCTCCTTAATCCTAATCTTTGATACTTAATTTTCAAATCAATCTTGCAAAACTACTTAGCTTTTCTTAGGTGGACCATAAGATCATCCAATATAGGTACAAAAAATTGATACCTAATTTTTTTTATGGATCATGAATCTATGTCAAATCTCCATTAACAATCCTTCTTGGGCTTCAACATGATTTTCACTATACATGGACTAATACTTTCCCTAATCAATCTCGTTTCCCAAAAACTTATACACTTTCTTATTCACATAATTCTTTGTAGGGGTTCATCCATAAGTATCCTTATAAGTTAAACTTTATAATATCCTCAAACATATTTGATGGATTATACTCCTTGAAAGTGGTATACCTTCTAATATTTATTTTAACACAATTCATAAAATTGTCTCAATAGCTTATTCACTTGTAAAGGTATTTGATTATTTTCATTTATTATTCATATTGCAGCACCTTGAGAATCACTACACATAAAATACATGTTTGAGATTTCATTCCTTCAGAAGTTATTTTCTTGTCACTAATAGTGCCCTCGGAACACTCTTCACATCTTCTTGTTTGGCTGTTGATGGAGTGATAAAAAATTATAACCATTATTCTCCAATTCATAAGTGTTTTCCTACAATCATGGCTAACCTTTCCTAATTTACATTGCCTTCCTAAAATAATGTGGCATATTATCACACCATACATCATCTTTATACGTTCCTATCTATAATTTCATGATTAATTGTTGATCAACCAAAACTTGATGACCTTTTCATATCCAATAAATTTTATTAGGAGTTAGATGAGATACTATTTTCAACCCTATCTTCTCCATTTTTCCAACTAAAACTAGGTTGTTTGTGCCCCCATTATCAATTGTGAACTTGCAACACTTTCCACCTACCTTGCATACTATCCTAAAAAAACTCCTTGTTTCAATGGGATCATTTTCCTTCTTTGCTAGCTTTAACAAAGTCTTATCCATCATAAGTGATTCTCCTCTTTCAAGTTCATATGGATAATTGATAGATCCTATGAATTATTTATCTCCTTTGGATATGTGTGTACTTGTATTATTAGTCATCCTTGATCGTTCTCTCATTATTTGTGGACACTTATAAATCATGCCTAATTTTTCTACACTTAAAATAATCTCCTAGAAAATTTCTACCTATACCTCTTCCAAATCCACCTCTACCTCTTGGAGGGTGAGTTCCTCCTCTTACATCATGGTTGTTCATTTGATTATGTGAAGAGATAGCTTATTTATCATGATTTACATTTTATTTGGGGTTGTAATGTTTCCTCTTCCTTCATAAATCAACATTAACCTATAGTTTATCCTTGATGCTTGAGATATGACTGCTTTTAGATTCAATTTTGGAAGATTTTTAGTATCAATCTTTCAAATCACACTCAACGATCCATCATCAAGTTTATTTTTGTGATTATTTCTTGAACATTAAGGCATATTGGTAGGCCTCCTAAATAATTCATGGGTAAAATCACAAACCTATATCTCAATTTATAAAGGAAATGGCCAACACAAATAATTTTTTTTAACTTTGACTACATAAAAGTGGCCTTATGTTGTCAATTTCAAAATAAAGTAAACTAATGAAATCTAGAACACTTATGAATTTTATACTTGTAATTCAAAAAATGGTTTGATATATTTTTTTTATAAATTTAACAGCAAAATTTGAACTACTAAAAATTTCAATAAAAAGTGAAATCAATCGAACATCACAAAAGAACCATATTTTTTCCCCCAAATAGCTAAATTCAATATCTAGTTCATGAAAAAAATGATGAATAATTTTTTTTGTAATAACATTTTAAAGTGAAACTTCACCAGAACGTCAATTTTTTCATGAGATGTCAAATTTTATTTATTTTTTTATCATTTAAAAATATACCCTTTGGAAGAGAATTCTCTCCTCTAGTGCACCATATATTTTCAAAAAAAATGAATATGTTTTAGTTTTTTAAAATTTATAATCAACCTTATGTTTGATTATAAAACCTACTTATAGTACATTTAAAGAAATCATAATAAAATTAATCAAAATATCAAAATAAATTCTAGACTCTGAGCTCTACAAAAAGGTATTTGTAGATTTTCATGAAATACCCCTAGTTGGAGAAATTCAATGTTGAAGTTGAAGTTTTTTTGAATTTATCCCAAGAGAGGGGTTGAGCTACCACATAGGTAGCCACATAGACAATTTTGATCAAAAGGGTTTTGATCAAACTAGTTTCGCCAAAAACCTTACATGTAAATTGAGGCACATTTCAAATTTCTAAAGGGAAATTTTTGATTTTATAGTTTTGAGTGACCATGTATAGGCCATGTGATTTTGAGAAAAATTATTTCTTTTGAAGCTATTTAAGTGGTCAAAAGAATGACACATTTTTTCCTCTTACCCTTATATCTTTATCATACTCATTTCATCTTGAATTTTTATCCTTAAACCATTTTTATATCAAGCTACCTTCTTATAACATGGCTCCTTATGACCCAATATCTTGTAAAAATCCTCAATGTGACTCTTTACGCTTAACTCATTTTGCTAAAATTTGTTCATCTACTCAAGTCAATAATCAATTGGTAATAAATTTCCCTTCATATTTGTTAGCATTGAGTATCAAATTTTGTTATTTTATCCTTTACAATTCTTATTTTAGCTTGCACATCCTTCCACCATAGTAAAACTTGTACCTTTAGCTTCGTGCAAGTATTATCTTTACTTTTCTAGGGTCCTCTACCTCATCATATTAAAAATTATCCTCCAACTATAATATCCAATTTTTCAATTCTTCCAATTATTAACTCCTTGATAAATAGATAGCCCTACCTTTATTCCCTTTATCATATTCAATATTTTCTTGAAGATTCTCCTCTCTTTCATCTATTTCCTCACCTACATCATCATCTTCTTATCATACCTACTACCTCAGGTCCTTCTTCCTCTTCACTTTCACTATTAGCTCTATCATGTGTATGGCTTCTTGGTCTATATTCATTAATAGATTCTATTCTTAGTGGTATTCCTCTCATATCCTCTAAAAATCTATCTAATCCCCCTATAATATATTTTATTGCAACCTTTGTTTTTGGCCACCTTAAAGGAATTTTTATCATCTTAACTATCTCCCTTACTACTGCAACTACAATATTATGTTGGTATACACCCCTCATCACACACACAACCCTATTGAAGAAGTTAAGAAATATGCACTTCTTCCCAAATTTGTAACCAACTCAGATTCTAAGTTGATGGTGCATAATAGATAGGATGAGACTCACAACCCATGACTCACATGTAGCAAAATGAAGTTGGTATATATTGTCACAAGTCACTTATCATAGTACAATACATTAAAATAAAATTTAAGATATCACAACTAATCACAACCAATAACATGTATAAATTCACCCTCAACTACTAATTAGGATGCTTGATAACTTCTATAGTTACTATAGGTGAATCCATTAATTCAATGCACCACTTTTCTTTTGCTAGAATTTCCTTAATTTTAGTGGTTGTAAATGAAAATTTGATGCTACAAGTGAATACAATGTGTCAAGAATACAAATTTAGTTTTTGCAAGTGTAACTAATTTTAAAAGAGTAATCTTTCTCAAAAGCTACACATTAAGCCAAAATAAAAGGTATCCATGCACATATAAAAATAAATCACCAAATCAACTTTAAAATAACCAAGTTTTACGTAGTTAGACAAACCCACTACAAACATAAATGATCAAGACACTTAATAAGATCTAGATTTTATATATTCACTCAAGTAAACTTACATATGGTTTAAATGATGGTTTATTCATTATTATTTTTAAAATATAATATGTACATACAATGTTATTTATTTAAGTAGTACAATTAAAAGGTCAAATTCCCTTATTTTGGGCATAAATTCAATAGAATTTTACTAGCACTAAGTAAACTACGAATTCATGCTTGAAATCCATCCTTTGTCATGTTTCAACCTCTTTCTTGACTTTCCTACCACATAAGACTCAAAAGAGAATTCTCTAGGATTCCATTTTTGGGTAGTACATGCAAAATATCCTTCCTATCCCTTGCAATACCTACTTGCTAAACCACAACATGAGGAATAATATCTAGACTCTTCTCACATTCTCCTTATTACATTGTCCTAATTCTTTCCACGTGGCCAATATTTTTAAGATTCCTATCTTCAATGCACCATTATTCTCTCTTCCTTACAACTCAATATTGGTGGATTGTGTTCAAATGGTTTAATAGAATATTGATTCACCCCCCCTCTCAATATTCTGGGTGTTCAACAATTGGTATAAGAGCTTGGTTCCTTTTAAGAATCCTAACAGCTTGAGGAAGATCTTGGAGATTGAGCACATGGCTGATAAAGAGTTTTCAAATCTTACTGTTGAAAGTGATTGTATGACTGATAAAGAAGAAATCTAAGGTTCTCTTGAAGATCTTGATAGAGTTGAAGGTGGGAACAAAAATTTGAAGGAAATCCTAGAGGAAGCAAATGAATGTATCAAAAAATTGAGAGAACAAATCAAGAAATTCAAAGAAAGACATAGATAATTCAATGATCAATTGAAGAAAACAAATGAATACACCACCGGACTGAAAGTACAATTGGAAGAAAATAAAAGAATTGAGGAATGTCTGAGTGAAATGGTACAAAGCAAGACTTATGAATGCATAAGACTTGAACAAGAAGTGGTAACTTTGAGATTAGATCTAGAAAAAACAAGAGTTCATGAGGAAAAAATCAAAACAAGTACTACAATTCTTGATGAACTAATTATAGGATAGAAACAATCTAAAGATAAAGGAGGTTTGGGACTTGAGGAAGGATAAAGCTAAAAGGTTAATCAAATCCCTAACAAGGTTGAAAATCAAGAGAAGACTCAAGGCATTGAAAAAAAAATCAGAAATCAAAGAAGCAATGATAGAATACCCCCTATCAGACAAAAAAATGCTCAAAGGTACCCATATTTTAATGGTATTTATTTTTCATACAATAAATTTGGACATAGTCAATATAATGTAGAAGTAGAATGAATCAAAATGTTGGATCCTTCTTCGGACAATGTTTTGCATGCAAGAAATTTTGAGATAGAGCTATTGAGTGCAAAAGTCAAATGATGAATAGATATAATCCTGGTATAATGGTTCAATCTTTCAATGGTTACTATTATACATGCAATGTATTTGGAAATAAAGCTAACCAATGTAGATCAAAATTGAATAGAGGCTAGCTTGGTCAGAAAAGTTTTGTATGCTACAGTTGCAACAAGCTTGGACACATTTCAAGATTTTTCAGAAGTAAGAATGCAAGGTAGACTAATCCAAAAAAGAGGAATGAACCCATGAAGAAGATTGATCATACTGAATTCAAGAAGTAAATGGAGAAGATTTGGAGAAATAAAGAGGAATATGAGAACAAGGATGAATCAGGAATTACAAATATATCTATACCTCCCTCTGGTGTAGATAACTCTCTTGAAAACTAAACCTAGGCATGGGCTTATGGGGAGAAATAATAGAAAATTCTAATAACACCCTATAAATATGATGTTTCAGGGAGTGACACAAATATATATGGTGTAAAATTGCATGCTTAAGCTTTTGGAAAAGAAATCAGCGGAAAATATGCAAATCTAAAGAAATGCAGAGCATTTTAGGGTTTACATTGTATCAGTGAAGGGTTTATCAACTTTTTGGAACTTGAAGCATTCAATGTGGAATTAGGGAAAATTAGAAAGATATAAAGTGATTTCCTAAGTTTATTTTAATCACATTTATGCATTTGAAGAAAGAAGAGCAACTTGAAGGAGGTTTGAAGGTGAATTTGGTACATCTAAACCCTAGATCTCGTTGGGCACATAAAAGGTATTTACGTCTTATTGTGCTTTGTGTGTTTGAAATAGAATTGATTTCATAAGCATTTGAGTTTGAATCAAAGTTAGAATGGCTACCCAACTGTTGTCAACAATATTGAGAGGCCTAGACCAAAATTCAAAAATTATCCAATGAAAATGAACCAAAGGAAATAATGTGCTCCACCATTTAGGAGATGGAACACAAACAAAGAGGAGGGATCCTCTTCCTATTTTTCTCTTAGTTCATTCAAGGAAACCCTAGAGATCTCAACCTAATGATTGAATTAGGAAAAGAGATGGCTACAAGGTCTCCTTGGGTGTGATTAAACAAAGGGGTTTCACCACTAAGAAAGTGCTTAGAAAGAAGGAAATGCAAGTGATATGAAAATCTAGCCATGTAACCTAGGAAATGAAACTTACAACTAGAATAACAAATTGAGAATGAACAGAGGGGAACCTAGAAAACAAGAGATACCTGAAACAAGGTTGGAAATCCCAAAATTATGTCTTTTATGCACATTGGGACCCATACACCAAGTTGGGTGATTTAGTCCCAATTTAGGGTTTAGAGCTAAATCTAGAATCTACAACTGGTAAATCATGATCTACAAAAAAATGTTGAAAATTAGTATATTGGGACTCATAAGCCCAAGGTGGTGATTTAGTCTCAGTATCCAGGTTTGGATAAAACTCAAATATCCTCTAGTGATCTTCTATAGATTCTCTCCCTTCCAATCTCCAGGTCCGATAGCTTGAATTTTGGACTATAGGTGACTTTCCATGAAGATGACAACTTTGACAACTTTCCTCAATCTTGCAATTTTTTCTTCAAAGGATCTTCAAGCTCAAAACACCTAGATTTGCAATCACATATGTAGTGGAGAGAAAAATGTTAATTTGTTAGTGGATATGGTTTTTCCTTGGTCAAACCCCGTTTTGGTAATCAAACCTTGAAATGAAATAAAATAGAATGAAGGAATGATGAATGAACAATATGCAATGTTGCAGCTCACCAAACCTTGATATGAAGGCTACAATCTTATGTGAAATGGATAGCATGAATGTAGATCTTGACACTTGATTAAATTCTATGGATCTTGACTTGAATTCTTGCTTGAATCATGAAAACCTACATCACAAATGTTAGCTCAAAGAACACACATGATGCTTGATGACTTTGACATGATGCTTGAATCTTGAATGTAGCTCCAAAATACTTGATAATCAGCTCTTGAATGCCTCTGAATTCTCTTGAACACTTGAATTTCTAGAATGCTTGAATTCTTAGATCACAATTGCTCATGAAACTTTCTAGGAGAAAATATGTGAAATAATAACCTTGTATTTATACTTGTTTATGCCAAATTTCTTGAAATTACAACACTACAACCTGACATTAGATCTAGGAGAATAAAATATCACCAAGAATTGAATTCAAAATAGGTCCAAGCTAAGGTGAGACTCATATGCTAGTTGGGGCATATGAGTCATAGTAGCCTAAGTTTAGGACACAAATTTCAAGAAATATTAAGTTTTATGCCAATTTCAGGATCAAGCCTCGAGACTTAGGTGGGACTCATATGCCCAAGGTGGAGTATGAGTCCTAGATCATTAAATCTAGAACACAACCCAAAATAATTAAATTATGATTGGTCATTAGTTAAGTGTCGAGATTATCCTTATAAAGATGCATTACATAAGGCTTATGGATGCAAAATAGGACCAAATAAGGCATAAAGAAGCCCAATTTTAGTAGGGAGGGCCCAAACAAGTGCGAAAATGTAGAGGGATACATTTTTATACACTAAATTTAGCCCCCACTTTAGTGAGAGGAGGAACTTGCTTCAAATTCACACTAAAGTAGACAAACTCATATCAAGAGGGTACCAAGTGTACCAATGCTAGTAAGATAGGATGAAAATGATCAAGAGAGTTGCACAATCCCCTAGGATCAAGATCCTATGGCAAACCAACATAGGCGCAAAAGAACAAACATGTGAATGATATAAGGAGCAACAAAAAGGTACAAGCATACACTGCCAAAGACAAAAAGAAGAATGAAAAACATAAACAAAAGGGGTGGATCAAGCCTTGATTGTTTGTCCAATGCAACATGGATTAGATCTAATTTTTTTGTCCAAAAATGATTATAAGTGGAATGCAATGTCCACTATGCAAACCAAACACATTCTCACAAGGGCTAGTGGAACCTCAAGCCATCCACCAGGTGAGCCCCCAAAGACACATATGCATATGACCGGTATGCACTCACACAGAAAAGCAACTGGCTATGGGAAAGTCACACCTAGCTTCGGCTCCCATACGCTAACCATACCAGATCTATACCTCTTGATAAATTTGATAAGGCACCACACAACATGAATAACAAGATTTATGATGCAAGAAAAACTTTGTATGCTTGACACCCATGAATAAATAGGATGGCTCCAAAGGCAAGGAAAGTGTGTTATGCAAGGTGGCCATATAAACATTATTCTAAATGTAAAATAGTGTAAGTTACATTTAAAGAATATTTTCTTAGTTCATGTAAGGTCTTAACTTGGGGAACATCATTCCTAATGTCTCCAAGAGATGACCAATCAAAGAATAGAAGATTCACATCTTAGGGGATGTAGTGTGTCACATCAAGCCACTAAGAGGAATATAATATGCTAAGAGAGATCATTCTCTTGAGGGACATCACACCCAATGTCACCAAAATGAAAAATACGCATCGTATGAAGTAAGAAGACTACATGATGAAACATGAGTTGTAAAATGAAAAAGAATAATGCTAATGTATGCCCCCACTTTAAAGAAATTGCTAAACACCATGTTGTGAGAAATTACTTTAAAGTAGAAAATGATAAATGCTAACAATAAAGAAGACATGGGAGCTTATTTGGAAAGCCCTATGCCAAGTCATATGTTTCCAAATAAAGCTACATCATGAAGAGGGGTTGCCCGCAAAATGAAATCCCAAAGAAAAAAATAACACATAAGGGATCCATGGATTCAAGGTCAGTATGTCTTTGCTACAATGTTTTTTAGAGAGCTCGAAACTTTCATCATTCCCCAAATACTCATGGAACAAGAAGAATGATATAAAGAGAGTGAAAAGAAAGAAAAAAATTTGGTTCAACATGGAAGAGACCTAGATGTCTCGACGCCTTGCGTCATCCCCAAAAGGAAAACATAAGACAAATAAAAAGATAAAGGAAAATATTTTGGGTCAACATGGAAGAGACCTAAATTTCTCGATGCCTTGTTTCATCGCCAAAAGGAAATAAAAAGATAAAGGAAAATATTTTGGGTCAACATGGAAGAGACCTAAATGTCTCAATTCCTTGTGTCATCCCTAAAATGAAAACACAAGACAAATGAAAAGGATAAAATATTTATGACATAGAGAAGAATGTAGATAAAATAGGGGAATGTCATAAAGAGAGAGATACATCAAACATAATAGTATAGGGAGATCACATTACATGCATGCAATCACACACATAAAATGAAAAAGAAAATAATGCAAAAGAATGGTAAGGCATATGCGAGTCAACCTATTAGCAAGTCATCCAAATCCCAATCTTGTTCATCATATACAGAAGGAATACAACTAGCCAAAGGGAGAACAACAAGTGACGAACTAGGGGTATCACCAAGTTCAACACTCTTTCTAGGTGATTTATCATTTAAGCTCATAGAAGAGAAAAATAATACATTCAACTCATTATGTGCTTCCTCATTAATTTTAGCAATCTCATCATCATCGTCTAAGTTAATCACAGTGGGAGGTTGAATGATAATTCCTGAAGAAGGATTTAGCTCTTGTTGTGGTTGCAATATAGGATATTTTTGTTGTGGTGAAGAGGGAGATTCCTTGTGTATTGCTTCAGTTGAGTTTGGATATTGATTTTCTTTGTATTTTCTTCATTTAACCTTCAAGAAATAGCATGACATCTATGCATACGCTCTCTAGAATTTTTGTTTCTTTTGGTATGATTTTCAAGTTGTGTTTGTGTAGGAGTGGGTTTATCAACCATAGCTTTCTTTTCTTCCCTAAGGAGAGGAACGAAAGGTGTTAGAAACCAAGAATAGACATGCAAACCAAAAGGCCTTCCATAAAGGAGAAAAACACTAAAAAGCAAGAGCTTTGCATGAAGATGTGCAAATTGATAGATTCAGAATTAAGATATTACAAGAGATGATTTGCTTTATAAAAGCAATGTATAGTCAAGGATAGGAGGCTCAATCATGGGTTGAGGCATGTTTCTAAGGGATATTTTTTCTATGCATTTCACCTTAAAAAATTTATAGGATTTGAAAAATAAGTCTTCACGAGGTTTTTAATAGGTTACATGGGCTTAAGCCAAAAGAAATCCAATGAAAAGCTCCAATGAGAAAACATGGGATTAAAGCCACTATGGTGCACAATAAAGATCTCATTGTCAAAGGGAAACTTTAAACATCTATGCACGATTGACGGGATGGATTCCATGGATCATAGCCATGGATAACCAAGCTTCACACAGAATTGATCTGACATCAAGATGATGGAGAATGAGACATCTAATTGTTTTAGTCTGATATTTAGAGGAAGCGTGATCAATCAACCCATCATAGGCAAGGAAAAACTATTACGTGTTTTTATCCATGCTTTCGAATTATCATATGTTTCTTGATAGATCTCATGAACAAGTAATAATTTTTCAATGATCACATTCTCTCCACATATGAGATCAATTAGTATCCCATTAGTGGGATTTTCATTGATTCAGCCAACTATGTAAAGAGTACCATCAGGTTCATTTCTAATGATATCTTTAGATGAGAAAGAAATGTCAAAAGGATTTTTAGTTTGGCCCTTACGAGGTTGTGTTTTGATCAACACAATCATACCATCCATAATATCTTATTTAATAATACCCATAGGACCTTGTTCAATAGTATCCATAGGACCTTATTTAATAATATCCATGTTGTCATCATCCTATCAACATTCATCACATCATTTTTCTTAGTTTCCCCAGATTTGACAAATGAAATATTATGATTTTGGCATGGGGTTGTTAAAGATTTGCAAGTTTTGGTTAGGAGGGGCAATGGAATTATTTGCTTGATCATTAACATCTTCAATTTGTTCAAAGTCGACTAGAGTCAATGAGGTCTTGCACAAGATGTTTAATATGATTACAATGTTTTGTATCATGTCCATTTTGTCAGTGATAATGGAAATAGGAATTAGATCTAAAGTTCAGAGGTAAAGGATTATTAGGATCGAGAGTTTTAACGAGAGGTAAGGAAATCATTTTCTACTCTGGAAGTTGTAACATTGTGTTATGGAGTGTAAATTGTCTAGCCGAATCCCCAAATGTAAAAGGATTTGTCTTATTTATAGTAGACACTTGGGTATCAACATGTTATATTGGTTGAGGGGGATTTAGTGGAAGGAATCCTTTATTCTATTTCCTAAAAGGTTGGTAATTGTTTTGATTTGTGGATTCAGACTTCTCAAGATGAATAGAGGTGGGTTTTGTTTCATGACTACTAACTGAGTTTTGATAATCATGAAGGGAAGTACACAAGTGTACAGAGGAAGGAAACTTCATCATGCCAATATTATCTTGTATCTTAGTTTGAAAGTTCTCAATGAACATCCGTTGAAGGTGAGGATTATGAATATTTACGTTGATTTGGGAATAAAGCATTTGGTAGTATGAAATGAAATCAGTAACCTTTTCATCATCATTTTGCTTACATATCATCAAATAAGCTAATGTCATCTTAGAAGTCATATGCACTTGGAAATGATTAATAAAGGCCTCAAAAAGTTAATTGAATGAATGAATTGAGTTATTCGGTAACAAGGAAAACCATTCTAAAGCGATATATTTCAAGGACCTAGGGAAAAGCTTAGCCAAGAGCTTATCCTCAAGAATGAAGTCACTACATAAGCCGGTATAAGTGGAAAAATGGTTAGAAGGGTCTCCTTTTCCTCCATATTTCTCAAACCTAGGAATATCTATACCTTGTGGTATCGGCGTTCTTAATATATCCAAGGATAAGGGATTGATTTTGACATAGTATGATGTTTGGCCATTTTGATTTTTATTTATGGTGGAAATTTGCTTTTGAAGAGATGAAACATTTTGCAAGAGTTGGTTAAGGCTGAAATCATTGGTTTTATTTTGAGATGGCAGTGAATATGATGGAGGTTTATGTGTGTTGGAGGGGGGAGTGAATGGAATCATTATGAGAGGTAAAGTGGTAGGAGATTGAAATGGTGAAAAAGTGGTTATGGAATGCTAGCATATGGTTTTGGACATAGAGCATACCCAATTTTCCAATTTCATTCAAGGATAACCCTTGATATCTCAATGCAAGGGAGAAAGAGATATTGCTAAGGGTTGTCCTAGGGGCTGAATATGATCTAATGAGGGGTTCACCACCAATTTTAGACTTGGAAAAGATAATGAAATGAAAAATGGAATGAAAAGCCCTAATTGAATGTAAGAACCTACAAAATGACTTAGAAATGCTAACAAAATAGAACAAAAAAGTAATGGAATGAATGATGTGCACCTGGAAATTTGGAAGTGGCTGGAAGCTACTCTAAAACACTAATTTTTTTGAATTTTTGACCAACTAGGACTCATTTTCCAACCTGGGCGAATCAGTCCCAGATCAAGGTTTCTGCATAGGAACCTGTTTCGGGAAAACAAGTATTTGAATCTACAAATAGATCTGAAAATACCTACAGTGGGACTCATTCAACATTTGTGGTGAATCAATATCATTTCATTTTTTTAGGAATTGAAAACTCTAATCTGCACTTCAACACTTGCTCTTTCCTTCCAAGTTGAGTCTTGAATCCAAACCCACTAAAAGACCTACAAAATAGAATATAACTTGATTTTCTTATGGTATTTTGGTAATTAAAACTTGATGAAAATAATGAAATGTGCGTGAAAATACTAGCCTTAAGTGTGTCTAAGAATAAGAAATCTGAGACATGATGCAATCCTATTCTAATGTGCAAGAACAAGATGCATGAATGAAACTTAAATGATGCAAGACTCACTTTCGGAGATATCTAATCACCTCAAATGAATCTCAATGATGCTTAAAAAATTCCTTAGGATGAAAGTAGAGTGATAGTGTAAGATGGAATCACTTAGAAAACAAGTCCTTAGGCTTAGCTTGATGGCTAGTTGCATCTCCCCAATCTAGATTTCTTCACGATTCACCATAGACAACCATGATCAACCCTTGATAATGCTAGATCTTCAATGAAAGTGAGTTTGAAGACCTGAAAAAGCACTTTAATACCTCTCCAAAGCTTCAAATTTACTTGCTCTTGAAACTTGAATACTCTTGTGAAATAATTTCAACACTTGACTCTTGATTGTTCTCTTGAAAATGCTTGCTCAAAATGGCTTAGATTGAAAAAAATGACTTGAAAACTTGCTTTTATAGGAATTAACACCTAATTGACCATTATTGACCATTATTTAGATCTAAAAGGCTGACATCCACTAAAAATTTGAATTAAATGGGTGAATTCCTACTCAAAATTGAAAAAAACCCCAAATGGGGCTCATTTGCCACCCTTGGTGAATGGGTTCCACCTAAGGGGACTCATTCACCTAAAGTGGCGAATAAGTCCCATCTTAGGTTTTTGAGGTGGATTTTTGGGAATTTTAAGGTTTTAAGTGATTTTATAGGATTTTTAGGAAAAATGAGCCTCGAGATCCGAAATAATGGGTCTTAGGGGCCTTTAAATGATGAATTAAAGGGGTAGTTAATGCAAAGGTACTAAAATAGGTCTAGATTAAATGAGAAAGTGGCCTATCTCCAAGAAGGGGTCAATTTCCGTTATTACATCTAGCCCCCACTTTGGCACCAATATGACTCTACATGCATATGTAAGCTAAAGGAATCCAAAAAAATACACTTGATCATAAAAGGATACTCATATAAGTTCATTCACAACACGGGAGAATGAAGCCTCTAGTGTAGTTACCTACAAAACCACAATGTTAGGAACCACATCCTGCAACATGAATTTGTTAGTTTTCCAAAGATCCTCTTATCTAACTTCTAGAAATCACATTCGAGGATATCTATGTATCCCCCCCCTTGATTTCACTTGCTTTACGGAGGTGCAATCAAGGTAGCAATCTAGCCTCATTGAATAGGATAAGTTGTATCACAGGGTATTTCCAAGTACCATACCACATAATGATAGATAGTTGATGATGTTGGGAGCAGAATCATGATTCCAACGAAACAAACGACGTTGAAAATGGAGCTCTCTAGCACTTGTTATGTTGATTTGAATGAAAAGAACTTTAAACCCTAATATAGTAAAAACCCTAGTTTAACTTATATAAGAGTAAAAAGTAAAGTAAATTTTAACTATTTCATCATTAACCTTCTTGTAGCTTCAAATTGATTGAAGAGTGATCGAGAATGTTGAGCCGAAGAGATTACAGGCCTCCAAGACTACATGTCCTGCGAGATCAGGTGGCACACGACAAGCACTATCATGAGGTGAGTTGATTTTTCTGCCTTAGCTTTGTACTTATGCATTTTTTTTATGATTTTACATGTTTTTGTGCATTATTAGGTTAATTTAGGGCCTTGGAATTTTTTTTACAAAGTGTCCCTTTTGTTCATGAAGTGTCCCACTTGTTTTGTAAAGTGTCTCATTTCCTCGCAAATTGCCCCAAAAGGGTTCTAAAGTGTCTATGACCTTTAGGAAAGTACACTAGAACAAATTTAGCACACTTTTATGATTGTTGATGTAAATATTTAAGAGTTTAGATTTCTTATAGGACATATTTTTGTTTTTTATTAGGTTCCCAACGCATTCGTGGAAGCATTTGGGTTGCAGGAAGATTAGCCTCCTCTAAGACCTAGCCCCCACTCTTTCAATGGAGGATATAGAGATTTTACATACTATAGGCTTATACTAGGCATACCTCATGCCCTGATGAGGTACCATGATCTGATGTTGATGGAATTAGCAGAGTGATGGGATGCAAATACATGTACATTTTATCTACCTACCAGGGAGATGAGCATCATGTTGGAGGATGTACATCACATACTCCGAGTTCCTATTCAGGGTGAGTGAGTGTGTTTTTTAGCAGAGCGGTCATTCTATGAGATGAAATATGACATGCAGTACTACCTTGATGGACCAATGCATGATGAGAGGGTGAGACCATGGATAGATCTTGCGATGCTACTATATTCATGGGCCCCACTGGTTAGATGAATTATGATGTTGACAATAACACTAGTACTCATCCCTAATGGTTAGGGAGCACACTTAGAGGGAGGAATAGTACACCTTATTCATGAGATGGTAGAGGCCATGACCTTATACACTTGGGGGTGTAGTATCCTAGCACATCTGTACTATGATCTTGGTCATTTGTATATGGAGAGTTGGAAAACATGGCACACTATATGCTTCTGCAAGTGTGGTGCCTTGAGCATATTACTTGTACCGGGCCGGTGGTATTTCCATGTCTGATAGCCTTGGGGTATCCTCAGGCTTTCAGCTATCCTCTATGATGGTTTTGGTGGTATGGTGATTTACACTTCTAGAGAGTCCAATTTGACTGACTAGAGGAGCATGACATCCTTTGGAGACCTTATTAGCTTTTCCTATAGTGGCGAGATGAGACTCGATAGATGAGATGGTTATAGATGGATAGATTCTTGATTGGGAGACATGACTACATAGTACGACCTTTTTACTATGATCATGTCATGTGCCAGTTTGGGCAGATTTAGATAGCACCTAGGGCATGATCCTTTTTCAGGAGATTAGTGCAAAATGCTCAGAGACCTGGTGATTCGAGACGGTTCACTACCAAGGATGTTATCTATAGTGACTCTGATTTCCCAAATCATGACATGCCTCTGATCTCTGACATTGATGACATCGGTACAATAGATGACTATGAGGAGTGGTGGACAGTATCATGGCTGACTCAATGGATGAGCTGATAGTGATGTAGGACCACTCCTAGATGAGGGAGATGGGATGGAGGATAGGGTCGAGGAGACATGGTATAGGGCTACAAACATATTTATGGATGTGATTGACGAGGAGTATGATGAGGATGCAGATCCTGACTATGATGGCCAAGAGGAGGAGGATGACGAAGAGGTCAAGGAGGAGGAGCAGTCCATGAGTGAGGGTGGTTATGCAGCAGATGAGGATCTGGTGGGTCACAAGTGGGGAGATCCCTCTCCCATTTGTATGACTAGATCATGAGCAATAGCTACAACAGGCACTAGTACCCATAGCCATGGAGAGGCTAGCACATATTTCATCCCCCTGCACATGACAAGGCTAGTTTCATATCACCTGCCAGAGAGATAGGTGATGATATTTTATTTACTATTATGCTTTATGCTTATGCTTATGGTTTATGCATATATATCATGATGTGTACTAATTATTTTTACGTGTACTAATTATTTTTATGTTTTCTATCTTGTCAGTTGGTTGCAAAGATAGTGCCCCCATCAGTTGACAAGGAGGTCATAGACTCAAACTATGTGCCCCCACCCATCATGGATCAAGAGCCAGAGTCATTCAAGTTGTACGTCAGACTGCGGGTAGTGTATGAGAGTCTAAGGAGGTACGTCCACTGATCTGATGCTGCTCTAGAGGCTCAGTCATCTCAGACCCCTATGGAGTTCAAGAAACTAGAGCCTGAGGTAGCAAGACTACAGGCAGAGAGAGATCAAATAGAAAGGGAGTATCGAGAGGCCCTAGGATAGATACGGGGCTTACAGTTTTCTCTTAGTACATTCAATGGATCAAGATCACGATAACACACCACCTTCTCCTAATAGACTGTTACCAGACAAACGCGAGCACTAGGTCCCGAGGGATCTAGCAATTGCAAACCTTAGTGGTTTTGTATATATTGATGACATGTACATAAAACTTATATATATATATATATGAGCATTTGATGTTTTACTACTTGTATTTATGTGTTGAATGTTAAATGAGAATGTGATTAATTAAATAACCTTTGTAATATTATTTAATGAATGTCTTCTTGATTTAATATATTTTATGTGATCTAATTAAAACTTATTTTAGTTTCCCTTAAATGCAGCATTGTGATTAAATGTGTTATGCTAAATTAAATGCACCTATGATCTAATTAAAGAACATTAAATGCATATAAGGATCTAATATAACACAACATATAAGAATGAATTTGAATAGTATGAAACCTAAATTAATTACTTAAAATGAATTAAATAATCACTTTAGAATTCATGACACACAAATAACTTTTTTTCAAGAATGAAGCAATGTGAGAGAACATAGAATACTATCTAGGAACTCTAACACCACTAATTTACCATTCACACTATTCAAGAGGGTTAGACATAATACCAACATAGATGCATAACATTAATGGGGTCTTTGAGACGTGTACCATCCATTTTTGTTAATGTATAAACTCCAAATCCATAATTTTCATTAATTATGTAAGGGCCTAGCCAATTAGGGCTGAACTTTCCTCTTTCCATCGTGTCGGCATTGACATTACACTGATTTTTGGATAGCACCAAATTGCCTTTATTAAAGGAACATAGGATTACATTACCATTGTAACTACGTAGCAATCTTCGAGAGTAAGCTTGGAGATTCTCAAGAGTGTTAATGCACTGTTCATCAAGCATTTCAAGTTGATGCAATCATTGTTCTTTATAAGTATTTTCATCAATAATCCCTTGAAGAGTGATTCACAATGAAGGTTATCTAACTCTAAGGGCATTATCACCTCAGTTCCATAGATGAGGTTATAGGGATTGTGTCTAGTTGATGATCTAACATTCATACAATAAGCCAATAATACATATGTTAGTTGTGTATGCCAATCTTTGTTGCTTTTTTTTATTATTTTCCTTAAGATTTTCTCAAGTGTTTGATTGTTTGACTCTGCTTGACCATTAGATTATGGGTAATAAGGTGTTGAAAAGCGATGTTGTATGTTCAACATTTCTAAGAACTTCTTCACATCCTTATTCTTAAATGGTGTCCCATTGTTCAAAATTAAGGTGGAAGGAAGTTTGAAGCGAGCAATAATGTGTTCCAATATGAAATGAAATATTACATTAGCAATTGTTGATCGAAGGGGAATAACTTCTACCCATTTCATGAAATAATCTGTTGTGATGATTATAAATGTATGTCCAGCAAAGGAAGGAGGTGAAATTTTTCTAATGATTTTGAGGGCCCATATTAAAAAAGGCCAAATGGGAACTTGTGTACGAAGCTCGGAAGTGGGAGAGTGAATCAGTCTGCTATGTTCCTAAAATTTCTCCATGTATGCAAAGTAATATTGTTCCATGTTTCTCCAATAGTAGCCTATACAAATTAGCTTTTGTACTAGCGATCTTCTTCCAAAATTTCCTCCACAAGCACCTGAGTGAGCTTCTTCCAGTGCTATAGGGGTTTCGGATTTTATAAGGAACCTAAGAAGGATATCATCAAAGGCCCTTCGATACAAGATATTAGCAAGAACTATATACTTGGATGAAATCCTCCAAAGGTGACATAGATTATTTGCAGATGTAGCTTCAAGGTAGGTACCAATTTTTAGATAATCAAATATCATCACATACCATTCACTAGAGTGTTCTGCAGTGATTGCTAATATTTCATTTGTTTTATGCTCGATCAAAGGTTTCACAATTATATGGATGATAAATGTGAAATATTTTGAGGGATCATGAGGGGGTATTAGAGAAGCTATGCTTTCCATTCCATCCTCATGTCTATTATCTTTCCATGGGATGTTATCAATGGTAAACAAATCAAACTTTTCTAATAGAGTCATTGTAAGGCTTTTGTATTTTGACAACTTGTCATGATTTGCTTGATATGTTCCATTGATTTGTTTAATAATTAACTATGAATCACCAAATATTTTGATGTCTCATGCTCCTAGAGTCAATGCAACACGTAATCTCATAATTAATGCTTCATATTTTGTAGTGTTGTTTGTGCATAGGAAATTCAATCGATGTGATAAGGGAATAGGTTTTCCTCTAGGCGAAGCGATTATAACTCCCACACTGGAGCATGTTCTGCACTTAGATCCATCAAAATATAATTCCCATTCTTCTTCATCTTTTTGAATAGTCAATACATTTTCATTAGGAAACATTTTGGTATTAGGCAACGTTAGGGTTGAGGGAGTGTCAGCTAATTGGTCAATCAAGGATTTTCCTTTAATTTATTTTTGTGAAAAAAATTTAAGGTCAAACTCAGTCAACAACATAACCCATCTAGCTAATCATCCTGATAAATCTATTTTACTGAAAAGATGTTTTAGAGGTTCAACTTTTGTTATCACCTGTATTTCCACATTCAGTAAGTAATGTCACAACTTACTAGTATTGAATACAAGGGCCAAACATTGTTTCTCTATTGTTTTATATCATTTCTCATAATTGATCAAATTTTGACTAATGTAGTAAACAGGGTGCCCTTTACCATTTTCCTCTTAATGAGCCAACAATGTTGTGAGGGCATGGGTTGAGGCTACTGTGTAAAGGATGAATGGTTTGTTTTGCATACCAGGCTGTAAAATAGGTGGAGTTGCAAGGTAATCCCTTAAACTATCAAAAGCTTGTTTATATCCTCATTCCAATTAAAGTGGGCATCCTTTTTGAGGAGATGTGTAAATGGTAACATTTGATCAGCTTAAGACACAACAAAACAATGAATGGCCTGAATTCTTCCTTGTAATGTACAAAATTGAGAGATGTTTCTAGGAGGTGGCATGTTAACAAAAACATCAATTTTATTTGTTTCAACCTTGATGCCTCTGTGAGATATGATAAACCATAGAATTTTTCCACTATCTACACCAAAGGCACACTTTTTCAGATTCAATCTCATGTTGTATTTTCGCATTCACTCAAATATTTTCTTAAGGACATTCACATTGTCTTGTCTAGTTAAAGATTTGGCTAGAATATCATGAACATAGTCTTCCAAAATCTTATGTATGTAATCATGAAATATCAATGTCACTACTCTTTGTTATGTTGCGCCCACATTCTTCAATCAAGAAGGCAGATCATGACCTAGAAAAATGTTCCCCAGACTGTTGTAAACGATGATTTGTATTGGTCTTGAGGGTTGATAAAGATTTGATTATATCCAGAAAATCCATCCATGAATGACAACAAAGCATGTCCCACGGTCGATTCTACTATCATGTTAATATTAGGAAGGGGAAAGTCATCTTTTAAAGATTCCTTAGTTAAAACACAAAAAATCATACACATCTAATACGATTGTCAGATTTGGCGACTATGACAATGTTTGATATGCAAGGAGAATAATCTATAGGTTTTATGAAACCAACCTCCAAAAGTTTTTCAATTTATCCCTCAACTAGCAAGGCTATCTTAGGATTCATTTTGCGAATATTTTGTCTGATAGATTTAGCATTTTCAGCGAGGACTATGTTGTGTGTCACTATCTTAGGATCAATGTCAGACATATCTGGATAAGTCCAAGAGAATAGTTCAGGAAAGTCATGAAGCAAAGTTGCAGTCTCCTCTTGTTCTTCATCATCAAGGAACTTTCCTATCTTAACTACCTTCTCGTTATCATTGACATCCATTGTTATATCCACTATATCTCCCAAAGGAAGTGCACTTGGTTTTGGAAATTTAGGGTTGTATTCATCATTACAAATGTCCCTTTCATCACTTTTCTTTTCTCCTTCATTTTTTCTAGTGCTAATCATAGTGCATGTAACCTTTTTCTTAAGACAAGGAGTAGATGGTTTATCATAAACTCCTAGCATTTGTTTCAAGGCTTCATCATCTTCAAAGTATTCCCATGGTGGTTCATAATCCATATCAAGCAATTTAGGATGTTTCAAGGTGAGATTGATTTTTGTTTTGCACATGATAGTGTTGATACTTAACGAAGGTCTTTTACTTGCTTGTGATATCTTAGAAGGACAATATCCCAGACCATTTTTTGTTTCGTGTGTGTTAGGTTCCACAGGGACACAAATTCCTTGTTCTTTCTTGCCACATCCTTTTCCACTATAACCCAACTGCTTTATAAGTTCATAACCTCTCCCATAAATTCTTTCCACTTCTTTCCAGTTTGGTGGTTGTTGATAGTCTATGTCATCAAAGTTTTATGTATAGCTTGTATCTTCTTCAAGCATAGATGAGGTAGATGGTTGTGAAGTTTCTTCCGAGTCCTTCCTCAACATAACCATTGGTTGCTTTTGCTTGTCATCCTCCTTTCTTGTGATTATTTATTCTCCCATAAATGAAGGTGTGAATTCCAAGGATCCCCAATCATCATCTAATAGTTTTGACACTATTTCTATTTATTTTTCTTCCTTTTTCATGGGTTCTATTTTTGATTTCGGAATTAATGTGCTTAGAGGACTTGTCGTTACTTTTTCAACTTGTAAGCAACTTTCAGGCTCAAGGTCTATTTAAACTTGGTATACCTTGTTGTTATAGACATACTTCATGATACAGTGAAGAGTTGAAGGCACTGCATGCATCTCATGAATCCACGGTCTTCCTAAAAGGAGATTGTATGAAAGGTCATGAGGCATAACATGAATATGAGTTTGTAAGGTGGCTTTTTTTACTATAATAGGTAAAGTAATTACGTCGAGTGGTTGCTTTCCTACATTGTCAAATCCTTGAATCTGTAAGGAGTCATTTTTTTATTTATCTACACACAACCTATCTAGGAGGTTCACACTGCACACATTAAGGGCAGAGCTATTATCACCAAGGGTCATTTTTATTCCTATTCTATTGAATTTGGCTATTATCGGGAAGGCATCATGCCTCTTTCTCATTTCCAAAGGAGGGAGCTCATGTTGGTGAAAGGTAATGTCTACATTAACTATATTCATTCCTTGTATTAGAGTTTCCACATCATTTGCGTTCGTATTAGGATGGATCACAACTTGTTGTAAGGTTGTTTGAAGCATAGTGTGATAGTTAGGTGAATTTTGAATGAGGTCCCAAAGGGATATCTTTGCAGGAGTATTCTTAAGTTTTTCAACAAGATCATAATCCTTTCCACTATTCAGAGGCAAACGAGGAGCACTAGGAAAAATGGAGTTGGGCGATGGTAAGGTTGTTGGAGTTGGTTGTTTCAGTTGCAGATTGTTTCTAGTGTTATATGTATGAGCAATAGTATTATGACTCAATTGCTGCAAAACATTATGCTTAGGTGGATAAAGGGTAGGTTCAGGTTTTCTTTTAGGTTTGTGTGAAGGTGGGTAAAGGATGAGTTGAGGTTGAATCACATTAACGTCTCTTATTTTTGGTTTATCATGAAAAGCCTTAGTGCATGAGCTTTGTGAGATGAAGTATTCAAGGGATTCATCTAACATGTCAAAGTCATCACTACTAAAAGGCTTGAGGGTTAGGTTAACTCGAAAAGAGAGATTTGACATAGACAAATAACTATACTTTCTCCAAGTGGAAAAGTAATCAAACTAAAACAGAAAAGTAACAATAGAAAACAAAAGCTTAAAAACTAGAAATTTAACTCTATAAATAATAGTTCAAAACTTGTACTAGGACTGATTCACCCAAGGTGGTGAATGAGTCCCAGTAGGGATTTTTTTCAAAAAAAAAAGATTTTTTTGGTTGATTTTTATGTACTCTATGTTGTATGATCTAAATCTAAGGTGCAAATGCAAAATTTGAATGATTTTTAGTGAAATTAGATGCAAAAATGGCTTAGATTGATAAAAATGACTTGAAAACTTGCTTCTATAGGCATTAACACCTAATTAAACGTTATTTAGATCTCAAAGGCCAAAATCCACCAAAAATTTGAATTAAATTGGTGAATTTCCCACTCAAAATTGAAAAAGACACCAAATGGGACTCATTCGCCACCCTTGGTGAATGGGTCCCACCTAAGGGGACTCATCCACCCAAAGTGGAAAATGGGTCCCACCTAAGGGGACTCATTCGCCCAAAGTGGCAAATGAGTCCCACCTTAGGTTTTTGAGGTGGTTTTTTAGGAATTTTGAGGTTTTGAGTGATTTTATGGGATTTTTAGGTGAAATTAGCCTTGAGATCCAAAATAATGGGTCTTAGGGGCCTATAAATGATGAATCAAAGGGGTAATTAATGCAAAAATACTAAAATAGGTCTATATTAAATGATAAATTGGCCTATCTCCAAGAAGGTGGTCAATTTTCATCATTACATAAATATGACGTGAGATGCCACAAAGGTACAAGGATTGCTAGTGAAAAACCCAAGGTAGGAAAAGCATTAATAGTAGGTTGCATCGTTGTTGTAACTTGAGGATTGGTATAGGTAGGAATAGAGGCAATGGTTGTAGGGGAAGGAATTTGGGTTCCTCATTGACTTTGGACATTGTTCGAAGGTTTAGCACAACTAGTCGTTGAGGTAAAATGTTTACCAAAAATCTGAGCTAGGTTATGTGCAAGTTCTATTCCTTGTTCACTTTTAATCATGCGGTGTATGTTATTTATAGTAGGAATAGTTGTGTTGGAAATATTTTCAGTACTTACTTGATGTTATAGGTTTGCTAATTCTTCATGGATTTGGATTATGTTTTCTTGAGGGATACTAACAACCATTGTTTCAACACTTGTCATGCTACTTGAAGGTAAAGAGTTGTTAAGGGTATGGTCCATACCTACTGAACTAGTGTCAACACTATGAGTGAAAGAGCTAGATAACCCAAGATCCATGACGAGTGTACTATCGTGGGATGACATGGATCTCGAACTATGTCTCACTATAGTATTAGCAATAGGACACCAAGTTGTAAAGCTCATGCAAGGGACAATCAACGAATGTAAGATAAATGCAATGAACACAAGATAAATGATATTCTTTAATTTTGATTATTATTTTTACAAATGCAATTGAAATGAAACCAAATTAAGCTAGATTTTAATTAAATGAATGAAATAGAAACTCAGTAATCTAAAATAGAAATCTAAAAACAACAAACAGAAGCATATAAATGAAGTTTTAATGTTGTAAAATATAGATTCAGGTTTGGTACGGGACTAAATTGCCTAGAGGGGAGTATGAATCTCAGTTAGGGTTTTTAGAAGGCTTAAAAATTAAAAAACACACAACACAAAATTCTCATAAATCAGGTAAAACAACTTGTACCGGGACTAAATCGCCTAGAGGGGTGTATGAGTACCATATAAGGGTTTTGACACTAAATTCAGAAAATCATGAGTGAATGTTAATGTTTCTAAGTTGTATGTTGACTTGACTATGTGCAATAATAGATTTCAAATGAAATTCAATGGTGCAAGATGCAAAAATGCAACCTATATGCACTTTCACTAATGCAAAGTTTAGAAACCCTAAATGTAAATTAACTAATGCAAGATCTAATACAAAGTTAATGTAAGCTAGATCTAGGACTAAAATGCACTCCAAATAAAAAATAAGGTGTCCAAATTTTGGGTTCACCAAAATGAACCAAACGAAATAGTGTGCTCCACATTTTAGGAGATGGAACACAAACAAAGAGGGGGGATCCTCTTCCTATTTCACTCTTAGTTAATTTAAGGAAACCATAGATATCTCAACCTAATTATTAAATTAGGAAAAGAGATGGCTACAAGGTCTCCTTGGGTGTGATTAAATAAAGGGGTTTCACCACTAAGAAAGTGCTTAGAAAGAAATAAATGCAAGTGATTTGCAAATCTAGCTATGTAACCTAGGAAATGAAACTTACAATTAGAATAATAAACTAAGAATGAACAGAGGGGCACCTAGAAAACTAGAGATGCCTGAAACAAGGTCTGCAATCCCAAAATTATGAATTTTAATGCACATTGGGACTCATGCACTAGGCTAGGAAATTTAGTCCTAGTTTAGGGTTTTGGGTAAATCTAGAATTTGCAACTGGTAAATTAGGATCTACAGAAAAATGTTGAAAAGTGGTATATTGGAATTCCTACACCCAAGGTGGTGATTTAGTCCCAATATCAGAGTTTGGCTAAAACTCTAGTATCCTCTAGTGATCTTCTATAGCTTCTCTCCCTTCTAATCTATGGGTCTGAAAGCTTGAATTCGGGCATGTAGGTGACTTTTCGTGAAGATGACAGCTTCTTGACAACTTTGAAAACTTTACTCAATCTTGCAATTTTGTCTTCAAATTATCTTCAAGCTCAAAACAACTCGATCTGCAATCTCACATGTAGAGGAGAGAAAAATGTTGATTTTTTAGTGGATAGGGGTTTTCCTTGGTCAAACCTTGTTTTGGTAATTAAACCTTGAAATGAAATGAAATATAATGAAGGAATGATAAATGAACAATATGAAATTTTGCAACTCACCAAACCCTTGATATGAAGGTTTTAATCTTATGTGAAATGGCTAGCATGAATGTAGATCTTGACACTTGATTGAATGTTTTGGATCTTGACTTGAATGCTTGCTTGAATCATGAAAACCTACATCACAAATGTTAGCTCAAAGAAGACACATGGTGTATGATGACTTTGACATGATGCTTGAATCTTGAATGTAGCTCCAAAATGCATGATAATCGACTCTTGAATGCCTTTGAATGCTCTTGAACACTTGAATTACTAGAATGATTGAATGCTTAGATCATAATTGCTCATAAAACTTGATAGGAGAAAATATGTGAAATAACCTTGTATTTATACTTGTTTATACCAATTTTTTTGAAATTACAACACTACAAGCTTACATCAAATCTAGGAGAATAAAATCCCATCAAGAATTGAATTCAAAATAGGTCCAAGCTAAGGTGGGACTCATATTCAGGTTGGGGAATATGAGTCCTAGTAGCCTAAGCTTGGGACACAAATTTTAAGAAATGTTAAGTTCTATGCCAAATTTAGGATCAAGCCCTAAGATTTAGGTGGGACTCATACACCCAAGGTGGTGTTTGAGTCTCAGATCACTAAACCTAGAACACACAACCCAAAATCATTAAATTATGATTGGTCATTAGTTAAGTATCAGGATTATCCTCAGAAAGATGCATTAAATAAGGCTTGTGGATGCAAAATAGGACCCAATAATGAATAAAGAAGCCCAATTTTAGTAGGGAGGGCTCAAACACGTGTGAAAATGTAAAGCGATACATTTTTCTACACTACAAAAAATAATTGAAAATGACCCCAACGATGTTTTTTTTAAGATTCCATATAAGGTTTTACCTATAGAAGATACTAGGGTCTACATACATGAAAAATTTGAAGAGTATGATCACTAAAAAATTAAAGATCTATGGTCTGATGAGTTGAATGGAGATGATTTCTTAGTGAAACCTGAATACATTAACCTAGTGAGGAAAAAGTTGTTGGAATTATGTAGCCTTGCAACATGAGCATGAAGTATAGATGATTTGTGTTGGTTGTTCTTGTGTTGTCATTGATGTCAAAATGGTGACAACTATACAAGAAGTTTACTTAGTTACCGAAAGTTTTTCTCTACCGATAGTGTTCTTTTGTGATGAACCAGTGTGTTGGTTTTTGAGTATGGAATTCACCGCAAGAAAAGATATGACTCTAATCTCTTAACCATGTTATCATGTCTCATTCAGAAAACTATATCCTAGATCTTGAGAAGTTTTTATTGGTGTAATTAATTATTTAATTACACTTTAGCATAAGTTTACTTAGGCATATTTTATTTCCTAGGTTAATTATAATCTTTATCTTATTGAGTTATCTTGTTACTCAAGATAAGATTAGGGTTGCGCATGTCTTTCTTTTTGCATGATTTCCTTTTGAAGGCTTTTGTAGTATTTGTAAAACAATTCATTCAATAATCAATTATTCTGGTTTATGCTTGCACATAATTTTGCTCTGAGGGTTTATAGAACATCTCTTATTGTTTGTTCTGAATATCTGTTGCATGTGATAGGTGATTGCTTGCAGATGATTCTTGGGGACTGTGAAGTTGGTTTTTCAACTTCTACATGGTATTAGAGCTTCAGACCTATGGATGTCTATTCATTATTTCAAGATATTCTCTCACAGCATCTTTTTCTGTGCAAGGGTTTCAAGCCAGGTTGATTTTGTGTGCATCTGGGGGTAGGCATTTTTTATGTGCATTTCTGGACCAAACGGACGTCGCCATCGCGTTTAGGATGCCCAAAAACCCTAGAAGCGCCTTTCGTTTTGTCAATTTTGGAGTCAGGAGCTGAAAAGGAAAAAAAAATTGTTCTCGAGGCCGTACGGCCCCCAAACACCTGTTCGTATTGCATGAAAATTGAGAAAAAATTTAAAAAAAATCAAAAAAACCCATAGGGTTTTGCGTCGCCAGTTGCAAACAAACCCGCTGCGCCATGCCAACCATTCACCACTGGCAGAGTGGCACTATAGGCGGAACCACCACCTCTCTTCCCCGTCGCCGGTCGGCTCCACCAGCCCCTGCGGGCGTAAGGCCCGAGCAGCGGGTCACGTGGGTGACCAGGCCCCATGCGCCTAGCCCCCATTAGACTCCCAGCCCCGCACGAAGGTCACATGGGTGACCAGGAGCTTCGGCCTAGCCCTCAACCGCCAGCCCCTTGGTCGCCATGCGACTAGGGGCTTATTTTTTTAGCCCCTAAGAGCTCCTAGAGGCCATCTTGGACAATTTGGAGCCGTTTTCACAGAATCGGGCGTATTTGTTGCATACGGTCTCCGTTTTGTGAAAACGAGATATTGCCAGAAAGCTGGTTCTGGTGCTATTCTAGTGGTGCTGGTTATTTTTTCTTTTTTTCCAGTTTTGAAGCCTTTTTTCGCCTATCAAAGCCAGAAGTTGTTGTTTTCAGTCCGGGAGGCATAACTTTTACATCCGAACTCCGTTTTGCAAAAACAAATCTCAGACCTTATTTTTTAGATTTTTTACCAGGAATCTGATATTACTGTTTGATCTCAACCTTTAGTTTTTTAATTATTTTCTTGGGAAACGTGCAATTAGGTTTTTTTTCGAGATCAGCGAGCATTGTTTTTTTATTTGAGAATATATATTGCTGTTTTCTGTCATGGATACACATAACATTACACCCCTTACTCCATTCAACTATTTCGATTGGAAAAAACAAATGGAGATTCACTTGAAACACAAAGGGTTGTATAGGGTATCCATGGGTACATAAATTGAACCTACAGGTGCTGCTGAAAAGAGAAAGTGGTTTAATAGATGTGATGAAGCTTATGGTACATTATGTATTTCTCTTTCTTTTGACCTTCTTTTTCATATTGAGTCTTGCACTACACCCCATGCGGTTTGGACTACTTTGCAGTCTTTGTTTGGGAAGTAGGATACTATGAGAGGGTTTCAGTTAGAGAATGAGCTTATTGGCTTAAATCCTAGGGATTTTGACAACATCCAGAAGTTTTTCACCAAAATCAAGTCTCTTAGATTGCAGTTGTCACAGTGTGGTGTTTAGAAGGAAGACTCTCAGTTGATATTGTCCATTCTTTCTAAGCTTGGACCAGATTATTCAGTTTTTGTTTCTAACTTTTATGCTACTAGGGATGCACTTGGTACTAGATTTACTATGCCTTCTTTTGATGATTTTGCATCTTCTCTCACTCGAGAGCAGGCCAAGTTGGCCAATATGGGAAAATTGAAGCCCTCTTCATCACAAGCACTTATTGCATCACAGGAGCCCATAGATCAAAAGGCTTCTACAGGAAAAGGAAAGAAACAAAAATAAAAGGATTTCAAATCTCATGAGCAGTAGAAGGAGTCCTCACATTCATCATCCTCTTCTAAGGGGAAATAATTTAGGAAGGAGAAGGGCCCATGTGCATATTACAAGAGAGAAGGACATGCAGAACATAATTGCTACAAGGACATTGATGAGCTGAAGAATCTTCTTAGAAACATTAGATTGATTTGTCTTCTAGGATGTCTGCATCATCTCCTTCCCCTCCTTCTTCTTCTTCTTCTTCAGTGCAGCATGACAGGGGCACAACCAACTTACATACTTCATCAAATATGAAGGGGCATGCTCTTTGTGTTTCTTCGAGTCTTGGATTAGGGAGATGGCTTCTACACAGTTTATGTTCACTTCCTTTGAGTCTCACACTATGTCTCCTATTTTGATGGGAAACAATACATACATGAGTGTTACAGGGAAGGGGTCTATTAGTTTTGGGGATCACTCCTTTCAGGATGTCTTGTGTGTCCCTCACTTGACAAACAAACTTCTTTCCATTTATTAGATCACACATGGAGGCGATGGGAGGTCTGTGGAATTCACACCTGATTCAATTATCATCAGAGACTTGGAGAGTAGAGCGGTTATTGCTATTGGGTTGGTGGATCACTCATCTCGGTTGTATTCCTTTGCAGATTTTGCTACTGATGGTGCTTCTTTTCCTACACCTGTTCATCACACTTCCAGTGTGAATCATCATTCAGAGGAGAAATTTGGCTTCTTAAACATTGGAGTTCTCACTTCAGATCCTACTCTTGAGCCATCCATTTCATCTCCTCCACCTACTATTGCAGTTGTTGATACTTCTATGACTACAAATGTGGTTTCTTTTGTTTTAGTGTAGCAGGATCCAGTTGATCATCCATCTTTGGAGGTTTCTATTCAGTCTTCACCTACCTTGACTTCTTCATTTGTTGAGGTCACACCTGCTTCTATGGAGACATCTTGGGCTACACCTACTTCACCTTCAAAGATTGCATTCATTCTACCTCTTCCCTCTCACTTCTTTCAGGAGATGCAGTTTCTTCAGTTCTTTTGGAGCTACTTCATTATGGGGGGGATTTGTGGTCTCTTTCTTCCTCTCTTTTGGGGGGGTTCTTTCATGAATCTTTGTGATGGATGGTGTTCTTGGGGGGTCTTATGGAGTCCTCCATCTTTCATCACTTAGTTAGTTTACATTCTATTTTGGGGAGGAGTTTTGTTCCCATGTGGTTTTCTCCTTTACCCCATTTGATTTAGTTTGCATTGCATTTGTAAATGGGTACCTGATCAGGCCTTGTTGTCGGGACTCATCTTTGCATAATAATTTGCTTCTCCCTAAGTTACACTTATGGGGGGTGTTGGTGTAATTAATTATTTAATTACACTTTAGCATAAGTTTACTTAGGCATATTTTATTTCCTAGGTTAATTATAATCTTTATCTTATTGAGCTATCTTGTTGCTCAAGATAAGATTAGGGTTGTGCATGTCTTGCTTTTTGCATAATTGCCTTTTGAAGGCTTTTGTAGTATTTGTAAAATAATTCATTCAATAATCAATTATTATGGTTTATGCTTGCACATATTTTTGCTTTGAGGGTTTACAGAACATCTCTTATTGTTTGTTTTGAATATCTGTTGCATGTGATAGGTGATTGCTTGCAGGTGATTCTTGGGGATTGTGAAGTTGGTTTTTCAACTTCTATAGTTTTGGGTTGTGAGAAGAAAGTTATCAATGATAGATTTAAACTTTGTATTTTATTTTTGTTCTCTTCTCAACATATTAGTGTGGGAGACTACATTTTCTTAAGGAGAACATTCTAATGTTGTGGTTCTAATGGTAGTCTCTATGATGGTAGTATGGTGTGAAATTGATGTGATCTTAGATCCATAAGGTGTTTTCTTTGAGGATTTTATGTTGGTTTGAAGTGTTTATGGATTAAGTTCTAGTCTTGGCCGACCTAATGTATGTAATACACTAAGGAGACTATTTATACTTTATGGATGTTAGCCAACTTGATATAATGCACTACATGGAAAAAATGTTTTAAATCATATATGGTACTGACAAGAATGTTTTCATTATTTTTCTTTCATCTAATTAGGCCAACCTAATTGATGAATGAGATATACTTGCATCTATATGTATATAAGATTCTTTGAAGAGAGAAAGTGTGTATGGAAGTGAGGAGTTGTGATGTAGTGAAGTGCAAAGAGGATTAAGGGGTATGTGAAGATCTGAGCCTAAATTATTTATCAGTTGATGATCAAAAAAAATTAGTTGAGTGGCTGTTGTGGGAGGTAGTACTTCATATTCAGAGCTTCATTGGAACTAAACCCTGCATATTGAAGGTGTATTCTATCAATTCATACTTTTGGCAATGATCCTGAATCTTTGTATCTTGGCGGTTAGCCATTTTTTGTATTAAGATTGTGAGCCTTTCAAGGACAGTGAGTCCGAGCAGTGAGCCTTATAATATCTTGTATCTGGATATAATATATTATGAGTTAACCCTCACCATGGTTTTTCCACGTAAAAATCTTGGTGTTCATGTGTGTTGTTGCATTGATTTTTTTCTATGTTATCTCTTGTTGATTCAGTCAGAATTGTGATAATGTTTAGATGGATTTTATTAGAATTGAATTATGGAATACTGATTCAACCCCTCTCAGTATTCTAGATGTTCAACAATTGGTATCAGAGATTGGTTCCTCTAAAGGAGCCTAAAATTGAGGAAGGTCCTAGAATTTGAGTATAAGAAATTTGTTCCTCCGAAAGTGATCTTTGCTAGATAATCAAAAGAAATTGAAGACCTAAAGAATAAGCTAAAGGAAGTGAATGATTGTGTCAAATATTTAAGGAGAAGATTTGAAGATGCTTGTGATCAATTAAGAAGAGAACAGGATGAGATCACCGAATTGTTACAACAATAGGAAGAAGCAAAAATAATCTATCAGCAAGTTGAAATTCAACAGAAAATTGATGAATGTGTCAAAATTGAGCAAGAAGCAAAAACCTTGAGACCAGATCTAGAAAAGGAAATAAGTTTTGAAGATAAATTTAAGGTAAGTTTTGTAATGTTTGATGAGTTTATTACTTCTCAAAGACTAGAAATGGATAAAAGTGGTTTAGGGTTTGAAGAAGGCCAAAGTTCAAAAGTAAAGCAATCGACTCAGTGAAAAGATGGAAAAATCAAGAACTTAAGATGCAATTCTAGAAGAAATCCCATCAAACAACCTAATGCTAAGAGGTATTTGTCTTTCAATGGTGTTTTCCATTCCTACAAAAAAATTGGTCATAAGGCAAAGAACTGCAAAAGTAAAATGAATGATACTATATCATTCTCTAGTAAATGTTTTAAGTGCAAGAAGGTTGGACATAAAGCTAA
The DNA here is from genome assembly GCA_007115665.2 of Sequoiadendron giganteum. Lineage (NCBI taxonomy): Eukaryota > Viridiplantae > Streptophyta > Pinopsida > Cupressales > Cupressaceae > Sequoiadendron > Sequoiadendron giganteum. The sequence goes on from CM021103.1 coordinate 313,957,624, forward strand.
TCAGTGTGAAAATAAATTGAATAAAAGAAATAATGGAAGGAAGAATGTTATTTGTTGTAAGTGCAGCAATCTGGAACATCCTGCTAATAACTGTAGAAGAAGAAAATATATCTATCTGGCAAAGAAGCATGAAAAAAACATTGATTTGAAAGAAGTGAGAAAAGAGATGAAAACAATAGGAAGAAGAATTCATGCAATTTGAATTAGAATCATTAGTCTTATCTTTGTTGACCTTCAATGCAGATACACCCATCAATTTTTTAGTCTAGCAATGACTAAGAGGGAGAAATTATCATAAAATTTAATAAACCCCTCATTGATACTTATGTCACATCATGGAAGAAGTATATTTAATGTGGTAATGAATTTAAATGAATTTTTTTAGTTGCATGTGTGAAGAATGAAGTTTACAAAATTTGAAAGAATGGAGGCGCACACAATTTTTGAAGTAATCTACCTATAATCTCAAGCATTTATTGTGAAATAATTTGGAATGAAAGAAATAAATTCAAATACTTCAAGAAGCATGCAAAGGAATTTTAGAGAATCCAAAGCAATTCAGAGGTTCAAGGCTTGAAGGAGAGATCGAAGCGTCCTTCAGAAGCTGGATATCTATCCATTCCTTGTTGGCATTTACAGAGGTATTCCTGCTTGTACAATCTTTCATTTTTATTGCTAGGGATAATTCAAAGGTTGTGAATATTTTGGATAGATTGCAAGTTAGTTTGAGGAAACATTTGAAAAATATTTCGGAAGAGTCAGTTGGTGCATTCTCTTTCATTCCTCCTAGAGCGTTTCCCACCAAAGATATCTATGCATTTGTCTTTAGTAAAATAGAGGAAATGTCATGAGTCCAGTTAAGTATTCTATAGAAGAATGAATTGGAAGAAATACATGATGCCTAAAAGTGTTAGTTGAGAAGAAGTTGGATGTTTGGCAAAAATCCCCTTTGTTTGAGTTCAACAAGAAGTATATTTGAATAGTTTTGATCATAATTCATAATGAATCATTGTGGATTGATGAAGCACATTTGATTACCAGAGGAGCAATCGAGGATGTAACTAGTTTGTGTTCCTCTAGATCAGTTCCTAAATGAAAGGTTGTCAATGAGAAAGAGATAATTGTGGTGACTAGTGCAACCCTCAAAGGGAAAGAGCCTTTTTTGAGAATAATTTAAGATTCGATCATTAGGTATGTTGTGATGGTTATTGGTCACAAAGTTTGTCTACCTAACAATGTGATCATAGTTTATACTACTGCTATACATACTGCTATTGATATGGTTAGAAGAGGTATGGATTATGACATGTGTGAGCTAATTTGAACACATCTTTTGAATAATTTAAAGGAAATCAAGAAAAGCAAGAAGAATACATTCCAGTATGAAAATTTGATTGTTTGCTTACTCTTTTACATCTTGAAAGAATTTTCAATAATAGGAAGAATAGAATGGTAAAATACAGAGCATATTTCTCATCAGATCAGGAATTTCATAATAAATCTTGGTGATTCGGATGCTCAAGAGACTACTCTTGATTCATTCTTTGGAAAATTTCAAATGAGAATGAACAAAAGTTCAAGGATTCCAAGAAGTATTATTGAAAGGTACTTCAAAAATATCAATTTCCTAGTTTCTATAGGTTTTTGGCATATGGAAGCAGCTAAATCAAGGTTGGTGTGGATATTTGAGTTAGATTACGATGTGTCAGAGGTTGAAATTGATCATTATGCAACAATTATTTTGGAAAGCCCTAAGAATCTCTGTATAGAAGGTACCTCAGGTAGTGCAATTGGAACAGGGAAGAAGAGAAAGAGTGTTGTCAAACAAGAAGTTGCAGAAGGAAGTGAGTTAGAGAGAGCTCAACATGAGCATGAAAGAATAAACTTTCAAGGAGCTTTGGAAGAATTGCATAATTTTATTCCTAGTGCTAACTTTGATTCATCTATTTTAGTTGTGGAGAATCTCAGAAACATGATTAATTCCTTGAAGTTCTATATATCCAGACTAGAAGTGCATGTTAGAATTAGGTATGTTGAAGAAAATCTAGAATATATCAAGAAGAAATGTGAAAATGGACATAGTCGAGTAATGAAGGATTTTGAGAGTGTACAAGTTTGTGAGGAAGATGCTTTGGAACTGCTTTCTTTTTGCCTAAATTGGTCTGGCAGTACATTGAATATAAGAGATGAGATAAGGAAGAGTGAAACCCAAATGAGCACTCAAGCATATACGTACAGACTGGCTGAAGATAAAGATAATTAGAGATGGTCCTACATTGTGTAGCTTCAGGACAAATTATTTTCCCTATAGGACCAAAGAACAAAAGTTATTAAGAAGTTAGTGGCACTTAGATACATGGTTAAACTTAGGCGCATTCATGTATCTAGTGCTCTTAACAGTATTGGTAAATCATCAGAGATTAATCTTAGTTTTGGTTGTTTTGATGTACATATATATATAGGACCCCATCCTTTTCCATTGATGTCAAAGGGGGAGACATAGAGATAGGTAGAGGAATTTTTTTTTTTGAAGAATAGTTTGATAGGGGGAGTATTTAGTTGCCTTATATTGAAAAAATTTTTTGGCATGCATGTTGCCATTAATGCTAAAGGGGGAGATTGCTAGAATTATGCATCCTTGCAACATGATATTGAAGTATAGATGATTTGTGTTGGTTGTTCCTATATTTTAATTGATGTCAATATGGTGACAACTATACAGGAAGTTTACTTAGTTTATCAAAAGTTGTTCTCTACTGGTAGTGTTCTTTTGTGATGAACTAGTGCATTGGTTTTTGAATCCGAACTTCACCGCAAGAAAAAATATGACTAATCTTTTAACCATGTTATCATGTCTCATTCAGATAGCTATATCCTAGATCTTGAGAAGTTTTGGGTTGTGAGCAGAAAGTTATCCTTGACATAGTTCAACTCTATATTTTATTATTGTTCTCTCCTCATCATATCAGTGTGGGAGACTCCACATTTTCCTAAGGAGAAAATTCTAATGTTGTGGTTCTAATTGTAGTCTCTATGATGGTAGTATGGTGTGAAATTGATGTGATATCATATACAAAAGGTGTTTTCTTTGAGGATTGTATGTTGGTTTGGACTTTCTATGAATTAAGTTCTAGTCTTGGTCGACCTAACTTATGTAATACACTAAGGAGACTAGTTATACTTTATGCATGTTAGCCGACTTGATATAATGCACTACATGGAAAAAATGTTTTAAATCGTATATGGTGTCGACAAGAATGTTTTTATTATTTATCTTTCATCTAATTAGGCCGACCTAATTGATGAATGAGATATGCTTACATATATATAAGATTCTTTGAAGAGAGAAAGTGTGTATGGAAGTTAGGAGTTGTGGTGTAGTGAAGTGTAAGATAATTAAGGGGTATGTGAAGATCCAAGCCTAAATTCTTTAATAGTTGAGGATTAGAAAAAATTAGTTGAGCAACTGTTGTGGGAGGCAATACTTCATATTCAGAGCTTCATTGGAACTAAACCCTACACATTAAAGGTGTGTTCTATCAGTTCATACTTTTGGCAGCAATCCACAATCTTTGTATTTTGGTGGTTAACCATCTTTTGTATTCAGGTCATAAGTGCCTTTCAAGGATAGTGAGTCCTAGAAATGAGCCTTGTAATATCTTGTATCTGGATATAATATATTGTGAGTTAACCCTCATCATGGTTTTTCCCATTTTTGTTTTTCCACGTAATAATCTTGGTGTTCATGTGTGTTGTTGCATTGATTTATTTCTATATTCTCTCTTGTTGATTTAGTCAAAATTGTGATGATGTTTATATGGATTTTATTAGAATGGTTTTATGGAATATTGATTCACCCACCCTCTCAGTATTCCAGATGATCAACAAAAGCTTGATATTTGGAACTAGTTTCCTAACTATAGTAGTGATGTGGATGCTAAGTATGTAAGGCTAGCACTGAACAAGATGCATGTCAAATTTGTATGGACTAACATGCCTGGACTAATAACCAAGGATGTGATCAAGGCTGTTATAGGGTTGTGTGATACTGGACCTATACCAATTCTTAAATCTATGGAAAATGAGGTTGTTATGGAACTTACTGATGCCACTTATGATACAAGGGCTTTGAAAACTAAACCTATCTAGAATTATGCTATCAAATATGCCTCTATAATGATAGGTCACAATATTTACTTCACAAACAGGGAGAACTCGGTTTCGGCTATAACTATTCATGTTACACGTGAAATGGTAGTGAATGGGAAGGATTTTGACCTGTGTCAGTTGCTACAGTAGCAACTTCTTGAGAATTTTGAAATTGACAAGAGAAAAGAAATATCCCTTTAAGTTTGGAACTTTGGTAATGTGTTTATTATTTTACTTCCTGAAAGAGCTTCTTGGAAGAAAGGGTATTGTATGGGACAGGAGTAGACCTGTGGGACATCAAATATTTGATTATGTGTACAACTTAGGAAACTTTAAAGCCTAGGATGATGTTTCATTATTTGTAGTTTTTCAAAAGAATATACATGAAAGGGAAAGAATTACCCACAAACTTGTAGAAAAATATGCAAAGGAAATTACTTTCCTTGTTTCAACTGATGAGTTTATAATTGAGGTTGTTGAACCAAGAACAGTATGGATTGAACCTCTTGGCTATGAATTTTTTGAGAATGAAGTTGAAGGATATGTTGAATTATTGCTCAAGAGTCCTAAGGACCCCTCTTAAGCAAGACATGGGGCATATGAAGAAAGACCTACAAAATTACACTTGGAATTGGAGAAACTAGAAAAAAAAAGAATGCAAGGAAAATTATAGAATAATGGGCTAGGAAAGAAGTTTATACAAAAGAAGAGATCAAGGAGGCCAGAGAAAGAGAAGCTAACATGGCTAGTGAGTCCTTGAGACCAAGGATATCTAGAAGAACAACTTCCATCTGAGCCTCTGCATTACCTAAGTCCTCTAGAGCTACTACAAAAGGAAAGAAGGTGGAGCCTAGTACTCCGGTAACTGAAGAAGTCACTACACCCTCTAGACCTAGCACAAGGACTAGTAACAAAAATAATGTGCCTTTGATAGAAACCCTTGTTACCTCTAGAAGAAGAAAGAAGCAAAAAGCATTCAGGGAAAAGAATCTAAGTTTTGTGGTTGAAGAAGAAATTGAGCTTGGTCTAGAACATGAAGAACAACTAATAAGGAAGAGAAGAAGTAGTGCTGCTACAAGCGGTGACAGTGATTCACAAGAGGCAAGCACTAGAGCTAAAAATCTAAAAGTTGACACTATGGACACTTTCAAAGAAGAAGAAATAGAAATAGAAAAAGAAAAAGAGGCTCTCACTGTACACATTCATAAGAAGCCTCAAAAGAAGAAGGAGAAGTCGTCATAAAAAGGCTCTTCAAAGCAAAAGAAAAAGTAGGAAAAATCTCCTCTAGTAAGAGCTTATACTTCGATGAAGTTAGATGTTTTAGTTAGTAATATGTTAGAGGATGATGATTTGTTAGAAGCTATAAAAAATTTATATGAACAAGTGGATGAAGAAGATAGGAAAACAATCGTTGAAGCTATCATTTAGTATATTATTGTTTTAGAGGCTGATATGGGTAACATCAAGAAGAAGGTTCCCAGAGTTGTGTGGGACACCTTGATTGAAAGAATTCATAAAGCTATTGAAGGTGAGGATAAGATGAAATCTGATGCCTTGGAGGAAATTGGATACTCCTTATTTAAGTATGATAAGGCTACCTTGATAGAGGTTTATACTAAAGAATTTAGAGTCAAACAAAGAGTCGCCATTGTTATGGGAAGAGAAAAGGAACAAGTAGACAAATTGAAACATGAAACAGTCAGATCTGTTAGAGATATAGCAAAGAATTTTGGGATGATAGCTACTTCATCATCTGGTACTACTCAAGAAAAGGATAATTTTGAAGAAAAGGTCATTGATACAGAGGAAAATATTCCTCTTGTTACAAATTTACTAGTTTGTAAAGAAGTATTAGAAGAAAAAGAAGAAGATGCTCATACTACTGAAGAAACTCCATTGTTTGATATAGATAATGTGGTATCTTCACCACCACAAATAGATGAAACACATGCTTCCTTGGATACTTTTTCTCCTTTAGAAGATATGGACAAGCCCACTAGTGCTAATCATGAAAACTAGAGTGTAGAACAAGAAAAAGAAAAGAATAATGTTGATGATAGTACTGAGGATCACTCTGATCAACAGAAGGAAGATGCAAGAAATAAAAATAAAGATAATCAAAATGAGGATGAAGGAGAAGAACATGGAGAAAAAGAAGAGAACAATAAGAAAGATGATGAGGATAAGGAGGATGAAGATAAAGACAAGAAAAAGGAAAATACTTTATGTGAAGAGGATAAAGAAGACAATGAAGAAGAGTTTGAGGTTGGAAAGAATGAAGAAGATGTGCAAAATACCATCAATCAACCCAAGTCCTCTGGAGAATATTCTGGTAATCCTCTCAAGGGTCTTTTGTTCTATAGTGTCAAAAAATGTTGTCGAGGACATTTTCAAACTTGTTTGGGACCTCCTTGTTGAATTGAGCTTAATGTTTCCTTGATTTAGTGTTTTAATGTGTTTTACACATTCACATTAGGTCTTGGGCCCTTTTGAAATAATGAATTTAAATGGTACCTTGCCAAAGTGTTGTGAAGTTTTGTAACTCACTTTCACAATTTTTTAAGGTTTTATTAATTAACTACACCTAATAAATATCTTTTTAACCTTAATCCTATCTTATCTAAAGTTTTGTAACACACTTTCACACTTTTATAGGGTTTTCATTAATAATTGGGCTTTCTTATGCTTTAATTGGCCTTAAAATTCATCCACAAGCCTCATTTAATGCATATTTTTGAGGATAATCCCAACACAAATCTTTATCCAATCATAATTGAGGTGTTTCAAGCTCGAATGGCCCAAATTTAGTGATCAAGGACTCATTTTCCACCTTGGGTGAATGAGTCTCACCTAGATTTTTGGGTCCCGAACCTGGTTTCACATATTTCTAAGCATTTTTAATTTTGGTCCCATACATTATGCTTGATGGGACTTATTTGCCACCTTGGGCGAATGAGTCCTATGTGGCCCAAAATAAAAATTAATTCAAATTATTGGTAGTATTTTATTCTCCTAGATTTGATGTCATCTTGTACTATTGTAATTTTGGGAATTCTTGCATAATTAAGTATAAATAAAAGTTCCTTTCACTTATTTTCATCCTAGCAAGCAATCAAGTGATCTAGAAAGTTGAATGAGAATTCTTATAGCAAAGTTGAGTTCACAAGAGCATTCAAGAGTCTTCAAGGGCAAATTGTCAAGCATTTTAGAGCAGAATTCGAGTATCAATCATCATGTCAAATACTTCATGCATCATTTTTTTTTTTGAGCTAACAATTGTGATGTGAGGTTTATGATTCAAGCAAGTGTTTAATTCAAGATCTATCACCTTCAAGAAAGATTCAAGATCTACATCTATTGGAGCCATCTCACACATGTTTGCAACATCTTATTGATAAGGTTTGGTTAGTTGCAACATCATATTTTGTTCATTCATCATTCTCCATTACTATTTCATTTTATTTCAAGGTTTGATTACCAAAACAGGGTTTGACCAAGGAAAACCCCTATCCACTAACAAAAAATAAATTCCCCTCTTCTTTGTGTGTGATTTGTAGGTCTAGGTTGTAGATTTCATAAAGAGAAAGATTGGAGAAAATTTGTCAAGTCATTCAAAGTTGTCAAAGTTGTCAAGCATTAGAGAACATTAGAGAACACCTACAGGTCAATTTTCAGTTATTCGGATCTGGAAGCTTGTAGAGGAAGATTGAGCAGACTAAGGAGATAATATTCAGACTTTGAAGCTTCATAAAGTCCTAAATAGATTGATTTTCCACTTCTAGTGAATGAGTCCCAATTTCAATCAAAATTTAGACTTTTGCAAATTCAGATACCCATTTGGAAAATTCATGTTCCTGCACATAAACCTAGATTTTGGATTGATTCACCTAGCTTGGTGAATGAGTCCCAGACAACATTAAAGTCAAATTTTATAGTTTTCTAGAGCTCCATTCAACCAACTTTAGATTCTCAAGTGCACACATTTTGTTTTGTAGCTTTTTGTTTAGTTTCATTTACTTTTCTAGGTCATTTTGTAGGTCATTGCATTGAATTAGAGTTTATTATTACATCTTGCATTTCCTTTATCTTTACAAGTCTAAACTTGGTGGTGAACCCATTATTAGCTTATATTCAGCCCCTAGAACAACCCTCTTGCAAGATCTCTTTCCCCTTTACATTGAGATCTGAAGGGTTTGTTCTTGAGTGAAAGTTAGTGAAGATTGTTCTTCTTCTAGGTCCTAAACCCTAGAAGCAAAGCAAAACAAATTTTCCAGCTTTCATGTCCAAACAGATAAGGTTCCAACTAAAAATTCCTCCTTAGTTGTTATAGCTCCCGATGTATCAAGGAAGTGTGGTTCTTGAAAATTTCTCACCAATTCAAAAGTTGGAGCTTGGAGATGTCTTCCATGCCTTTGAAAGAAAAGAAATAATAGAGACACATCATAAGGGGAAAAATCTAATAAGAATGTAGGAATGGCATGATATGTGATATGATGCAAACATGCAAATTTTTTATGTACATGATCAGATCTATAGAAAATTGTTGTGAATATTGAGCGATTGTAAAGTAGAGCACTATTTTGTACTCAAAGCTTCAAAGGAACTGAATTCAACACAAGGAAGGTACATTTTGTATCAGTTCACATCCTGGTTGTGTGGCCATTTCTATTTTGTATCTATTTTTTATGGTTGTGAGCCCTATTGGAAAATGTGTCCTAAAGTGAGCCTCTGTAATATCTTATAGCCGATTATAATATATTGTGAGCTAATCCTCACTGTGGTTTTTCCCTTTTTGGGTTTTCCATGTAAAAATCTCAGTGTCCATGTGTCATGTGATCTTTTGGTTGCTTCATGTTTTCATTCATTGTTGTAGTTAGATATTTTTTGTTAATTAGATGGATTGTGTTCAAATGGTTTAAAGAATAAAGATTCACCCCCTCTCAATAATCCGAGTGTTCAACATTTCCTACCTTTTTCTTCTATATTTTTATGTATTACTTTCCTTTCCTTCCATTTTTTATAATTTGTATAACGTAGGACATTCTATATTTTTAACTTTCCACCCATGAGTGATTGGGAAGCAATGGAAAGGGGTAGTTGATGGGCCTTAATTTAAACTACCCCTTTATAGGAAATGATCAAATTGGTAAGTGAAACCAAGGCCCTAAAAACATCAAAACAACCTTGCAATACAAGATTATCAATAATTTATACAGGATGATGATTAAATATCCTAGAGATTCCCTTGCATTATCTTGTTCCTTATTTAATTTATTATATAGGAGTATATTGTCCTTATATGCATGTTAACATTCTCTTGTGCCTTGTAGTGAGGTGTTAGGTCTTGATCTTTTTATATATTTTTAGGATGAGATTCCATCCCCTATATCTATTTATCTCTTAGAAATTTCATGCCTTGAGATTTTTTCCATTTGAGTATGACCTAAGTTGATATCATCTTGTATTTTTTTGTTTTCTTTGGAGAGTGTGCCACATTGGATGCTTGCAACCCCTTTCTTATTGATATAATGTTGTATCTCAACTTGTATGTTTACTTACACATTTCTTCAACCTATTTTTTTTTGTTCCCATAGTCATATTTGATAAATACACTTATGTGCATGCATATTGCATCATTATTATGTGTTACTTCTATTAGCATGAAAAATTTATTAGTTGCATTTTACCTTGTTTTTTCTTTATTAAAATTTATCACTAGAGAAGATCCTTAAATAAAAAATCATAGAACATAAATCCACATAAGCATTAACTAGTATGTCTCACAATATTTAGTAGGAAAAGGTGTATGAGGTTTAATTTGAATTTTGAGATGAAAATTTGAAGGCTCAAATTTCACTTGTAAAATTGATCTATTTCAATTTTGCACCTATAAATGATCTAGTTCAATTTTGCACCCACAAATTTGAACCAAGGTGGTGAATGAGAGACCTAAAGAGCAAAATTAGTTCTTAGGGATGATTGGTAATGGGGACAATGTGGGATAATGTGGGATAAGATTTTGATAAAAAAATTAATGCAATAGTATGTACTTGTAAACTTGTTATTGCATAAAGGATAATCCAATTGGCCCAAAACATAAGGGAAAAGAGCATAGGTATTCATTTTATATGATCATACATTTTTTCTTGACTTTGATGTACATCCAAACTACTAAAAATGCATGTGAATATAAAACATTTAATCAACATGGAAATTAAATATTTAAAAAAAATTAATAGTATGGCTATGGATGATGATTATTATAATCTCTTTACAATGAATGGTTTGATAGAAATAAATAAAAAATAAAACTCCACAAATGTAGAATATATCACATATTTAAAAGAAGCACTAATTAACAACTTGCTTGAAAACTATATTTGAAAATAGTAAAAGTAGGAAAGGGGTAATGTATTTCACTAAATAAAAAGGATCATGAATTTGAACAAGAAAAATAATGAAAGGAATATGGATAAATAGAATATTCTAAAAACATAAAGGAAGGTTGATAAAGGTGCTTTCAATATGGGAGTTATTGTGAGATTAGTACTCCAAAAAAATAACTCATAAAATGAATATTAGTGGCATATACTCACCCACTCCAATTGATTACATACAAAGGATGCAAGTAATTAGAGATGAGAATAATAATATACCCTTCCCTATTAGGTTAGGTGACATTAACCCTAAAAGCTTGTCATTTATATGTCCCCTTGTTTCTTGGAAAGTGTCCTAGAGGACATGAGAGAAACTATTTTAATATTGGCATATATTATAAATTATATTTTTAAGAGAAAAATTAATGTTTGTGGAGGTTAAACATCACTTGAGGACAAATTATCCCTCCTAGGCATCCACACTAGGAATGTGAAAGGTCTTGAGTGGGGTGCCCAAGTTTGAAGGGAAACAGGTGACCATTGGTGTTCTATCTGGAAGTTGAACAACCATTGAAACATCATGAATGGTAGAATACAAAGAGGCTATGGGTTAAGCACCCACATTGGATCCTTGTGTATTTTATTAAATATTTTATCTTGACTATTGATCTTCTAAGAAAGGGGTGTGTTAGAGTAAAGGTTTTAACTTAATTATGTTGATTAAGCTACCTTTATTCCCTTCTTAAGATTTCACTTTAGTTTGCATAAAGTGACATTTAATAATTATATTAATTATTAAATTTTTTCCTTTTAGGACTTCTTTTAGGGTTTTTCCTATTAGGGTTTCTTTAGGGTTTCTCGATCTCCTTTTATAAGGATTGATCTCATTGTATTATCACATCAATTCATTCTCTCATTCTCTCTGATATATACATTTTCAGTTTTTAGAGAACCCTTGCTTGTTTGTCTCCATCTCTTCTTTTGCGACAGATTATTTGCATGCAGGTGATCTTCGGGGTTTGTGAAGTTGTATTTTCTCAACTTCTACATAGTATCACACCTTTTTTTATTGTTTTTTTATATAAATAACAAATTTTCATAAAATAAGCCCTATCGTGCTTTTGCGGTGATGGTCATTTGGCCATCAAATTTAAGTCCGCATTTTTGCTGTGACCGTCATATGACCGTCAAATTTAATGCAGCACTAGTTTTTTTTCCCCTTTAGACCTGTTTTTCTTCCAGAGGTTGTAACTTGGGCATACGATATCATTTTTTGGAAAACGAGATATCATCGAAAAGTTGGTTTTCTCAACTTTCCAGTGGTGTGGGTATCATCACTTCTTTTTTCTGTTGGTGCATTCTACAGTCAATTTTTTGGCTGTCCTTCATGTATTTCCAGCTTTTGGTCCTTTTTTTGGACATTTTGAGCATCATTTGTAAGCAATCTTTTATGTAAACGCACTAAGATAAAGTGCCACACTATTGTATATGTATTTTTTGGGGATTTTGCACATAAGGTTGTGCCATATTTTGTACTTGCACTGTATTATAAAGTGCCATGAGGGGTTGTGTAGTTTGCCTTTGTTTTGCCATCACACCTTTGTCCGGTGAGTGTCCCTCCATGATGATAGTGGATCCATATGATTCCAACCTCATGCATGTGTGTTTTGTTTTTTGCACCACTTTTTCAGTTGCAGGTGCTTTCTTGTGCACTTTTAGATGTTGTTTCTTCTCCTTCATGCACTACAGGGTGTTACACACCATTTCAGTGGATCTGTCGGGCTCTCCCAGTTCAGCATTATGGGGGGGTATTATACTATTCATGCTAATTCTTCCTTGATTTTGCCTTGGAAGGGATCTTTCATTCTCAGTTGATCAGTGTTTCATACTATTGGTACTTGTGCCATTTGTATCTTTGTTCTAAGTGTTTTCCTTTGTTTTCCATCTGATTCAAGTAGTGTCATTTGGGGCACTCATGCAAATTGTTGTCTTCTTGTTCCTGATCATCTTATCTTCAGTGGAGGTTCTTCAGCACCATAGCAGTCATCTTTCGATAGTTGTTTGCAGCTTCTTCTACTTCAATGATGTTCTTCTTGGCTTTCTGCATCTCTTTTTGGAGTAGAGCTTTTCCCATGAGGTTTTCTCTATTTCTCCTCTTTATAGAGATTTGGTTGTATTTGGGTACCTGATCTAGCCTAGTTGTCGGGACCCATGTTTGTCTTCTTGCATTGTAGTTACCTTTGCTTTTTTGCATTTGTTTGTAGCTACACTTTTGCTCATCTTAAGGGGGGGTGTTAGAGTAAAGGTTTTAACTTAATTATGTTGATTAATTTACCTTTATTCCCTTCTTAAGATTTCACTTTAGTTTGCATAAAGTGACATTTAATAATTATATTAATTATTAAATGTTTTCCTTTTAGGACTTCTTTTAGGGTTTTTCCTATTAGGGTTTCTCGATCTCCTTTTATAAGGATTGATCTCATTGTATATCACATCAATTCATTCTCTCATTCTCTCTGATATATACATTTTTAGTTTTCAGAGAACCCTTGCTTGTTTGTCTTCATCTCTTCTTTTGTGACAGGTTATTTGCATGCAGGTGATCTTCGGGGTTTGTGAAGTTGTATTTTCTCAACTTCTACAGGGTGTACATTTTTGCAAGTGGTTTTGATACCTCTTATTTCAGTTTACCATTGTGGTTTTGTCTCCCACAAGTTTGATATATTGGATCCATGAGATGGTAGTTTCATGTTTTGTTATTTGTAGGTGTATGGAATAATTCAATTTTTTATAGATCACAAGGAGTGTATTATGATGTATCTCTCTTGTGAAGATTAATAATATAATTTCCCTCTTTTCTCGCACGTGGTTTTTTTTGAAAGGGTTTCTCCACATAAATCTGGTGGCATATTTTGTTTGCTATTTTTTTATTGTGGTGAATGTGCAATCACATACATATAATTTGATTTGTTAATCTTAGTTTCATATTTGAATTCACATACATAAGTTAATATTACAACTTAATTTCACCTTGTTTTCAATAATCCCAAGTTAAAACTCTTTTTTTTACCAACCATGTGTGTGGAAAGAAGTTAGTTCAATATATCCCCCCTCTATCCCTCTCCTATGATATACCTCCACCCACTTAGTGATTTAGTACTTGATCAATCCCTCCTTGACTACTTTCCATATTCTATTATAATCTCTTATTGTATGCTTCTCATAGTTGGGAACACTTGAATTGGTAGTGAGGACCAATAAGAGATGACAACTACATTGGCATTATAGATCCATTGGTATAAAATTTCTCCATATATTCATGTTTGATAAAAGATTCATTTTCTAAAACCTATTGACTCATATTTTCATGAAACTGAACCATCTAGAGATCCTAGACCATCTATGTTCTTAACATTAGAGTATCTTATTCTAATGACCACTCCTCCAACATAGTAGATATGGTCATGATAAACAATGAAAAAATCGTAAAAGGTATCATCATTTGATAATTATGTTAAAACATAATTAAGATATGATCATGAAATAATATGTAATGAGGTAAAATAAGCCACCACCAATGTTGTCCCTAAATAAGAAAAAATATAAGATAATACTAGTCATAGATAATAAATAAGAGCCATGTAAGCACAAGATTTTAATATTGATAAGGATCATAACATGCGATCATAAGATACAATGATGATAATTATATGGAAACAAGTGAATTTCATAAACATATAACATGTAAGCAACATAAGATGTTAACACGATTATCAATGATCTTGATAATATTATAAACAAGTGAAATTGATATAAAAATATATGAGAGAATTTAAAGCATGAGATATATAAATCATAAACATGAAATTCAACATCATACATACATGTAACATAGGAACACATAAGCTAAAAATGAACCTAGTAAACATAAATTTTAATCATGATACATAAGAACAAACAAGGAATATAGGAATATAGGAAAGTATAGGAGCTAGATGATAAACATAAGAAATAATAAGATCTAACAATAGAATGATGAAAATAAAAGATATCATCAAGTGGAGAAACAAAGCATCAATCATAATATAGAATCTAAAATGAGAATAAGAGATACACAAGTAGGACATAAACAAAAGGTCAAATATAAGAACAAATGACGAAGAAAAAGTAAATAAATAAGTAAATTATAAGGATACTTAAGGTCTCAAGAAACAAATTTACATAAATTATCATTGAAGAGATCGTCCTCATCTTAAAAATTCACATCAAACTCTACATAATCAAGTAAATAGCTTTCATTATAATAACAAGTAGTGCTCTTAAGGAAAACACTGATAATACCACCATTAGTTATCCATTGTTCTTGCTTCTTTGGAGGTGACTCCATATAAATTATCAATTCTCTTAGTCATTACATATTTCCTAGGTAACTATAAATAATTAGTGTACTTAGAATGAAACATGGTTTTATCACATATATTTCCCTTGTTTTTCTCTCGTGTTATTGGTATATGAGTATTTTTTTCTTCACAAGGTTCTTTTGAATTCATGCATGTATTAAGAATTTTATAGTGCAACTTTTTGTTCCTTAAGCCACTCGATTTATTTAATTACCTTAAAATAAGGAACTTTACTAATATTATATTGAATAATAGTAGGCTATATACGTCTAATAAATTTTTATTTCTTGTTCATATTTATCCTCTATTGTTCGTATATGTGAAATTTATATAAATCATCAATATCATCCTTATGATCATATGGATGTTCTTTTGAAGTATTCGCAAATGCATCTAAAGTAAAATTACTCAAATAAAATAATGGCTAAGATATAGATCTATCAACTTTAACCCCTTTACCTTCATAAGAAAATTGCATATGATGTAAAATAAAAGGAACTACTTTGCATAGTTTTATCAATAATCTATTAAGAAACAAGCTAAATATATATAATACATAATGAAATAACATAGAACTAGATACTCCTTAATGTATGAGATGTTGGGTACAGACCAAAACCCTCTCAAAACCCCTCAACAAAAACCACAAATCACTCCTTAAAACTATGCAAGAAATTGCAAACACTCAAAAAATCAATTGAAACTTCAACACAATTTTCTTCATTTCTTTGAAATTATAATTACAATAGATTTTCAGTCTCAATGTACTGATGTAAAGCAACACATGTCCCTACAAACATCTGAAAATACATTCCCAACATGCTCAAACAATATCCAAAAACTATGTGCTTAAAAGCTATGCAAATCTACAAAATGATCCTGCAAATTCATAGTGAAACTCTATCACTGTGTCTTGGAAGATATCCAATCTTCATTGCTGCTCCAAAAACTTCATTTAAATGCAACAAAAATGTCTTTACATACCCCAAATACCCATTCCAAGCCTCTTCTTGGTTTTTTCCTTCCCCATCTTCAAACTGGGAAAAAAACTCCCCAACAAGAATGAGGAGTCAATAATTATAATTTGCATGAAATGAAATTGCATTTAATTTCTGCCATAACTCCTCAATATGTTACACCCTTGTTGTAGCTGCACAAAACTTAATAAAAATTAAAACAATATTCCCTATTTTTCCTTTTGCAACTTTCAAATTGCTTCATTAATAAGGGAGTACAATTCTTCACTAGAAATGGAAAAATCAACAAAGCATGATTGGGCATCTCCACTCAATCCCTAATTTTTAGGGATCAAAATTAAATGTTTAAAACCTATTATTCCTCCAAGATTCCATCGCCTTTTTATGCTTTTTCAGGCATTTTAACATTCATTGCTTCAAAATGGCAATTTTCCACTACTACCACTATGCCAACTTGGCATTTCAAATGAAATTGATGAGCACTCATGAAATTAAACTAAATATCATCCAAATGCATCAATCGGACATGAAATCCAAATCAAATCCCAACTCATGCCAAAAATTACAAAATTGAGGCCAATAATTATTTACAACATTTTGGCCTATTAACATTTATTCCCTAAATATCTAATTAATCTAACCTATGGAAACAAAATTGAAATAAACTAACTGACAAATATTTTTGGTTGTGCAGGATTGCTTGACCCCCTTGGATGCTCCTACATCACTCCTTCATTCCAACTATTAAAAAATAAATTAATGTAACCCATGGTTTCAATCAAAATGCACTTAGTTATTTTTAATTGAACAAATAAATATGCATAAGCCTAATATCGGATATGACAATTGAACAAAACTATTTAGTGTATTTATTAAATTGAAACAAAAGATCAATGAAAAATTTAATGGGTGATTAACCACGAACATGGTCAAGAATAAATAATGGACTATTATAGTTATTATATAGGATCATGTCATCCAAAAATATAATCAAAGGAGAAAAATGAGAAGAAAATATATATGTATGGTGTATCATACCCACAAAGGTATATGTATGTAATTGTGCATGAGAATCAATATAATATTCATTCATAGAATTTTCATCAATATTCACATGTGCCATAACAAAATTATCAAGTTCATGATGTGTATTGACATTGTTAGAATGATTAAAAATCAGATTAAAGTATAAATTTTCAAACTCAAAGATTGCACCCATTGTTGATACCTTCTATATAAATCATATTATTGTCTCTAAAATATTTTACTTGATGTTTTAAATCCATGCATTCTTGAGTATAATTACTAGTAACTATTTGAAAGTTAAAAAAAAATCATTCTTATTGTAATTTTTAGGCAACCCTCAAGGTGCATATAATGGATGAGTAGGTGAAGACTAATCAAATTAGCACTTACTAAGTATTGAATCACAATATCAAAGTTATCTTGTAACTTGCTAAAATTTATGAAAGTGTGGGGATTAAGAGAAGACATATTATAAATATTAACAACTCAATTTGCATTATTCTTTTTGGTCCTTATGATTATTGCCTTTTAAAAATAGTATATTTTGAAGCTTAAAATGGCAAGAAGGTATAGAGGAACCATGAGAAGATCAACCATACTTAATAATATTAGAATAAATAAAATTTAATTCAATATTATTCACATGAACTGCCACATTTACATAAAACAAGAAAAAAATTGCATATATAAACTACCTTAAATAGATAGAAAATGATCCCTTTTAATTAAAATATTGTGTAACTCATCATATTGAACATGGGGGAGAAAATTAGCACATACATATTGTAATCTAATAACATAACCATAAATGCAATCATTGTTTCATTGGGAACACTCAAAGAAATATTAAATGGTGGTCTTGAATCTCATATTAATATTTAAATATTTAATGAATGCTTTGGCTAGTTCCAAAAATAAAGCATAGGTCCATGAGATAAAGAGAAAAACCACTCAATTGCATAATATATTAAATTATGTGGGAATAAACTAGTACCATGGGTAGTCATGTGAATATCTATGGTGATAGAAAGGAAAGCAAGTGAGACAAAAGGGGATGAATAAGGATTTGATGCATAAAAGTAAGATGGGAAGTATGTATAACAATAATATCTAACATGGAAGAAGAAGCCATAGTAAAATACATACTAAATTGAAGAATGAAACTAGGAGAAGGTTGAGAAGAAGTGCTTTGATATAATGGAGAGGGTAAGATGCATTTTTCAAGTGATTAGAAAGGTAATCTTAGCATCAATACTTTAAATCACTTCTTAATCAAATATTTTTTAATAAAAAAATCATGAAAGGCCTCAACCAGATGTGTGGGACTATCAACATTAGTCAAACTAGCAATCTCATGTGTAGAATTATTATTTTTCAATATTATTCATGATCAAAATCATCAATCGTAAGCCAAATGATATTAGTAACAATAATAGTGTATATGTTAACACCATCAAATATCCATTCTTAATAGAATGAAATATTTGAGGATTTAAACAAGGTGTTATCTTGAAGGGAAAGTGAGTATGTGGATGAAATCTTGGCATGGAAACAACTCACAAAATATTAAAGAATAAATGATATAAAAAAGAGATATATTTGATATAAAATCATAAAACTAGCAAGCAATCTGATCTATAAATAAATCCCTAGAAAAAAATAAGGGTAGTTAGGTTGGAATGAAAACAAGATCACATAATAAATAGAAAAAACTTAAATAAGGTATATCAATGAAGAACAAAGAAAAGGGTAATCCAAACCCTAATGAGATCCTAAAAAATACAATCAAACATGGAAAAACTAAAAGTGAAACCTTAGTAAAGAAGGAATAAACCTCGGCTCATGTAGGAATTTTGGGTTCAGCAAATAAAATGTAAAAAATAAATAAGTACACCACACCACAAGTTTACTTAGGGAAACAATTAAACAATAATAAAATCTTAGGATTTAGAGTTAAGATTGAAATAATAAATGCATAATTGAATTTATAAAAAATAAATTAATTAATTGCAATACTTAACTTGAAATCTAGATGAAGTATATTTTTGATGATGTTTGGAATGTTCTCCATTGTGTAAAAAAGTGGGACTTTATTAGGAAAAATAAATAAATATATAAATTGATTTATTTATAATGAAGGGGTTACGATTTTTTCCGAACTACTACCAGCCCCACAAACAACTAATGATAACAGAATTAGAGATGAAAATGAATTATTGGACCCGATCCCTTGCCTTATTTCTAATCAAGATAATACTCTCCTGATGAGACCTTTTACATTGGAGGAGTTGAGGCAGGTAGTTTTGTCTCTTCCTCCTAAAAAGGCCCCTGGCCTAGATGGATTCACAACCTTGTTTTTTCGGAAATGTTGGGAGTTTTTGTGCTTTGAGCTTTTATGGGCACTTGAAGAATCTTGAAGAACTGGGTCTGTCCTTAGACAATTCAATGTAACAAATATTGCAATACTACGCCCGAAAGTCAAAGAGCCTAAAACTTTTGTTGAGTTTAGGCCTATTTTTTTATGTAATACAATTTACAAAATCTTCACAAAAGCAATTTATTTGAGGTTACAACTGCTCATATCAAAGATTGTCTCTTTGGAGCAAGGAGGGTTTTTTCTGGGTAGGGAAACGCATGAAGGTTCAATTGTTGCTCATGAAGTTTTGCATACAATTGCAATGTCAAAGCTGCCTTCTTTCATTGTCAAACTAGACCTGATGAAAGCCTATGATAAGGTAGATTGGCAATTCCTTCATAAGGTTTTGGCAAAATTTGGTTTCTGCTCAAAATGGCGTAGATGGATTATGTCTTGTTTATCTGGAGCAAAATTTTCAGTAATTATAAATGGAAGTCCCATGGGGTTTTTTAGCTCTATGTAAGGTGTCACGCAAGGGGATCCACTTTCCTCGCTCTTGTTTATAATTATGGCAGAAGCCTTAACTAGATTCATTCAATTGAAGCATAATTTGAATCTATGGCAAGGAGTGCAAATACCAAATTCAAATATATCAATCACTCACTCTCTCTCTTTGCTAATGAAACTCTCTTATTTAGAAAATATTCCTTGTTGGAAGCTAAACAAGTTAGAGATGTTCTTGACAAGTACTCATCAGCTTCTGGGAAAAAGATAAATGCACAAAAATCAATGATTTATGTCCTAAACACTCTTGAGAATCTAAAAAATGAAATAGTAAACATCTTAGGATTTCAGGAAGTGGAATTACTTAGTACTTATTTGGGGATTCCTTTTTTCAAAGGACCAAATAAAGCTACTTATTGGGGCAAGGTAATTGATAGATTAAAGGAAAGAATATCAATGTGGAAATCCATATGGTTGTCTTTATCAGGCAAAATTCTCTCGATTAAAGCAGTTCTAGCATCAATTCCAAATTATTTCCTGGCAGTCCTTAAAGCTCCTGCATCTATCATATATGAAATTGAAAAAATAATAAGATCATTCCTTTGGAAAGGTAATATTGATGAAAAGAAAAAGATACCTTTAATCTCTCTGGAAGGTTTAGCAAAAGAAAAGAAACAAGGTGGGGCAGCCATTCCAAGTTTATCATGGAGGAATCAAGCTTTTGGGGCAAAACTTGTATGGAAAATGTGCACTAAGCCCAAAGCTAAGTGGGTTAGAATTTTGCAAGCTAAGTATTTGGATACAAAAAATCCAACAAGAATAATTACAGTGGCAAATCCTCTAAAGGGTTTGACTATCTGGAATTTTATTATACATAGTAGGAACCTCATTAGCAAATTTTCATCCTGGGAGGTAAATGATGGCCAAAATGTAAAATTTTGGACAAATTCATGGAATGGAAGGCTCCCATTGGCAACACATCAAGATCTTCAGGAGGTTAAAGTAATTTTATCTCAGGCCTGGGGTGAAAATTTATTTGATTATGTTAAGTCGGCAAGTTTTATGACTAGAAAGGTCATATGGAAAAGTCCTTCAAATAGTCTTGTAAGTGCTCAACAAGCAGATCTATTTTGTAAATGTATGCAAGATAGAATAGCTTATTTATCTAGGAAACTAGATCAAATCATATGGGAAGCTTCTAAAATAGGTTCATATTCAATAAAGGAAGGGTATGCAGTTTTAGCACAGTCTAAATTTTCTAACGAACCCCAACGGGCATATGCTTTTTGTTGGAATAGCAAAGTCATTCTGAAGATAGGAAGTTTTGTATGGCTTTCTCTACAGAAAAGGATTTTAACAAGTGATCACCTTTGTAAATTGAGGATTACCGATTTGTTTAAATTTCCTTTATGTGAAGAGGAATTTGAAACAGTAGATCATTTATTTCTTCAGTGTTCTTTTTCTCAACAAAGTTGGAATTTCGTTAGAAATAAGCTTCAACTCTTTATTCCCCTACCAAATTCAATTTGGGAAATCTTACAGGGTTGGCTGCTATTATATCAATCATCTTTCTTTGCATGCATATGGTATATAGTCCTAGTAATTGTATATGGAACTTATGATGGGAAAGGAATAGCAGAATCTTCAGGAAGCTAAAATCTCTAATTGAGGCAATGCTTTCTAAAATAGAAAATTCTATATCTGAAGGGGTTAATTCATGTGTTAAGAGGGAGAAAGCTATTAATTCATTATTCACAAATTGGGATAGTGGCATTTTGAAAGGCTGGAAGGGTTTCAAGTTACCATTTGATGGCAGTATGTTCCAAAATTGCACTCTGAAAGTTGATAGAACCTTAGTGAAATGGATTCCACCCTTTAAGGATTTTGTCAAGTTGAATTTTGACAGGGCATCTAAAGGTAATTCAAGGTCTTCAGGGGTAGGAATTTGCATCAGAAATGCATCAGGGTCAATTTTGATAGCTTCCTCTTATCATCTTCAAGATGGTACAAATGATAGTGTGGAAGCTCAAGCTTTGCTATTGGGTTTGGAATTTGCAGTCCAATTAGGGTTTTCAAATCTCCATATTGAATGAGATTCATTGATAATCATCAATGCATTAAGGGAAAGGAAAGTTCTTAATTGGAGCTTGAATTATATAATGCAAAGAGCATGGGCACTATTAGATAAATTAGTAGCGTCAATAATATCTCACACATACAGGGAAGGAAACAAAGTAGCAAATTATTTGGCAAGATTAGGAAGTGATAGCATTGAGATCAGGGTTTCAATTGATCTTAATATTTTAAATAATTATCCTAGTCTGTTGGAGTTAATACAGCTAGATGCACAAGGGAAGCATTAAATATTAAGGGAGGGTTGACAAATTTAAGGGTTGGCATATGCTTTGATATCAAGTTTATATATTTTGTACTAGTTTCCTATCATTGTAAGTGCAGGATTTGAGAGATTTATGACATGTGTAAAGGCGGCATGCAATCCCACTTTGGATCGTATTTCGATCATCGAGGATGGATTGGGATGTTTGATATGCAGTGTACAAATATATTTAGCTGGGATTCTTTTAGCACTTATCTTTTTTTATCATGGATTTATATTTGTACTAATGGTGCTATCAGTGTAAGTGTAGGTCATAAACTTGTAGGAATACGCACATGTGCTTAATAGCGTGGCATAAGCATAGAAATTGCAAGACTATAAGCCTGTAGAATTTGGTACATGTGGTGTTGCATCATGGCACATAAGTACAGTGTTGTATTAGAAATCTAGAACTGTGACAAGGCTTTTCATATGGGTCGTTTGTGGTCTCCAAAGATGGTATGATTGGGAAATCTTGAATTACCATGTTTTATATTTTTGTGCTAATTTTAGCATTGCAAGTGCATAGACATATGCACATGTCCTTAAAAATGTGGCATATGCATAAAATTTGTAGGTTGGCACATGTGATGTCACACTGAGGTACATAAGTAAAGTGCCTTACCTTACAAATCTAGAAATTTAGAAAGATTTTATCCGTTGTGATCTTCAAGGCTGCCATGCTTGGGATATCTCAATATCCAGGTAGTATACAAGCATGTTTGTCTGGGGCATTTGCAAATTACATGGCTAAATTTGGATAGCCTTTGGTATGAGTGTTTATCGGATTTGGTCAAATTTAGATGACTATTGGCTAAGGTATATTTTTATGTTGACGTTGTCAAGTAAAAAATCGGTTGGGAAATTCATGTGAAATAAGATAATGCAACTAGAGTGGGGATATCAAGATATTTCAAGTGTTTTGGTTTTGTAAGGTGATGGGGATAAAGCATGAGACAAGCTTGGCTTTAAAAAGGCTGATGGTATTTGCATTTGGTATTCCTTTTGGTAGATGTTGTTGACTGGTTGGTTGGAGATAATCTGCAGGGGCTTTCAAAGCAGTGTGTGGGAAGAAGTTTGCAGGGGAATGGAGTTTAAAGCATTTCAGGTTAAGAATTATAGAGTCCCGATGGCAGTTAGACCATGGGAAGAGCCCTTCTCGTCATGTATTGAAAGGGAAGAATTGCAAACAGTTTTCAAGGTTAACTGTAAGTATATTTTTAATTGCATAACAACTATTATTGGTGAAGATGTGTTGCATACATAACTTCAAAGGATTATATTTCCTGCTAATCTCTTGTCCATTTTCCTTTCAAACATCATGGAACTAGTGCAAAACTATTCTATTTTAAAAGTCATAGCTGAAAAATTTGTTGTTCGAAGGTATTTGGAAAATGATGCTTTGCTTACAAGTGTGCAGCAATATGAATTCAAAAATGGTGATGGACTAATAGGAGGTTTGTTTCCTAGGCATTTAATTCACTTCAAAAAGAGGTATGCATAAATTTTTCAGGGTATGCTTTTGTCCACAATGTATGATACTTCATCTCACCTCTATGAAGTCTTGAACAAGTATCGCTTTGCATTTACCATGGAGGATATAGACCAAATTAAAAGGAAGTTTCATTCAATTTTTTTTTTAAGAATTCATTCATGTGTGCATGATCTGGTATTGAATCCATGAGCTAAAGGGAAACTCTACTACCGCTATGTTCTGGATATCAACATAACAGTGCCTTCGCAGGAGTGTGATCGTAAGAAGAAGCAATTGGTGGATGAGAGTTTAGTAAATGGTCATAGAGGGGCTGGCAACAAATCATCTTCTTTCTAAAGTTTTGTATCTTGGGTATTATATTCTTAGTCAGCATTTATGGATCTGTCAGTATGTATTGGAAATCATTATCTATGTAAAGGGAGGGTTGTTTTGTATGTAGTCATGAAGGGACATTGTTGTAGGGGTTGTCAGTATGTAATGCAAAATGGACTTAATATAAAGGGGGATAATGTTTAGAGGGATAGTGAGTAAAATAGAAAATTTTGTATGTAATTGTAGGAATGAGACAATTTTGGGTTGGGGTAGGAAATTGTAGGAAAATATGTTTTGTACTGAGCTATAATTAGAGGTTTTCTTCTCTTGGTTCTTTCCTGTCGGTATGCTCGCCTGAACCAAGATTTTGTAAAATTATTTTAATATAATATAAAATATATAAGTGGTCCACCACTTTTGCTTAAATATATACATATATATATATATATATATATATATATATATATATATATATATATAAATTGATTTCATCTTTCATTGATTCATATTTGTGCCTACAAAACTAATCCATTCACCTACTAAAGTGAACTTAACTCTCAAAAATGAATGTAACCTATAAACTCACCTAGTAGAGAATTGATAGTTTTTCCATATAAATCTCAATTTGTTTTACTTAAATGTCTAAAGAGTGGTGGTTTTTCATTTGGGAATTATTTAGGAAAGGATTTGGTATACTCTAATCAAGTCCCTAGTTAGACTGATTGAATGGTAATGAACAAAGATTGAAGATAATAGGAAGCACACAATATGCCTAGTATAATTATGCAAGATGATAATATAATTAGGATGATATATGTTGTTGATATGGTATTCTCACTCCTATGGTTTCTTACATTACTCATCCATCTAGTTTCAAATAGATAAATAATGTGCTTACATATTAAATTATGGCACAAAAATCCACATAAACCTACACTTGGTTAGCTCACAAAATATGGTAAGAAATATCCAACAAGTGACAAGGGTTGTTGTAAAACTTGAATTTGAATAGATTAATGTGTGTAATTGTCAAATATGAGGTGTGTCCATGGCTATTTGTAGTAGACTTTCAACACTTAGTTCTTCTAACAAAATTTGTTCTTTATTATTAAACATGCATTCTACTTCTAATTACTTGAAAGGAAATGCACTAATTATAATTGACGAAATATCTATTAGATGAATCTCTTCTAACTATTTTTGAAAATAAATTAAAATAGGAAATACTATTGTTGAAAATAAATTATTCTAACAAAATAATAAATTACAATAAAAAATGTTATCACTAAAAATAAATTGATTACAAGAGGAAATAGTATTGTTAAATAAAGAATTCTATAGTTCAAAAATACTTGTCCATTGCCTAGGGTGAACCCTTGATCCACCTCCAAAGAAACACCAATCAACTCTCAATAATCAAAAAATAGATGAACTCCTTCCTTTTATTTCATCGCTTGAATAAAAAAATACATGCTTACTTCAAACTAGCAAGTTCTAGTCTCTTTTTCTTTCAAAAAAAAAAATATTTATCTTTTACCTATGTCACAATCTATATATATTATCTATATTCTAATCAATAGATATAATTATTGTTATTACATCTTAACTAAGAATCTCTACAAAATAAAGGATTTATTCGTTCAATCTAACAATTACACGTTTCTAACTATAATGTAAATCATGGAATTCTCTCAAGAGAGATATGAAATTCTCTCAAGAGAGACATGCAATTCTCTCAAGAGAGACATGAAATGGTGTTAATTATGTAGCTTATTACTATGAATTAGATCTTTAGGAGTTATCTATTGTTGAGTGACAACGAGAGTTGGCTTAAGTGGAGAAGAGGTGACTTGGAACAAAAGATGGTGAGGTGTCTTTGAAACCTTTGTGTGGAACTACTACTTAGTATTTCTCTCCATCCCCGATGGATCTATTAATTCAAGAGTGAATAATAGTTGGTTCATTCTATAAAATACCACAGTGTGCATTGATAGGTTAGAAAAATATCTTTGAGGTCCTATTATGATAAAAATTATACTTCTACATAGCCAAATGTTAGTTCAATCCTACTTGACCTAAAACTCTTTATCCTAGAATTTCCTTTAAGAATTACACTTATATTTTAACATAATTAAGCAAGATCCCTTGAAAATTTACACATAGATCTAGGAAAATTTGAGATTTAGGCAAGGAAAAGTAAGTACATTTGAAAATTTGGATTAGTCCTTCTCGAAGCTCATTAGGAATATTTAATTTTAATTTTAAGATCAAAAGTTTGAGTTCAAATACACACACACAAGGGATAAGTCAACTCTACACCCATGAATTTGAAGTAGGGTGATGAATGTGAAATTAAAGGATTAGAAATTGTAACATAGATTTTCTGGAGATACTTTGCAAACTGATTAAGATAATCAAATCTAACAAATAATCTAAATAAAAACAACAAAGAATGAGTAAATGAACATAATT
Source organism: Sequoiadendron giganteum (assembly GCA_007115665.2). Lineage (NCBI taxonomy): Eukaryota > Viridiplantae > Streptophyta > Pinopsida > Cupressales > Cupressaceae > Sequoiadendron > Sequoiadendron giganteum. Next base: position 313,984,069 of record CM021103.1, read on the forward strand.
AAACTAAAAAAATCAACTGGAAAGCTCTCACCGAATATGTGTCCACTTCTTCGAATTATCTCGATTGCCCTTCTCAATTTTGTTGTTTCAGTATTCTTGCCCTCAAATTTTCAGTATTGATGCAAGCATAACCTTGTTGAATGTCTAAGAAAAATATTGAAGATTAAGTTTCTTCTTGAAAGTATTGATTTCAGGAGGAGGAATAATGATAATGATAGGCCATTTTATAGATTTTGGGTTTTCGAATGATCAGCTCAGATTAAAAGAGAGATCGATGGACGAGATTGATGAATGTCATGCAATGTGAGTTCTATGTCAGATAGAACGTGAGTTAGAAAATACTGCAAGATAAAGATTAAATTAGAACGATAACTTAATCTTGTGTCAAGTCTGTTTGAAAATAGAAAGAACATGAGTTCCAGATTAAATAAATAATTTAATCTTGAGTTAAGAGTCTTCAAAAATAGAAGAAATAGACTTTGAATGTCAAAGAAAAAGTTAGAACTCGAAGAATAAAGAATTTGAATGCATTCATGAATTAATTAATTAAATAAAGATATTTAATTAATAAACGCTTTCATGCATATGAGTTTGAACTAGTTAACTGACTAGTTGTGATAGAGAGTCCTCTCGCAGAGATGATCAGATACCGAACCCGGAGATAACTAGTGGATTTAAAATAGATCTTGAGTTAGAAGGTGAGTGAATGATTAGTCAACTGAATAACAGAAGAATGTGACATAAACAATTAATAATGAATTAAATGTTAATTTAATTCAACATTCGAAATTGAAATGAATTTAATTAAATAAATAAAGATAACTTATTTAATTTGATTGTTGAAAAGGTGGAATTGAATAATTAAATAATAAATATTTAATTATAGTTGAAAAGGTTAAATTGAATAATTAAATAATAAATATTTAATTATAGTTGAAATATGACAAAGGGGTAATTAAATAATAAATATTTAATTAAGAAGGAAGAATTAATTAGTTAGTGACATAATTAAATAAATATGATTTATTTAATTAATCAAGTTGAATAAAGGAATTTTTGAATTAGTGAATTAATTAAAAGGAGTATTTAATTAATAGAGGAAATATGTGTTAGAAAGGTAATTTATTTAATCATGACCATGGATAATAGAAAATTATGTCGAAAGTGGTGCTCACAGGTCTAGACCAATTTTCGGTGTCTACAGTTTGCCCCTCTTTGATACAATGTCATTTTAGTGTTGTGTCAAAGAAAATATGCCTCGATCGTGCCCCAGTATGAAATAGGTTAGGGTATGTCCCCTCGGGAAAATTGACCAATTTTTAAATTTTTTTTAAAAAATCAGGAAATATTCCCAATAAGTCAATTTGATGGTCAAAAATGTTATGGAGTTGACAGAATTGAATTTGGATGTGTTATGGACATGTATGGGTCAATAGAAGTTGAAAGGTTAAGCGGCCAATAGACAAGGTCAGAAGAAATGCCACCCAAACCCTAGGTATAAATAGGAATTAGGTTGAAAACCAATTCATTTGCACCCGGAAGAGTTGAAGAACTTGAGATTTTGCTCTAAGTATTGGACGAAGATGGCTCCTATTCCATACGCTGCACATCAAGGTTATCGGATCCAGACCTTCAGACGGCCAGCCAACACAGGACCACCGATATGTACCCTAAAATGAGCTTTTGAAATTTCATTTTGCACGTATTTTTAGGCATGTAAAGTTTAATTTAGCACATGCGATCTTTCGCATTTGATGCATATGTGATCATACGCAATGCATGTGTCTGCGGAACGACGCATTTGAAAAAAGACGCCTAGGCTAATTTAGGCTATTTAGGTATTCAACACATATAAATTAAAATGCACCCCATTTGTAGTTGTGAGTCGCATATGCATTTAGGGTAGATGCATGTAGGATAATGCACCGCATTTGTATTCTTGAAACACATTTGCATTTGTTAGGAAAAGGTTGGATTTTTTGCAACACAAATGCTTGTATTGCAATGCATTTGTATGGATGCACGACATGTGTTATGGCTGGTAAAGTTTTTGGAAAAAAATTCTAAGGAAAAACTTGACATCATGGTTGAAATGCAAGTTGTGTTAGATCTGATCTATACTCGGGAGACACATCCCGATACCTTTAATTTGAGATCTTGATTAGTCAGTGGGGAGACACGGTTACTATGGAGACTCAAACTATAGCATGCTCTGACTATGCCCACGATTCGGGCAAACAGAGGCATGTTGACAGCATTGTGTGAGTGATGGCATTCAAAGACATCATCATTTCATCTGTCGACTGGGGAGGCTACAGTCACATTGGAGGACGTCTATAGGATTTTGATACTTCCCATCAGAGGAGAGCGGGTGATGTATGATACCTAGCGTGGACTTAGCGATATTTCCAGATTTTATCAGTATGATGATATCAGTAGGCTAGATATTGAGAATTATGAGATCAGATGGCAGGTGTTAGCTGATAGATATGAGAAGATCGATTGCATCCTATGTACATTGATAGGGGGTATAGTTCTTCCAAACCTACGAGGTCATGGTTTTCCTGTCGGGTGGGGAGAGATGTTGGTGGGGATGTTAGAGAGAGAGACTGTGTATTCCTGGGGTCCGTGCTTATTGGGCATGTTATACTTCCACTTACATGATATAGTGTACAGAGATGCACAGTCGATGAGCTATGGGACTACTCTTCTGATGGTTTGGGCGTGGGAGAGGATAGTTGTGTTTCATCCTCCAGTTACCATAGAGCGGGAGGCTAGATCTCCATATGTTTTATGGTACATGGGAAACATTACTCAGAGCCATGTGGGAGATACAAGATTTTGGAGACATGCACTAGATATATTAGATCAGTTTACTTGGAGGCCATACATGGACTATGAGAGATGGTCAGATGAGGATGAGCATTTGACTTTCTGTAGGCAAACACAGTACCTGATTGGGAGGATTGTTTTGAGCTTTCATATTATTGAGAAACACTTGTCGGATCGGGTTTTGAGATAGTTTGGGGAGGTTCAGGATGAGCCTAGAGGTAGAGAAGAGTTTTCTCATTCTTCTAGAGAGGTTCCACACTAGGGGCCTATGATTCCAGTTGCTACGGCAGAGGCAGAGATTCAAGCATTACAACCATTACAGTGGGGTTGGAGAGATGGAACAACGGATCTTGGAACTACAGCTGTGTATGACACATGGTGGGAAAAGCATCATCCGATTCCTTATATGGATCCAGATCAGCCAGTACCAGTAGAGAGATGAGGCACAGGGCCGAGAGGACAACATAGAGAGAGAGGTGGTGGTAGGCAAGGACAGAGAAGTCAGAGAGGTGGACGAGTAGGTGGACTATCACCTATTCAAGAGGCAGAGGCAGAGGATGTACTGATGATGGACCTCGGAGGTGGAGAAGAGGCACAGATTGGAGATGAGCATGCCGTCGAGGAGACAGTAGCAGAGGAGCATGCGGAGGTAGATATTGGTGGAGAGGACCCATCAAAGGATGAGGAGGCAAACATGGATATTGACCCTCTTGGTATTCTGGCAGGCTATGGGGAGGATGATATTGAGGAGTAGATACCTATGGAGGAGCAGGAGAGAGAGCTCTGAGATCGGATTGTTGAGGGGAGATGGGATGAGGAGGCTCCTAGAGATAGTGACAGGGAGGTGTTGGAGGAGAGGTTGAGACTGATGATAGCAGAGCTTGACGCCATGTGGATAGAGAGAGATAGTGCATTTATGGAGAGAGATCAAGCCATAGCTTAGAGATAGGAGATAGAGCAGCAGTTTACAGAGGTCAGATGCCTTTGTAGTGGTACTTCATCTGATGGTATGGTACGTGAGCTAGTCAGATCAATAGAGAGGGCTACTTATTACAGGGATTTATATGAGTCAGTGGTGCCAGCAAAGAGACAAGCTCCTAGCTTTTCAGAGGTTTGCAACCAGAGCTCATAGAGCAGGAGTCAGACTAGGACACAGAGTACAGAGGGTGTGGTAGGACCACCGAGGACAGGTCCGTATGACAGGCCTTCCACCTCATAGAGAGTACCTCTTAGGCAGTTTCCGCCACCTTCACCACATGACAATAGTGGTAGTGGGACATGTTGATATTGTTATATATGTAGAAATTGTATTTTGATCAGAGAGCTTGTGAGCTCATTTTAATTTATGGATACATTCTAATATTGTACTGTGACACATTATTTTGAGTGATATATATATGATTTGGCGGCTTCTATATGATATGCAGTTCTATTTTATGATGATGCATTGTTTCTATATGATGTTATTTCCTATATGATGTATGTGAATGAATGTTTCTACATGTTATGAGTTTATTCAGTCTATGATGTCATGATGATTTTATATGCTTATGATAATGGACGTAATGTTCTATATGATTTTATTTATATGTGATGGTGAAATGTACATGTAATGTTTCCATTATGTATCTTATGATAATGGAATGCCTATTATGCAATGATTTTGTAAATATGTAATGAAGATGTTAATGCTCCTATTCGTATGAAATGCAATGTAACTAATGAAACGTTTATATAATATATGAAAATTTTGATTATCTAACGTTTTTGTTGTGTCACAGGACTTTATCATTATGTTGAAGAAGAGAAATGTTAGCACGAATGAATTCAGAATGTTAGTAAGAAATAATGAAGGTTGATTGATTGAAAAACATATGATCTTTGATATATTGCCATATATGCTATGATTTCTTTTTATCATCATTGGGCAGGACATGACACAAATGGATAGTACACACCATGATATGAGATAGACCATAGTGTACAAAGCCATCCATCTATGAAAAACAGACAGTCGTAGACAAGGAGTGTCTTAACTCATACTAAGGACAAGATTGCCCCAGTTGTTTTGTCTTGACAAACCACAAACAACAAACACATAAAAGACAGGTCATGAGACGTCATTTCTCCTCTAAATCCTTGATAGGACATCCTTGAGGAAACTAGTAACATGACTCAAAAACCAAAGTTAAAAAGACAGCTGACAAACAATAGCCAAAGAAAATGAGTCCTGAGACATCCTTGCTTCTCTAAATCCCTCAAGGGACATCCTTGAGAAAGCTAGTAACCGGACTTATTCACAAATTGATAGAAAGATAAGTCAACATAAGATATAAAGTCATAAATCCAAGTAAAAGTATTCGCCAAAACTTGATCTTGTGGGATTGTTTGACTGTTTGATGTTTGACATAGCATAATGCGAGGGATGACACATACCGCAATAAGATGTTGAGTCTGGTTTCAACTTAGTGACTATTTGTGTAAGGCATGACAAAGCCTGATTTCAGAAAGACATGTGTCGTATAAGACGTTGAAGCTTGAGGATGTTGATGTGACAAGCTACATGAGGCTATGACAATTTGACAATGTCTGTTGACAAGAAAGGCATATCTTGCTAAGATATAAGTTGATCACTTTGAGAATGTGTTTGATATTGACTTGATGACAGTTTTAAGATGTTTGCCTTGTTGATGCATGACTTGTTTTGATTCCTTGACTGATTAAAAGTGTGTGTGTGTGTGTTGACAATGTATGACCTGAGATGATACCCTAAAGGACCGACCTAATGCGGCCTTGGGGGCTCATCAATTGTTTAGCCTTGCCTATGTTGGACATGCAGAGACCTCGTAGTTCGACCAACTTTAACTGACATAACTGAATAAAGATATATACTTAAGTTGATGATATGCAACGTGTGTGATTGTGAGTGTGAACATGATAAACCCTATTGGACTAACCTAGTGCGGTCTTGGGAGCTCATCAATTGATTATCCTTGCCTACATTGTACACGTAGAGACCTCGTAGTTTGACATGACCAATGACTTTGAATGTACAAAGAGTCATGATTTTAATGTGTGTGAGACATGAAAAACCTAGATAGATAGACCTAATGCCTCGGGGGCACATCGACTAATGGCCTTGCCTACGTCCAGTCGTAGAGGCAACGTAGTTCGACTATGTCTATGACTGACTTAACATGACTGACTGTGACTCTATTTTTGGGATTTTTTGACATATTTTGATATTATTGTCTTTTTGAAGTTTTCTAATGTTTTTGGATTTTTTCAGGACATTTTCTGATGGTGGAATGCTATGTACAAGGTCCTCATGGCACAGAATAAGGATTTTCCCCCAGTCGGGAATAAGACATGTGAGATGAGGTGGGGAATATGATGGAATGGACTTGATGTCAATCATTTCAAGCAATGGATAAGACAACCATTTATTATGAGGGATGATGAAAAAGTCTGATTGGAATGATGGTAGACGAAAGAGCGAGTTTGACTACACATGGCGCCTGTTTGCCAAGTTTTCACCATGGTACTTATCCATAGCGCCATCGAAGTGATTTTCACTATTGGACGGATTATTTCTCTTTACTTTTTTTTTTTGTTTTGTTGATTTTTCAAAAAAAATTGGTGTTACAAAGACGCTTGTTTGCCAAGTTTTCATCAAGGTAACCATTTTTTATTTTTTTTCATTTTTTTGTATTTTTCTGATTAAGACAAAGACTCTCAGAAGCTATGCATAGAACCTCTTCAGATGCAAGTTGTTGATTGGTGACAAAAGTGGCTCTCCTTCAAGGGTAGAGAGTTGGTACACTCCTGATCCAAAAGCTTCTGTGACAATATAAGGCCCTAACCAATTAGGATCAAACTTACCTGGCTTTTCTCGTTCAGCTTGATTCTTGGGATTCTCCATTAAAACCAGGTCACCAATGTCAAAGTGTCTATTTAGAAATTTCCTATTATAGCTACGATGAAGACGATTCTAATATTCTTGTAAATGGTCTAGTGCTTTCTATCTTCATTCATCCAGTAATTCTAGCTCTTGTAATTTGGATACACAGTATTCTTCATCGTCAATGTGACCTTTCAAGGATACCCTCAAGGAAGGAATTTCAACCTCAATAGGTAAGATAGCTTCGGATCCGAATACTAGGGAGTATGGAGTGGCACCAGTGGGAGTACAGATGCTTGTGGAGTAAGCCCATAAGGCAAGATTTAGCTGTAGGTGCCAGTCACAACCAGCGTCATTGACAATCTTCTTTAGGATTTTGACAATGGTTTTATTAGATGCCTCGGCTTGGCCATTACCTTGTGGATAATACGGGGTGGAAAAATGATGTTTGATATGGAACTCTTCACATAGATGGTGTACTTCTTGGTTTTTGAATGGGCGGCCATTGTTTGTGATTATGGATTGGGGTACACCATACCGAAAAATGATATAGTTTAGGATAAACTTGGATATCTGTGTGTCGGTGATGTAGGTCATGGGAATAGCTTCAATCCATTTGGTGAAGTATTTGGTGGCGGTTATGATGAATTTATGGCCATTAGATGATGGAGGGTGTATCTTACCTATGAGGTCAAGTCCCCATTGGGCAAAGGGCCATGGTGATGTAATTGGACGAAGCTCTTATGTTGGTGATCTTATCAAATCTCTGTGTATCTGACACTGTCTACATTTCTTTACAAAGATATATGAGTCTTTTTCCATTGTAGGCCAATAATAACCTAATCTCATAATCTTATGGGCTAAAGTAGGACCACTCGAATAGGATCTACATATACCCTCGTGCACCGCTCGCAAGGTTGTTTGTGCTTCTTCAGCATCAAGACATCTCATTAGGGCATTATCTAAGGTACGTCTATACAGGGTATCTCCAATGATGGTGTACGTAGCTGACTTACGGATAAAGGTTTTGCGTTGGTTATTTGATAGGTCTAAAGATAAGGTTTGGTCATTTACATAGTCGTATACATCTTTGTACCAAGGGGAAGCAGGACCAACAATCATACACACCATCGTAGAATCAGGGACATCATAGGCGAGGACCAACAACTGTTCAACCAAAAACTCAAACTTAGGCACGTTGCTTGGAATATCCAATAAGGAACCCAAGGTTAACTTAGCATCACAGCCCTATTTTGAATACATGGTATTTGTTGAAAGGTAATGTCATCAAAGTACTGCTTGAAACTGTCGGCCATGCGCTTGTAGGGGGCAATTTTTTCATCCTTAGTCTCATAATCCTCATTTACTTGTTGGACTACAAGCTGAGAATCGCCAAAAACATGTAGATTCTTAATCTTCCATTGGGCTGCCATTCTTAATCCTGTCACTAAGGCTTCATACTCTACTATGTTGTTGGTGCAAGGGAAAGCAATCCTAAATGAGTTAGGAATAGTATGACCTTGAGGTGTAACAAATAGGATACCCGCTCCTGAACCATGATTTGTATGTGATCCATCAAAGTATAATTTCCATTATGTTCTAGTGTCAACTGTGAAGATAAATTCATGAGGAAATTTTTCCACTAAAGGATGGTCTTCCTTCATGGGTGCATCCGCTAACTGATTTGCAATCACCTGTCCTTTTATAGCCTTCCTCTCCACATATTGGATGTCATACTCACTAAGTATCATAACCCATTTAGCTGATCGGCCTATTAATGTTGCTTTACCTAGGAGATATTTGAGGGGATCAATCTTTGTGACGAACATTGTCTGGCAATTGAGCATATAGTGTCGAAGTTTTTGAGTAGCAAAGACTATCGCAAGACAGGCACGTTCTATGTTGCTGTAATTTAATTCATATCCCATCAAGGTACGACTAATGTAATACACTGCTCTCTCATGACCTTGATCATCGTTTTGTGCGAGAAGAGCTCCTAATGCTGACTGAGTTGCTAAAATGTATAGTATCAATGGTTTTTCATCTATAGGTGGCATTAAGACAAGTGGAGTGAGCAAATAATCCTTGATTTGTTGGAAAGCTTCCTAACATTTAGGTGTCCACACAAATGGTACTCCTTTCTTGAGTAAATGTTGAAATGGGTGTATTTTGTTTGCCAGTTGTACAATGAAACGCCTGATGGACTGTAATCTTCCCTATAGTGTTCTTAGTTGACCAATGCTGACTAGAGGAGGCATTTCTTTGATAGCTCTTACCTTCTCTAGATCTACTTCAATGCCTCTTCTGGAAATGATATACCCTAGAAGTTTCCCTGATTTCACTCCAAAGACACACTTCTTTGGATTTAGCCTAACGTTGTAATTCTCTAGCCTCTGGAATATCTTGTCTAGAACCTTAAAATGATCTGCCCTTGTTTTTGATTTAGCTATAATGTCATCATCATAATCTTCCATGAGAGTATGTATAAACTCATGGAAAATTATAGTCATTGCCCGTTGATAGGTAGCTCCTGTGTTCTTAATCCCAAAAGGCATAACATTCCAACAGTATGTGCCCCATGGACACGTGAAAGTTGTCTTGTCTTGGTCTTCAGTTATGATTTTGATTTGGTTATATCTAGAGAAACCATCCATGAGGGATAACATCTCATATCTTGTTGTAAGATCTACTATCATGTCTATGTTCGGCAAAGGGAAGTCATCCTTAGGACATGCCTTGTTGATGTCTCTAAATTTTGTGCAAAATGTGGATGCCCCCAATTGGTTTAGTTGCTGGTACAAGATTTGAAATCTAGTTTTCATAGTCTATAGTTCTTATAAATCCAACATCCAAGAGTTTCTTAAGTTTTGCTTTGACCAGTAGAGCAATTTGTGGATGCATTTTCCTTAACTTCTACTTGACTCGCTTAATACTTGGTTGTAATGGTAGATGGTGCAATATTAGGTCCTGGTCTAGCCCAGGCATGTCAGTGTATGACCATGCAAAGTTTATCTGTCTCTTTGCAAAAAATTCCTTAAACTTAGGTTGTTCTGCCTCTGTCAATGATGCTGCAAAGTATATGTGCCGAGGGTTTTCTTCTGTATTTATGTTGACTTCAATAGACTCTTCTACTAGCATTGGTGACTTTTCCTGTTCAACTAGGAGAATATTTAAACCTCCATCCTTGGGTACCTTAGAGAGGTTTTCTCCCTCGGATACGTCCTTTATTTTGACTGTTTCTTTGTCCAAAGGCGCCTTTCGGTTTTCACCTAGGGACTTGTCATTTTTCTCATTTTCATCATTTTTCTTTTTATTTTCATATTTGCGACTAGAGGTGTAAATAGACTCCCCAAAATATGCTTTGTCATCCAAGTCTATAATAAAACCAGCTTTATGATCCCCTCTTGGTATGCCTTCTCGAAGTCCCATGAACTCAACTATTGCTTCGTCGTTCTCGAATGCCTATGATGGGTGTACCTTGTTGATCCCAGTTGATAAGTTCAAGATATATCAGAGGCATGTCATCATCAGAGTTGTCAAAGGTGGAAGCTGACAAGGTGAATATAGAGTGGTTGACATGGTCATAGAAGTTTTGGACTAACTCCTTCTTGTTCTTTTTCCTACGGGTAGGTAAACTCTGATGTGGGACTATTGTAAGGGTTGAGTCATCAAAAGATGGTTTGTCAGGTGCCCAAGATGCATGATCAAGGGTTTCCCAATAATAGTGCTTATGCCATTCTTCTTTGGACAAGTGCTTCCTATGATGGGGACTATATGGCTTTGGTAAAGGTTTTATCTTTAGGTCCAATTCTCCAAATAGAGTATCTATGTTCATGGTACTGCTAGAGGAAGGGAATCCCATTCACAATCGTTTGAGTTAGGAAATTCATTGTAAACTGGTTGAAGTGGTTTAGGAGATATCTCGATATCTGCACAAGCACTCACTTCCTCTTGAAATGGTGACGAAGTACTAGGAAAGTCAATTATAAGCGGTTGAAACCCTAGCCCTAGGTATTTCGATCATGGTGAGATAGTGATCGGTTCTATCCTTCCATTTTGATGTAGTCCTAACCCACTGTGCCCATCATAGCCTTCATTTTGCATTATCTTAAATCCTTTTCAATATTGATTCTTAGCTATTTGAATAGATGGTGAGGGGTATTCATTGTCTTCTTTGTACAACCAGGAGGTAATATCACCTTGATCCATAATTTCTTCACTTAACTCTCCCCATTTGGTCAATTTCATTGTAGGGGGAACATGAAATGTGACTACTAATTGTCTTCTATCCGGCATGGGTAGACCATATGCCTTAGGTGGAACTAGCTGACTAACATAGTAGGATGCCTTCATGTAATATTCTCCACAACCCTTGTCTTGGATCTCAACTTTAGGAGTGGATGATGGTGGTTTGAATGAAATGGACTTGGTAAGATGTGATGGGTCAACGTATAGGGATAAAGTGGATGATGAAGCTTCTTGGTTAACTGGTACCTGTCGTTGTGGAATTTCCCTTAGGCTTGTACAATATTGAAAAGGATCTGGATCACCATCAATTGTGATCTCGGTGCCATTATATGAGAATTTAAGACATTGGTGATATGTTGAAGGTACAAATTTCATTGCGTGTATCCAAGGTCTACCTAATAACAGGTTATACGGAAGGGTGAGATCCAAGACTTGGAAGCTGGTGTTCATAATTGTTGGGCCAATTCTGATAGGGAGTGTGACAACTCCTTTGGATGATCTTTCCTCATCATCGTAAGCCTTGATGACTATACTCTTAGAGGTGTCTATGCATTCTTCTGAGAATCCTAATGCCTTAACCAATTTTAGGGTACACAGGTTCAAACCTACTCCTCCGTCTACAAGGACTCGTCTGAATTTGGTTTGATGGACTAGGGCTTCAAGATGTAATGGGTCATTATGATCAGACTTTTTGGTTGAGTAATCTTGTTGGTAAAATGTAGCATGATGTGAGTTGGTTAAATATCCCACCATTTCTTCGAAATGATTGACATCTAAGTCTATAGGAACAGTCGTGTTCTGTAAAGCTTTGTCAAGAATGGCTCGATGCTTAGGTGATAAAGTCAATAGTTCCAAAATGGATATCTGTGCGGGGGTTCTACTCAATTGATCAAGGAGATTGTACTTAAACTTGGAAGTCTGTGTAGGTGGCTTAGAATAAGGACCTGGAAGGATTATATTAGTTCTGCGTGTGTTTACAACACATTCTGGATGCTTCTTAATGACGATGGTATTGATGTTTTCATTTTCAGCTCAAAGGTGATTTATGACCGTTCCTTTACCATAGTCATACTTGGTATTGGTATAATTGGCTGATGGATTATTCTTGGTTCCTGAACTGGAGACCTTTCCTTTCGTGTGGTCATGTAATGGGTCTATGAAGACCTTATGATCACTGTTCTTGGTATTTTTCTGCCCATTGACCTCTATGGTTCTGTTTTCAACAAAGTCTTGTATAACATTCTTTAGTTAGCGACATTGTTGTAGGTTGTGTCCTTTTGTTCAATGATAGTCACAATAGGAATAATCGTCCCACCATGAAGGTTTAAACTATCCAGGATCATACTCTCTTGGTTCCAAAGCTTTAATGAGATTATGTTTAATCAACTCTTTGAAAATTTTCTCAATTGGTTGCGTTAAAGGGGTAAATTCACACGTAGGAAATCTCCTTTGCGGCCATTGTTGTTGTGAATTTTGGACAGAATTTGCTCTTTGATCTAGACTATTCGTCATGTCTTGATTGGGGTTGTAACCTCTAAGTGTGATAACCGGTCCCGTATGTATGGTTTTAGCATCAACAATGTCGTCATTTGTAACATTTTTATTTCTAGACCAGAATTTGTTTCTATCATTGGGTGCGTTTTGATGTTGAACCACTAGGTTTCTGCCTGGTACTTTTAATTCTCCTTTGTAAATAAGGTCTTTTTCAAGGATGATTCCCTTTTGTACCAGGTCTAGGAATGAAGTACAACAATGTACCCTTAAGTCACCTCTTAGTTTTGGATTGATGTTTTCAAGGAATATTGTGACCTTCTATTTTTCTGGTATTTCAACTAGACATCTGCTAGCTAGACTTCTCCATCTCTAGAAGAAAGTGGTGAAAGTTTCACCATCTTCTTGTGTTGTGTGGCACAAGGTAGCTATTGTTACTTCATTGTCTATGTTAAAGGAAATTTTTTTGACAAACTTCTCAGCTAATTCACCCCAGGATCGTATGTCATATGGTAATTTAGAAAACCATTCCAGTGCTATCCCTATAAGGGTTCGCAGAAATAGTCTCATTAAGTATGTGGGGTCATATGATATGTCCATGCATTCCATTCATAATTCTCTAATGTGTTCCAAAGGATTCTTCCTCCCATTATACTTAGGAAAATTTGGTATGATGTATCCATGGGGGAAGGGTGTCATATAGAGCGCTTTGTCAAATGGACATGGACATAGATCTTGCGCTGAGATAGTTCGTTTGCCTGACATAGACATGTTGTCCATCTATTGTTGAAGCATTTTCATTTGGTTTTGAAGAACATCTACTTGTGTCAAGGACATGTTGTTTGCGTTATTTGGATCAATGTAGGTGTTCTGAAATTCCATGGGTTGTGATTTGGCGAGGGAATATATCCCGTTAGAATGTTCTGATTCGAATTGGGGATATTTCTTGTCTGAATGTTCTAATTTGGATTGGGAATATTTCCTGTCTAAATGTTTTGATTTGGATTGGGAATATTTCCTTTCTAAATGTTCTGATTTGGGTTGGGAATATTTCCTGTCTGAATATTTCCTTTCTGAATGTTCTAATTTGGGTTGGGAATATTTCCTATCCGAATGTTCTGATTTGGTATAGGAATATTCATGCCAACTTTGGATCTCTTACCAGTCGTGTTGGTGCCAAAGGGGTTTGATGAAGTTGCTCCCGCAGTAAATTGTAAACCTTGTGTTATGTTGAAAGGGGTTGGGTTCACAATTGACAATGTTTGAGTTGGTATGCCAGTTGGTATTGCTGCGGTGATTTGGGGAATAGAAACACTTGACGTCACAGTTTGTGTTGGTTGAATAAACGGTGTATTCAAAGTATGAATATCAAATCCTGGTGGTAGTGTGGCACCTTCTACTAGCAACTTTGCTATATCGTTGGGGATCATTTTCCAAACACTCATCCATAAAGGATACAAATTTAGTATCTTGTAGGACAGTGTCTATGTCTTCAATATAAATTTGTCCATGTGTGTCTCTAGTGACGTGTTTTTCAAGCAAAGGTTTGTGTGGTCTTTCTTTCCCTGATGGTTGATTTGCGAAAGGATTGATAAATTCGTCAGGGTCCGACATTGTTTTTTGTTTCTTTTGAGACCTTGTTTTGACCATGAAAAGTTGCTCAAAATGGGGTAATGTAGACTATGTCTAAAAACTGATATGTCCTATTTCTATGTTTTTTGGATTTTCTGACAATAAAGGATGTTGCTAAAATGATTTCTAAAAATACGTATACTAAGATGATGTATGGTAAGACGGACAATATGGAAAATATCGAGTAGACTATGATGGTAAATGATTCTAAAATGGGTATAACCTACCACCTATGGAATAAATGCATGCAATGATTTGATTTGACCAAGGAACCTGATTGTAGGACAAAGACAGTTGACAAGGTGAATTTCCCAAACTAGACTGTTGAGCTAGAAAGATTCAGTAATAGGACCAAAGAGACTAGGTTCAATGATAGTGACAAATCGGAACATGAACATATCCAATGACGAGGAAAGTTATCTATTCTGTGATATGCAATTTCCTAGGAAGTATCTATATGCATGCAACTTAGGATGACTATGACTAGGACGTATATGACACCTAATAATGCAAGGTTTTGAGCAAAATTTTCCAGTTTTTGTCCAAGGTTGATCTTAAGAAACAGAAGCGAAAATAATAGTTATGCTTTCGGACTCGGTTTGCAATTTTCTCATTTTTCTGTTGCAGTCAAATGCGGTTCACCTATCAGATGCGGTTCTATTTTTGACAGATGTGATTTACAATGTGCACGTGATGATTTGACTAAAAACAGGTTTCAAATGTCGACTGGAAATTTTGACTTGTGACAGATACGGTTGATATTTTGACAGATGCGACTCACAATAATAGTCGCGCCTCAGAATATGGATTCTGTGAACCTAAACTTTTTGACAAATAGTTGCGGTTTTGCGTTTGACAGATGCGGCTTGTGTATACACATGTGACTCGAATGTTGATAGTTGCGGCTCGGAATATCTAAACTCTGTGAAATTGGACTTTGTTGATAGACACATGCGGTAATTAAACTGACAATTGCGACTCGCTAGGACAGATGCGGTTCTGAAAATTACAGTTGTGAATTTTGTTGACAGTTACGATTTTTTGAAGATGATTTTTCAATTGACTTCGTTTGATGATCAAGTGTTTTGATGAATACAGCAAAAACAATCACATAATTCAATGTGTTTTCAGTTTGTGGTAATAGAACTATTAAAACTAGATAACATTTACAACCTAGGCTTTTTGAACAATACTTGTTCAGTTCTTACTTGGATAAATCCAGCTACGCATATTCAAGGCGGATGACTAGTAGCTTGACCCCACTGGCTCCCCTCCACGGCACTCACTTATACGGGGTAGCCAAGCTACTGTACCCATGAAACTCCCATGGCATACATTTCATCTCCACACATTAACCGTAAGAATGTAAACGGCTTCACAATCCGAACCTGCTGCACCAACAAATAGGTAGGATTTTGGCAAAACTACAACATGGTTTTTAGTGAGGGCATTTCCTTCATGGGGCACCATCCAGTATGGCGAGAGACCATTTCTTCCCTTCTCGTCGAAATAGTGAGCATGATTTATGGGGTTTCTCCCAGAAATCCATTTTTATATACCGGGTGGAAGTCGCTAGCTAAAGCGTGTTATCGGTCTAAGTCGTCTTGGGGTGAGTACTTTTTCCCACCTAGACAAGCCCAAGTTCTAGAGTCAGTAACTGTTTCTCTTACACCTAGGATCACATGATTGCGCAAGGGGAGAGGATACTTTGATATATTGAATCGTAAAGGGTGACAAAATGTGCTTTCACACCAGACAAAGCAAACACTGATTCTTTTTAATCCAAATGACAATGATTTATCTACCAAACAGAAAGATTTTTAAATAAAACAAAGTCATTAGGTCCTGCATGCAAACTAATCAATAGTTTTTTTTTATGTCTTCGACTTTCATCCTACAGAAAATATTAGTTTTTGGTTTTATTTGGTCTTCTATGCTTCGTCCTGCAAAAACTACGTTACTCCTCTAAACACAACTACAAACAAACATTAGCAAAAAAATGAAATAACACAGAAAAAAGAAAATGAAAACGCGAATGTACGGAAGTGAATAAAAAAGTGCAAAAACTATAACTAGGTAGATGTGGCTTTTTGAGCTACAGATGCGGCATGATGTTGACAGGAGGATGTGGTTCATGTTGACAGGTGGATGCGGTTTGAAATGTTGACAGTCAAATGCGGTGAAAAGTTCTACGGATGCGGTGCAGAATGGCAGATGTGTCGCGAGATGATTCAGATGCGGCTCGTGAATATAGATGCGTCATTTTTTTGAGAGGATGCGGTGTGCCGTACGATAACCTACAAAATAAAAAACAGAAAGATGAAAAGTATGCACAAATTTGAAGCGTGTTCACGTCGGGTTCACCAAATGTAACATAGATTTTCTGGAGGAATTCTGCAAACTGATTAAAATGATCAAATCTAACAAATAATCTAAATAAAAACAACAAAGAATGAGTAAATGAACATAATTAAACTAAACAAATCAATTGGAAAGCTCTCACCGAATATGCATCCACTTCTTCAAATTATCTTGATTGCCCTTCTCCATTTTGTTGTTTCAGTATTCTTGCCCTCAGATTTTCAGTATTGATGCAAGCATAACCTTGTTGAATGTCTAAGCAAAATATCGAAGATTAAGTTTCTTCTCAAAAGTATTGATTTCAGGAGGAGGAATAATGATAATGATAGGCCATTTTATAGATTTTGGGTTTTCGAACGATCGGCTTAGATTAAAAGAGAGATCGATGGATGAGATTGATGAATGTCATGCAATGTGAGTTCTATGTTAGATAGAACATGAGTTAGAAAAGACTGCAAGATAAAGATTAAATTAGAACGATAACTTAATCTTGTGTCAAGACTGTTTGAAAATAGAAAGAACATGAGTTCTAGATTAAATAAACAATTTAATTTTGAGTTAAGAGTCTTCGAAAATAGAAGAAATAGACTTTGAATGTCAAAGACAAAGTTAGAACTCGAAGAATAAAGAATTTGAATGCATTCATGAATTAATTAAAATAAATAAAGATATTTGATTAATAAACGCTTTCATGCATATGAGTTTGAACTAGTTAACTGACTAGTTGTGACAGAGAGTCCTCTCGCAGAGACGATCAGATATCGAACTCGGAGATAACTAGCAGATTTAAAAGAGATCTTGAGTCAGAAGGTGAGTGAATGATTAGTCAACTGAATGACAGAAGAATGTGACATAAACAATTAATAATGAATTAAATGTTAATTTAATTCAACATTTGAAATTGAAATGAATTTAATTAAATAAAAAAAGATAACTTATTTAATTTGACTGTTGAAAAGGTGGAATTGAATAATTAAATAATAAGTATTTAATTATAGTTGAAAAGGTTAAATTGAATAATTAAACAATAAATATTTAATTATAGTTGAAATATGACAAAGGGGTAATTAAATAATAAATATTTAATTAAGAAGGAAGAATTAATTAGTTAGCGACATAATTAAATAAATATGATTTATTTAATTAATCAAGTTGAATAAAGGAATTAACGAATTAATGAATTAATTAAAAGGAGTATTTAATTAATAGAAGAAATATGTGTTAGAAAGGTAATTTATTTAATCATGACCATGGATAATAGAAAATTATGTCGAAAGTGGTGCTCGCAGGCCTAGACCAATTTTCGGTGTCTACAGAAATAGTTATTGGGATTGAGTGATGATGAGAATGAACAAAAATGAGTCATAAGCCAAATTTAATGCAACATTATGCCTCTTGTAATTATTGCATGAAGAAAAGTTTAATTACATGAACCAAAAACATAATGTAAAAGAGCATCCAAACATGTTATTTTCATTATTATACTATTGCATAGAACTTTCACATTGTCCTTTTAATTAAAATTATAGTGATAATAAAATCCCTATATTTCTAGGTGACCTCATCACTAAATTTAGTGGGAATCCTCCCAAAAGACCTTTATTTTCATTTTTAAATAATTTTTATATTTTTATAGACTTATACAATAAATTTCTATTTGATATACAAAATTTATCATCAATTAAATTTATAGAACTCATAAAACTTTCATAATTTATAATATAATAAGTATATTTTTTTAAAAAAATTATATAAAGATATTTTACATAAATATTCAAGTCACAACACCATCAATCAAATCTCCTCTAAAAGTATATTAAAAAAATATTTGAAATATTAAAAAATAAAATGCTTATATAATATATATATAACAATCACTACAAACTTAAAAAATAAGTATCATTATAATAATAGATATTCTTATTTCAAGTTAGACTTAAAAATATATATTAAAAAAATAAATATTCTTAACTCATTTATTGGACAAGTATGAAAACATATTCATTATGGAATTGGTGAGATTAGGGGACATGACCTTTCAATGATGAAAGTAGAGCTTGAAAAATATCAAATGGCATCAAATAAAAGAACATTTATATTCAATTTAAGTATGAAAATATAACTACAAATTAAATAAATGGAATGGTAAAATTTGAAATGATTTATTAATAGCAAGTTAAAATAGGTGATCATGATGCAATAATATAGTTAAAAAAGAAAGAAAAAATAAATTTGTATTGAATATAAAGATTTAATATGTATGTTATTAACCCATTTTTGTAGCCATTCAATAATGAAATGTTTGAGGCTATAGAAAATACTAAATATACTTTTTTGTGGATGGATTCAATAAATATCATCAAGTGTCAATAGTAAAAAAGGATTGCTAAAGTATTAAATTTATAATTGAATAGATTTAATGTTTTTCTAGGGCAATCTAATTTAATTGGGAAAATAATATATATTATAATCATTATAAAAAAATTATGATTAGGTGATATTTATACACTTATGGAAGCATTTCTCAAAATTAAGATTTGGAACGCCCCGCCAAGGAACCCTAGAGGACAACACTAACTATATCAAATTAATGGAACAATTTATTTTTTAAGAATTAATAATGGAATGCATAACATAACATAAAATCTAATCCTAGATCCGCTAAGGTTCCATAACTGTGCTACTCACATAACTATCAACCAAGATAGCTAGAATAATTTCATTGACTACTATGATAGCATGATTAATCTAACAAACAAGGTTCATTTTAAATTACCACATTATATGATTCTACATTATGTATTTCCATAACATGTCATCAGATAATATCATTAAAGATCATTTCTAAATAATTGGCATATACAGAATACACCATTAAATAATATTCGTTACAAGAGAGTTCATCAATATTTGTACATCATTACAAAGTTTACAACAATGTTTCCTCGAGTACATGTGGGAAGAATACATATGAATACAATGAGAGATATAACTGATATACAATAAATTACATATACATAGAAGGGTTGTCTTCTCAAACTAGAACAAAATCTAGACTGTGATGAACAACCTCCATGCACATGAGCATGCAACAAGAATACTCAATGGAGTAAAAAGAACCAACCTCTCGACCATGTGGAATCCTAAGGTCCACCCCCTATGCTAGGAGATAACACAAGGTCCCACAACACACAAAAAAATCAAGAAGACAATAGGCTAACATAAACAAGGGCTATACATGACTAATGCAACACTGCTAACCACACCAACATCACATACAACACTTACATCACTTCCAGAGGTATTCACACAACAGAAGGAGAAAACACAACTAGGGAATGCTAGGCTACAATAGGGAGGAGTATCATCACATAGCTTGATATGGGTTATCCTAGTAGATCTTTTTAGGCCCCGACCCCCATCCTGGGTTGTCCTAGTAGCCTCTCCCAATCCCCAGCCTCCATACAAAATCATGTAGAACCAACATACCTTTCATGAGGAAAATGAAGTGTTAGGGTTAGAAGGCAGATATCTAACAAGTTAAATGCATATTTGATCAATAAAATACAGAAATAAAATACACAGAAAATTATAGCAGAAACAAGACAACATAGAGAATTTAACGTGGTTCACCCAATTCGGGTTACATCCACAAAACTGCAGCCATCTAATGATTTTATTATCCAGTACAAAACATATTACAATCTCGTGAATAATGTCATACTACAACTCCCCATCCCAACCACTTACAACAAGATTTTAGAAGCTTCCAGAAATTAGGGTTCTACAAAGTCAGTTTTTTTCTTTTTGGTGACGAAGCGAAAAAGTAAAAAATAAATAAAAAATCTCGAGGGCTACCTCCCTCGAACCCCCTCCTTGGGCCCAGCCCTAACCTAGACCCTGACAAGGATACATGAAGAGTGTACAGTATAGCATGATCAGTCACCACATACCAACAATCTCCCACTTGGAGACTGATCAGGCTCCACACCAACACAATCTCCCACTTGGATACTGATCAGACTCCACACCAACACAATCTCCAACTTTGAGACTGATCCTAGATGACACCCTTGCACTTACAGCTCCCACTGGAAATACACACCTTGGACCCTGTTGCTCTGTTATACTTTTAACCATGAAGACCAACTGAAGTTGAAGTCGAGCTCAACTTCTCCCTTGTCACTGTCTTTGTAAACATATCTACTGGATTGGCATATGTATGTCTTTTTTCCAACTTTACATGTTCATCCTCTAACACTGACCGAATGAAATGATATCTCAGTTGTATGTGTTTGGTTTTAGAGTGCAAGGAAAAAAAAATTTCAAGATGTATAGCACTCTGGCTGTCTGTAAATAAGTGATTTTCATCCTGTTGTTTTCCCAACTTTTCCATGAAAATTTGCAACCATATCATCTCCTTTGTTTCCTCTGTTGCAGCAACATACTCTGCCTCTGTGGTGGATAAAGCAACCACCTTTTTCAATTGAAAAATCCAACTCACTACTATCCCACCAAATGTAAATACATAACCTGTGGTACTCCACCTGGTATCTATATCCCTTGCCAAATCTAAGTCAACATAGCCTTTTAAATTAGTATTAGAGCCCCCAAAACATAAACATTTATTGGATGTACCTCTCAAATACCTAAGAATCCATTTTATCACATTCCAATGCTCAACTCCAGGATGACTCATATACCTTCTAACAACTCCTGCGATATGTGCAATATCTGGTCTCGTGCATACCATGGCGTACATTAAAATACCTACAGTTGAAGCATATGGTACCTTGGAAATTTTTCCTTCCTCCTCTTATGTCTTTGGACACATATCCTTATTCAATTTGACATGACTGGACAAAGGTGTGTTGACAACTTTTGCATTCTCCATATGAAATCTCTGCAACACCTTTTCAACATAACCAGCCTGAGATAGAAACAATTTTCTATTTTTCCTATCTCTTGTAATCTTCATACCAAGGATTTTTTTTGCTACCCCCAAATCCTTCATAGCAAATGAATTTGCTCTTATATTTTAACTCCTTTATGTGATCCATGTTAGACCCTACTACAACAATATCATCAACATATAAACATAAAATAATATAGCTATCTTCAGCTAACCTCTTAAAGTAAACACAATGGTTTGAATTACACCTGTTGTAGCCTTGCTCAGCCATAAAATTATCAAATTTAATATACCATTGTCGAGGTGCTTGCTTCAAGCCATATAAACTTTTCTTCAATCTACACACTAGTTTCTCCTTACCTTTGACCTCAAATCCTTGTGGTTGTTCCATATATATTTCATCTTCCAAATCACCATGGAGAAAGGCAGTTTTAACATCAAGTTGTTCTAAATGCAAATCTTCAGTAGCCACAATACTTAAAATAGTACAAATAGAAGTCATTTTAACAAGTGGAGAAAAGATTTCATCAAAATCAATATCCTTTTTCTGTGCAAATCCCTTTACAACTAATCTAGCTTTAAATCTTTTCTTGCCTCCATCCTCCTCTTTCAGCCTATAAACCCATTTGTTTGGTAAAGCCTTTTTACTTGCAAGAAACTTGCATAATTCCCAAGTCTGATTTTTCATCAAGGAGTCCATTTCTTCTTCCATTTCATGCTCCCACTGAGCCTTGGTATCCACTTGCATAGCTTCATCATAGCATTTCGATTCACCAACATCTGTTAATAAAATAGAATACAAAAAGGGAGAAAATATTTCCAGAGGTCTACTTATCCATGAAGATCATCTAACATTCACTATAGTTTGTGGCATTTGTTGTTGTTGTTGTTGCGGAGCATGAGGAACCACTAGAGCATCATTGTTTGGAGTATCATCCAACACTGCATAATCATTTTCTTTCTTCTCATGCTGCTGCAATTGATCTTTGTACAACACTTTCTCATTGAATATGTCATCCTTTCTTCTCACAATTTTCTTATTTTCAAAATTCCAAAGCCTATAACCAAATTCATCAATTCCATATCCAACAAATATACATTTCTTTGATTTTTTATCAAGTTTGGTTCTATTTTCAGAATCTACATGTGTAAATGCTTCACAACCGAAGGTTTTGAGAAAAGAATAACTCACCTTCTTACCTGTCCATGCTTCCTCTAGAATACCACAACCCAAAAGATTAGAGGGACATCTAATAATTAAATAAATAGTAGTGTTTATAGCCTCTTCCCACATGTTTAAAGGTAACCCAACATGCAATCTCATAGTCTGTGCACACTCCATTATTGTTCTATTCATCCGCTTAGCCACTCCATTTTCTTACGGAGTCCTTGGAACCATTTTCTGCCTATGAATACCATTAGAGGAACAATAATCTTCAAACTCTTTGTTGCAATACTCACCACCATTATCAGATCTAAGACATTGCAATACCTTCCTAGTTGCATCATCAATGAATGTAACATAATACTAAGATCCACCAAGAGAAGAAACCTAAGCTGGTCCCCATACTTTTGTATGCACAAGCTCCAATTTTGCATCTTTCTTTTGTTTCCCATCTTTGAGAAAAATAACTCTCTTTTGTTTTCCATACACGCAAATTTCACATAAATCCATATTAACACATTTTAGACCTGGTAAAACATTCCTTGAATGAAGTAATTTCATACCTTTTGCACTCATATGCCCAAGTCTATTATGCCATAGTGTTGATTCAAAATCCACAACAACTATCTAATTTTCTACCTGCTAAACTACAACAATTGTTCCCAAACATTGATTTTTATCTACAATAGATAAAGTAGAAGGAACAGAATGACCTATACAAAGAAATAAGGTGCCTACTTTCACACTTTTTTCTACCACTAAGGCACCTTTTATAACCTTCCAATTTTTATCACTAAATGTAACAACACAACCTTCATCATCTAGTTGCCCTACTGAAATTAAATTTATTCTTAACTTTGGAACTTGCCTTACCTCATGTAGTAGCCAATGATTCCCATTTTGTAACTTAATCTTGATTCTTCCCTTTCCAACAATCTGGTAGGGTTCATTATCTCCCAAATAAACCAGCCCAAAATCACCTTGGATATAATCAAGAAAATAATTTCTATGAGGCATAGCATGAAATGAAGCCCCTGAATCTAACACCCAAGAATCATCAACATTGTCAAGGGAAAGAATCAAAGCATCCTCATCAGATTTATTACTTACCACATTTACCTCTTTATTTCCTTCCTTTTTGTCTCCTTTATTTTTCTGAGACCAGCAATCTTTCTTTAAATGACCCGGCTTACCACAGTACCAACAATCCCTCTTGTCTCTAGATTGGGACCTTTTGTTCTTTGATTTTCCTCGTGACTTCCCACGACTTCTAGAATTGTTTCCTCTCTCCTTTGTTATGCCTCTACTTTTTGCATTCAAAACATTGCTTGATGTGGATGTTCTACCTATTTTTTTTCTACGAATTTCCTCACTCAAAATAACACCAACAACATCATCAAATTTCAATGTATTCGAACCAGAAATAGAATTGTTAACAACCATTACCAAGCTATTCCATCTTTCAAACAAAGAACACAAAATCAAAAGAGCCTAACTTCTTCATCAAAGTTTACATTTACAGAAGTTAATTGACTGGTAACCGTATTAAACTCATTTAAATGATTAGCAACTGACCCACCTTCTACCATTTTCATATTAAATAAATGTTTCATAAGAAATACCTTATTCAAAGCGGAAGGCTTTTCATATAACTTTGTTAGGGTTTCCATCAACTCTTGAGTTGTCTTTTCTTTTATAATATTGAATGCCACCTATTGTACCAAGCATAATCGAATACTTCCAAGTGCCTTTCTGTCCAAAATATCCCAGTCCTCATCAGACATTGTTGAGGGTTTCTTGGTTTTCCCTTCTAATGGCCGCTATAAATCCTTCTGATAGAAGTAGTCCCCCTTCTGCATCTTCCATAACCGATAGTTTTCCCATTGAACTTCTTAACCTTTAGCTTACCCTCATTTGCCATTTCTCCCACTCAACCATGAGACCTTCCTACATATGATAATCGAACACAACCTTGCTTTGATACCACTTTTTAGGGTTAGAAATCAAATATCTAACAAGTTAAATGCAGATTTGATCAATAAAATAGAGAAATAAAACAAAAAAATTTATAGCAAAAATAAGACAACACGGAGAATTTAACGTGGTTCACCCAATCCGAGCTACATCCACAAAATCGTAGTCATCCAGTGATTTTATTATCCATTGCAAAACATATTACAATCTTGCAAATAATGTCATACTACAACTCCTCATCCCAACCGCTTATAACAAGCTTTTATAAGCTTCCAGAAATTAGGGTTCCACAGAGTTGATTTTTTTCTTTTTAGTGACAAAGTGAAGACCCCAGAGAGGATACATGAAGAGTGTACAGTATACCATGATCAGTCACCACATACGAACAATCTCCCACTTGGAGACTGATCAGGCTCCACACCAACACAGGAAGTTGGTCATGCCATTTCAGGTCTTCTCATCTCATCTCAAACCTAAACGAGCACTTGAGCCATGAGTGAGGCATATCATTATCTTGATTAATGTGAAATCTACCTATTCCCCATAATTCATTAATAAAGTTATCATTGGATTAATAAACCCTCCAATGGGTTGTCCTAGACACCACTTTGGGTTTCGACCCCCATTGAGAACCACTCCCCCTACTTGCAACTAGTTAACTCTACACATCAAGCAATGCATTTACCATCTTGGATACTTAACATAATCACATGAATCCATACACAGTGCAAAATTGACCATCTTGCACCCTTATCACAATCACAAGAATCTATATACAGCGCAAGGTGTTGACCATCCTGCACCCTCATCACAATCACAAAAATCTATATATAGTGCAAGGCATTGACCATCTTGCACACAACACAAAACATTATGAAACCATTTCCAAAATGAAACCATCATAAAAACCATACATACAAAAATACTCCCTCTTAAGCCTCTGGAAGCCAACCTTAACAACTTGCATAATGACCCACTTTTTAACAATTGTCAAAATCACCCCAATCCTAATAATCAAACACAATATTCAATACAAGAACTCAATCAAACCATACAACCATGAAATACTCCAAATCACTATAATAAAGGTAACTATATCGTTCACAAAACAATCATCTCTATCAAACTAGTTAGTAGGAAACCCTAATACTATAATGACAATATCCCCAAGTATTTAATTCACAAAGCAATTTTATTAGTCAACTACTAAATCATTATAAAATTAACATTTGTTCACTAACAGAGAGCAACCTCAATCATTTAACATTGTAAGCTATGAAATATATAATCACAATATATATTAATAGTCTTGATTCAACTTACTAAACCTCTAATCATGAACAATCATATTGTTATCTTATAATTAAGTATAAATCACTTTAATTCTTTAAAAATCACTTTGACAAGAATATATTTAAGGTTACATAATGAATTTGAAATTTGACCAAATGAGTTAGAAATATATATAAATATTGTTCTTTATAATACTCAAGCATTTCCAATTACTTTATCACCAATTCCTCTATTCTATCCATTTTATTCATTTTTTACAAAACTACATGAATATAGAATAAAATCAAATAAAACTTATTATATCTCACATCCCTCCATAATAGAGAACATAAAATAAAATAAAATAAAACATATCACATCCTAATAATAGGAAAAATAATTTTATAATATAGAAAAGAGATTACACTTATTCTAATTTCCAATTTACAAATAAACATTCAATCCACTACTTTTGTACTATCCCCAAATCATTAATTTGCATACACTTGACTTAATTTGAAACTTAATAAAAACAGTAATAAAAGCCCCCTTTCCCCAAAATCCGTATCACCATATATGTCTCAATTAAGGACCTTATAGACTTTAAACTAAACATTGACATTATTGATTGATGAAATCACCTTGTTAACATAGAACCCAATTAAATAACAATTTTTACAACCACAAGATAGATGGAAAAAAACTCATTTATTTTACAAGTTCTTCACTTAATCTATAGCATATTTTGACTCTTTTCTAACCAACTCTTGTGAGGAAAAGATAGAATTTTTTTCAAAACTATTAGAAAAACATTCAAACAAAGAGATGTGGACCGATTGACAAAATACCTCAAAAGGATATGTCCTCTCATGGAACGCACTAATTGCAGGATATGCACAAAAATAGATTTCGCAAGGAAGCTCTCAAACTCTTTGGACTAATGAAGCACTCTGAAACACATCCTAAAATTGCAAGCAGACCCTATGATTTTTGTTCAAGGATTAAGAAAGGATGTAAGATCAAATGCAGATGAGAGTGTATGACAAGATCATTAATCATAGAAGTAATTTCCTAACGCTATGGCTGAGAAGGATCATCGTATTGATCAGAAGGCTAGAGGCTTAGAAGCATACACGTAATTACTCCTACACAAGCTTCGATTTAAACTTGAAGGGAGATTGTGAATTTATGCAGGAGTCAATCTCGAGAAGGCTGACTTAACAGACAGAATACACTGTGTTAATTACAAGTTAAAGAGTGAATCATGAAATGTGCGCATCAATATACATTTACTCTTCTTCAAGAATGTGCATTCTAAAACATTTGCAAAGAAGCTAAATACTCAGAGACTCACACAACATAAGACGTCGTTCTGCTATGAAGGTAAAGTGCAGAACTTACCTACAAATGCTCTTCCTTAATCCTTGTCTCTTCTTCAGCGTCCCTCTCGAACCAGGTACTCTTCTGCCATCCTGTCGCGCATAATCAACAATATCCCTCCCAAAATCTACAGATAATTCTTTCTTTCCCAACACAAAACAGAATGAATGCCTTCTCAAAGCTCCCAAAAGAACCCCCTTTAATCCTCCTCCAAACCAAAGCGTTTTCAGAAGAGGAAGCATAAAGGTTGACGGGAATTTCCACCAACTATCCCCAACTAGTTAACTTTTTACAATAATTAACTATAAATTAGTTGAAAGCATTTTATGATATTACTATCAGGATTCA
Organism: Sequoiadendron giganteum; assembly: GCA_007115665.2. Taxonomy (NCBI): domain Eukaryota; kingdom Viridiplantae; phylum Streptophyta; class Pinopsida; order Cupressales; family Cupressaceae; genus Sequoiadendron; species Sequoiadendron giganteum. The sequence goes on from CM021103.1 coordinate 314,011,585, forward strand.
ACCTTGTAGTTTTCGAGTCAAACTCATTGATCCATGATTCATGAGTAGTGGTTCACAAGAACCCATCTTTCATGATAATGAATGGTCCACTTAGCACTCATTGCATCTAGGTGATGCTCATAGAGGTGAAGCATTGGTCTGTCCTGGGAGGTCACCCATCCTAGTACTGCTCCAGTTCAAGCGCGCTTAACCATGGAGTTTCCCCCAAGGTTAAGCCCACTTAACTTGCTACCCCATTTGCAAAACCTTCAGCAAGTGTTATGCCTTATGAACCATTCATTATAGAGCCCCTTGAAAGCATTTTATTTAAAATCCCAATTTGGGTGAATATGAAATATTTACAAAATAGATACTTAATTCACTCAGGGTAAAAATCATTTACTACATATCATATAATTAATTAAATGCCTGACTTAATAATAATCTTATTTATTTACTAATTTATTATTATTTATTAATTATAGCATTACAATTTAATTTATTTTATTTTAATATTATTTTACAAATTCATTTTATTATAAACTATAATTATTTATTTATGTATATTTATTTATATTTATTCGACAAGGATATTTAACGATTTATTCCAAAGCATAAAATAACCAAACACATATAATCAAGCAATCCAAATCAAATAAACCAAATGTCAGAACAGCTACCTGAAATCTAACCAAGGTCGAAAAGCAAGACCTCACGCAACCCAACTGACCACAAACAAAACTGATAATACTAACCAGGTAACCAATCGGGTACTCATCCTCTTCGAGGATGATGGCTAGGGTAGGGGACCAAGTGCTATCTCCGATCAACTATTTCATTGGGTTTCAAGGCACGCTCAATTTAGGTGGAGTCAAGCTTAGTACCTGCAACCTGTAGCACACAACATGATCATGCATACATATACACATAATCAAGCACACCATGAAAAGGGAATCGCACCGTCGCAGGGTGCTCACAAGTGAGTAATGTGACACTGTCCCTTTCACCCAAACACACTAGTCAGAACAAGATCTAGTAATCGAATCAACTCATAAACAATCAACTACATAGCAATTAGAATGATAATCACATAATGATCATGATAAAATAATTGCATATTGATCATAACAAAGCATCTAACATCATCTATTGTATCATAAAACAAATCAATTGCTTAACATCATTAACACATACTTTTAAATATCCCTATTACTTTACCTTCATCTCCGAGTTCCAAAGCCGACTACCTGCACATCCACGGTGAGAATGGAGGGGCACTACAAGATTGATGTTTTGAATAATGTAAATCATTACATGTTGAAGTATATTTAAAGAAGTAATTTTATCTACTTATTTTAAAACTTCTAGATCATATAATTAATGATGAAATAATTTTAATAAAACAAGAAAAATAATAATCATCATAAACTCAAAACCATCTAATATATCTCTAAATTCTTAAGTTTATTAAGATGTCTCTTATGTAAAATTCATCACATTAAAATTGAAATGTTAACAAAAATTTAAAAAATCAATCACAAATAAATTATAGATTGCTAAATCGAAGAAAGAATTTACACGTATCTATGGATGCATTAAGAAATAATAAATAGTAGATTATTAAAACATCAAAGAAAATATGTAAAAGAAAATCTAAGCTAATTTATAAGTAGGAATATATCAAGTAAGAGAAATTACACTATTATATATGAGAAACTTTAAACTTTGGTTTATACACTAAAATAAATTGAAATGTATTTACTTGCTACTTTGTTTGAATCCTTCTCATAATGGCTAATAAAATTTTATTAGTACCGATTTAAAATCACAGTAAGCTCCAAAAGAGAAAATGTGGAATACAAATCATTTGGCTAGAGCTCAAAGAAGAGAAGGGGCATAATACATGAAGATTTCAACCAAATTCATATTTTTTTAAAGTGAAAGACATGGATATTAGTGTTAGTGTAAATAGTTTCATTATTATATGCAGTTAACTAATTGTCTTTCTAGGATTGACCTATTCACGCCTATCTTAAGTTTACTTATGCTTTCTTTTGCTTTTGTCTCACTTCATATGGTTGAGACATGTGTCCTCGTGACTTGAGACACCTATTGACACTTGCTCACACACTTGTCAAGTGAGCTCACAAGTCTTCCACCTTTGGAGGGGTAGTCAGAGTTTAACTCCTACCTTCTCACCTCGTTATCATTGCATTTATGCAATGATTGATCATTGTATTATACACTCTTTATTTTATATTGATAGACATACTATTGTGTTTATTTTGTTCACTTTTGGAAGTCTATTTCGAGCTCTCTGATCTTGGAATTTTCCAGCATGGTATCAGAGCCATGAGAGCACATTCCTTCTTGTATCAAGGTGACTCTCACATATATCCCTATCAATAGAGTGTCGTAGAGCCAAACAGACACCACCATCACATTCAAAAGACTCAAAAAATTAAAAATACCTTTCATTTCGTCAATTTCGATAATTTTTTATTTTTCGATTTTTTTATCACTATGCCTATTGTACCAAAAAAATTTGTAAAAATTCAAAAAAAAATAGCAGATAGAAAATATGCCCTCTGCCAATTTTCTCGTTAGGGTAGATATATGCATTCTGCAGGGATTTGGCCATTTCGACCTATTTTGAAAAATCTTGGCCTATTCAGCCTATTGTTACAAAAAAAATTGCAGTCGGTTTGTGGCCTTCAATGGACTATTTGTAAGGATCATTATTTCTTTATTGGAGGATTTATGTTGTGATTTTGTTGTAAGGTTTAATAGAGGATTTTGCTTATATTTTGGCCTTAATTGGCCTTGTTACATTGTCGCCTATGCTCATCTCTTGAAGTCCAAACTATTTGGTATAAGGCGTCGCCATTCATTATTTACTTTGTTGGCAGCAAAGACATTGTAGGCAGTGCAATACCCACCTCCATCTGCACTATCGGCCTCTTCCCTTGCTACACACCATTCAAAAAGGTCATGGGTTAGTCATAAGGAGTTGTTAGAGGGTGATGTGGATCATTGACCAGGTTTGCATTTATCTCCCTTTAGCAAGTAAATGGAATGGCATATGCATCATCCACTATTCATGAATAGTTGGATGCTATAAATGACTCAGCCTACACATAAGGAGCTTTTTTTGGCATGAAGTTCCATCACTACTCCACTTGATGCCTCCTTTGCAAACATGCATGGCCTCCCATCATCCTTATCAGTCCACATCTCCAATATTCAAGCACTCCAACATCTCCAACGGTCTCTGAAGAACTAGTCAACCCCACAAAATTATAGAAGTGTAGGCAACACAAGCATATTGAATATTAGTTAGAATTTCATCCTATAGTGTGCATCATTGAAGAAATTTGTGTCTTTGCTAGATCACTGCTCATCTAGGCACATGTGTTCATCTGCGACGGACTCCACTAGTTTATGTGCATCATCCAACTAGCATCTACAAGGGTTTCTAAAACTCTTTCATACTATAAGTCGATATGTGCTTTGCATGAACTCTTTTGGTAGAAATCTTCCATGAATTCCATCAAAGGCAATGCCATTTCATACCTTTTTTTTATTGAAGAAAGCAATAATGTTATATAAAAAGGCAACCAAAGGCTGTCAAGAAAATAATTTACAAAGTCATAACCAGCAACTTAGAAAAGGCTGCTAATAGCAGTCCAGAACAACACAATCTTGACATCAACGAACAAATAACAACAACAATGGATAGCTGCAAAAAAAAATTAACAACAGTTATATCTATATAGAATAATTACATCATCTTTATTGTATCTGTATAGAATAATTTATTGTTGTGTTCATCCAATTGGTTGATGAATTTCACCTTCTCTTTAGGCACCCCCTACAATTGAGAACACAACACAACAATTTGGAAGATAACATTGGAGTAAAACTTTAGCATTTTCACTTCCTGGTGCACATTATGTTTAGCAAAAACTGTCAAGCATCTACTTTTCCATATATTTAGTAAAATAATATCTCATAGAATCAACAATAACATTATTTGAAATGCCAACTCCCAGTAAGACTTCTTTCAAACTTAATTTATGATAAAAAAATAGTAGGAAGAAATTTAAAGATAACATTTCATTTCCGTTTAGCCTAGGCACAGCCCCAAAAATGTTTTTTAATCTTTCAGTATACTGATAGAAAGGACATTTAACTGGTTGTACTATCATGCATCTTAACCGGTCACCAACAGGTAATTTAAAATGCAAAACTTTCCAAGCCAAAATTTGAGCATTGGCCTTAGCTTTTGACCTCCAAATCTTTTCTTTGAGATTACATTTCCATTTCTAATTTAGCCTTGGAGTTAAAGATAAAGAAGGAAGCAAACTCAAATAGATTTTTTTCAAAAGAAAAAATTCATATTGGACTTTGGACAACCACCGCCAATCTTTGAAAGCATTGCATTGCAAGGGAGTACAAAGTTTTATAACAAGATCCATGGGAACTAAAGATCTCACAAAAATAACAAAGCTTTGATGCTTATTAGTTAAACAAAATTTACTCTTAATAATATTCCATGCAACCTAGTCCAACGTATTAAAGTCTCATAAATTTGTGAAATGTTGAATCCCTTTATTAAATAGATGATGAGCATGTCTCGAAAAAGAAACAACAAGAGGTTTCCCTTGATATTAAACCATTATGTTCCACCAAATGGATGAAGCACCGAAACTAAACCCATGTTGTAAAAATTCACATTTCCAATTTAAACATTTACACACCAACTTCGAAGCCTTCCCTACGGATAGCAAAGGGAATGAATCTTTGAGTTGAAAAAATGGAGCAAGGAAAATTTTATCAATCCATCTAAGCGATTGCCATTTCCTTTTAACAACAACTTTTATAATTCGGTAATGAACCAAAAAATTCCAAGGTTCATCTCCAATAATCACTCTAACTATCCATTTCTAGCAGCCAAAAAAACTCCTTGAGTTCTAGGATCTAACAAACCCAACCCACCTTTTCTCTATTTTCCATTTGGCCTCTGGTTGGCCCCTTGCTCGTCGCAAGGGTGTTGCTACTTGGTGGAAGGATTCTCTCTCAGACCATCTCACGATGGGCTCTCCCTCTTTAGATGGTCCCTCCAAGGAGGATGACCCTTCCTTGACTGATTCATCCTTGGAGGCTATGTCTCCCAAGGATCCTCCTTCAGCTATCCCTTTTGTGGAACCTTTGTTTCCCCGAACTGCTATTGTTGTTCCGGCGGAGCCTGCCCGTCCCTCGATGAACACTTTTGTTGATCCTTTGAATTCTCCTAAATCCTCCTCTGCACTTTCAGCTTCGCTATGTGGTGGATCTTTTCCCTTGGTGGTTGTTGAGGAACCACTCATCTCATCTCGCTCAGTGGACTTTGTTTTCGAGCCTTCCTGGTTTGTTGTGCAGAGAAAAAAGAAGGGACTCCCCAAACCGCGGCCTTGGATTTTGGGAGTCAGATCAGTCCCCTCAGATTCTGGCATTGTCTAGTCCTCCTCCTTCATTCAACATGTTGTCTATTAGCTATTCATGTCATGGTTTTGTTTTGTGTGTGGCATGTATTGGCCTATTTTATCAAGCCCTAGTGGCTCCTATTTGTATGGGATCACCTCCCTTTTGTCTAGCTTCTCTTTCTAGTTCATGTCCTCTTTTGAACTAGCTTATTTTTGGCCCCAAGGGGTCTCTGTGTAAAGGGTACAACACCGTGTAAATGTTGCTTACTTTATAAAAAAAAAACCCAACCCACCTCTTGATTTAGGTTGGATGCAGTGTAGCCAAGAAGTTGATTTAAAGCCAACATCACCATTCCAATTAGACCAAAGGAACTGTTTAATGATTTTGATTAGATCCTCATAGCCCTTCCTTGAAGGCATCCAACAAAAATATTAATACACATGTGAAGCCAAAAATATGTGATTCATGGCTTGAATCTTCCTTGTGAAGGACAAAAATTTATTCCCCTAAGAGAAAATCTTATTTTCCAACTTGCTAAGAAACCATTTTTGCATATCAGTTAGAGTAACACCTAGCCCAAAGGGGATTCCCAAATAGCGAGAAATTTCTCCATGCTTAATTTGCTTCCATTCTTTTGGAATCCACTCTGGGATGGGGCTAGCCTCCACCCTAACAAATTCAATTTGGTGATGGGCTAATTTAGAACCAAAAACAACACAATAGAGTTCAAGTACCCCCATCACTAAATGAATTTCTTCCTTAAAGTTTTGGAGAAAAAGCATGCTATCAACAACAAATGTGAGTTAAGCACAACTCCATTATTAGGTATCAAAACACCCCTTATTAATTTCATTTGATTATACTTTTGTAATAGATACCCAAGAGCATCAATAGCAAGCACATAAAGGAAGGGTGATAATGGACAATCTTGTCTAATTGAGCATTGCAAAGGAAAAGAGTGATATTTTTTGTTAACAACCTTCTAAGCATTAACATCCATGAATAAAATTTGAATGTGTTTGAAAATCTCAGGACCAAAACCCAGTCAATGAAGCATTTTACGAATAAAACTCCATCACATTCTATCATAAGCTTTATTAAAATCTAGCTTCATCAATAAAGCATTTTGACCCGATTGTTGAGCCCACTCAATAGTTTCCCATGCAAGAATCAAATTATCTAGGATAAACCTACCTCCAGTGAACTCAGTTTGTTCTAGCCTAAAAATCTCTTTCACAACCGATTTAATTCTAGAAGCAATAGCTTTAGCAATAATTTTGTAAGAAGTGTTAAGTAGTGTTATAGGATGCCATCCAACAATAGTCTTCATATTTCCCTTTCGGAAGGAGTTTGATAAGACCCTTATTGATATTAGGGCATAATGAATATTGAGCTAAGGCCTCCAAATAAACCAGATAAAATTCATCTTTAATGTGTTGCCACATAGTTTAATAAAACTCCACTATCAACCCAATCAATACCAGGGATCTTGTTGGAAGACATAGAAAAACATGTTCTAAATCTTCTATAGAAAGTTCTTGGTCCAAAAACCTATTATACTCAGTATCCACCTTTTTTGGAATAATATATTTGATCATGTCTTCCAAAATTGGTTGAGTATCTTGCCAATGAGGATCTTCCTTGAAAAGCTTCTCATAGAAGTTCTAAAATAAGCCCTTAACCTCTTTTGGTTTGGAATGCACATGACCAAAATCATCTTGAATGGATCCAATATACTCCTTATGTTTATAGTTTAGAAATTTTAAAAAATATTTAGAACCTTCCTTGATCCAATGGAGTTTGGCTTTTATTTTTCCCCTTGTCCTCTATAAGAATCAATTTTATGAAGATGGGTCTCTAAAGAAGCTATAGAAGATGTAGGGTCATTCCTGTGATGTTCAAGATTCCCTTGTAAGGATTTCTCCTTATGTTCAATGCCAAGCCAATCTCTTACCAAAAGCATGAAGGAACTCAACACAACGAGAAATAGCTAAATGTCACCACTCCCTTTCTCATATTTTGTTTATTGTAATTTCTTGAGTGGTGCCTTGTTCATTTCTCCTATAGAGCACTTTAGTGTATTGTGATAAGTTTATTGTAATAACTAATAGGCTTTTGGTTAATTTTTTAGTGGTCTTCCAACCATTGACATTAACATAAACGATTAATGCTAGCAACTATTATTAACTATTAGGCTAACTATTAAATTTCACCTACAAGCTAGTGGCTTCAATAAACCATCAAGTCTCTATAAAGGGGGGATTTTTTTGTTTTGTGATAACTTACAAATGAGAGATCAAAATTTTAATTGTAAATAGTTGTTGGAAATCTAGTTCCAGCATCGACATTTTAACATTGAGATGTTTTTTTTTTGTTCTTTAAAAATAAATTTTAACCTCCAAAGTCAACATTGTAAGCAAATTCGATGGGGCATAACTTTCACCCTGATTATCAAAATTCTGCATATAAAATTAAGATTTGGATAGCTAATTTTGTAAAAATCACTATGCATTATAAATAGTCGATTTGACATCCAATCTTCATAACTTGTAAAAAATCTTGCACTATTTTGGGGGGCTACACTCAACACGAATCATTTTGGGGGGGTTCTCTAAATCAAGGGGTCAATATAGGTTTTTTTGTTTAAGGGTTTATTAGTTCATGAGATCATGTCTCTCATACTAAATCCCTTCCATTTGAGTATTCTTTGTAATCCTCCTAATAAATGGAAAACTAAATATGGATATTGTGGAAAGAAAAGTCATACAATAGAAGAATTTTGATTTCATCGAACTAAGGAACTAGAACAAATTCTTCTTAGTCATGGTATTGTCTTACTTGATCATCTAGTTTCAACACATGCAAAAACATCATCTAGTCTCACTCAAAGATCTTGTGATACGTCATCATTTGGGGATGAACAATGTAATCTGATGACTTTTATTGATATCTCATCTCCCACCCATATCACTTGTTGCTATATTGAAATCTAGTGTTCACTCATTCATGGGTTCCATGGATTCTTTGCATTATATTATTGCTATCATCTTTCCAAATCCACCACTTTGGGATGCATATCTATTAGACATAGCATCTTTATTTTAGAATCCCACCTTACAGATTTGGATGACAATATTGAGGACATTCATCTTCTATTCAATGTTATCTTCAATGAAGTTGCATCACCATTTCCATATTTTGATATTTCTCTTACCTCTCCTACATCATCTCCTATCATGATAGATTGTGCAAACATTCATGAGTTGACATATCCAACTCAATTATCATCATCTACAGTAGTATCAAATTCACATCGGTCCATACATAACCATACATCCATGGTCCTTGTTCCAAAATCTTCTATGATACCTAATCTATCATATTAGCATTTGTTACACATCAACATTGGCTTGGAGATCTTTGAGAATCATTTGAAGGCGTGATTGGCATCATTTTAGTCTTTGGATTAAGTGCGATATTCAAAGATGTTCATCATACTTCTTGCATATTCCTATCTAGAATGGAAATTCATCTTGCCCACATTTATGGTGGTGTTTCTTCCCAAGGGGAGAAATGTTCAATATTCATAGATCATCTTCAACATCCAATTTCAAGCATCTACCAACACTACAGACATCAACTTGAGGGGAGGTTGCATGGCTTCTCTTCTACTATCAATTTTGGGAGGAATCATTTCCTCACATGGATTTCATCACTTCACATTTTTTGGGGTGTCACATGACCTTTATTTTTCTCTCCTATGGGGGAACATATATTGTAATTTGTGCTAGAATTATTCCTTGGGGGTCATTATGAGTCATTTTTTTGTCTTCTTCATTTGTATATTTTATTTCATTACATCATTTCTCTTTTGGAGAGGCTTTTATTCATTACAACATTTCTATTTTAAAGATGGGTTTTTCATTCCCATTGGGTTTTTCTCCTTTACTCCACTTTATGATAAACTTGTGTGAGTACCTAACATGGCCTAGTAGTCAGGACTCGTCATCAGTGTATACATTACTACCTAAGTTATACTTAAGAGGTGTGTTAGTGTAAATAGTGTCATTATTATACCTGGTTAGCTAACTGCCTTTCTAGGATTGACCTATTCACACCTAGCTTAAGTTTACTTAAGATTTATTTTATTTGTGTCTCACTTCATATGGTTGAGACATGTGTTTGCATGACTTGAGACACCTATTAACACTTGCTCACACATTTGACAAGTGAGCTCACAAGTATTCCACCTTTGGAGGGGTATTCAAAGTTTCACTCTTACCTTCTTACCTCCTTGTCATTTCCTATATATACAAAGCTTGATCATTGCATTATACACTCTTTATTTTATATCGATAGACATACTATTGTGCTTATTTTATTCACTTGTGAAAGTCTGTTTCAAACTCTCTAATCTTAGCATTCTCCAACAATTAGGTTATATAGTAGCTTTCCTAAACCATGGGAATGTCCAAAAGACTATATGTATGTTTGTGCCCTTTGGATTCAAAATCTTCTTTTTTAATTATATGTATGTTTTTGTTGAGTGGATTCAAAATCCATCAAACACCTAAAAACTATAGTAGCTTTCTTAAATCATGGGAATGTCCAAAATACTATATGCACATTTATGTCCATTGGATTTAAAATCCACTTTTTTAATTATATGTGTGTTTGTTTCGAGTGGATTCAAAATCCATCGAACACATAAACACCTAGTATCAAAATACAAGGCATTAGAGTATAGGAGAATAAATAAAAATAACTTGGTTATATCTAAAATACATTTAAATACAATATCCACACACCAATAATGTTTGCATTAGTTGATATTTATAATTATACTCAATATATATATAATTATAAAGTGCATAGGGTTTCACACACTTTTGTCTAATATCACTATTAAATCAGCCTAGAGATCTAAACAAGGTAAATAATTTAATGTGTCTTAGATTCATTTTACTTTTGGTAGTATGTTGCAAGTTGTTGTCAAGAATTGCAAAAGATGGCATCACACTAATGCATGATTTGTATAAGAATGTAGTTGTAGTTGACACCAATGTGTGAACTAGGCAACACCATGGACATATAAATATGACTTTGCATATTATGATTCTTTTTATCAAAATTCAACTTCATAGTTTGTGAGTCAAATTTATTATATGCATTAATGAGATTGATTCAAAAACTATGTAGTTAAATCATGATAAAATTCCATAATTTGACACACTCAAAAATACCTCCTACTATTTTTTGGATAAGCTAAAGGGACTCTATAATAAATGATCTATAAAACACAACACGTGCTAAAAAAATTGCAAATGGGAAAAATCCAAGTGGGTTTGATCTTTGGAAAAAAAAATGCATGGTTAAGCATGCTTGAATCAAAGAAAAAATAGGATGGATAACTTCCCCAAAAGTCCTAATGCTTCACCCATGTGGACATCACCTAGATCAATGAGTGCTAAGTGGACCATTCATGCTCATGAGAGACAGGTTCACATGAACAAGGTTGTTCATGAAAGAGTTTTTTATTCAAAAGTATGCAATTGAATGTCATAATTTGACCACTATGAAAAAAGACCTACTATAATTATTTATAATCAAATGATATTGTGTGCATTTTCATCTTTAGCAACACTATATCAAGAACATAGAAATCATAACTTAGACCCAACAACACAAACCTCCTCTTACTTCCCAAGTAAAGTACAACATCAAACGACAGTACACCACTTCCAGAGGCACACAAACATCCAAGGGAAACAAGAGACAAGGGATACTAGCTTGTCGTAGGAGGAATGTCATCACATAGTTTTCATGGGTTACCCAGGCATATCTTCCTAGGCCCCGGCCCCCATCCTAGGTTACCCTAGTAGCCTCTACCGATCTTTGGTCCCTCATGCAACCCTATACATAATCAACATACCTCTCGTGAGGACGAGGCAGTTGATCTTTCCATTTCAGGGTTTCTCCACTCATCTCAAGCCTATACGAGCACTTGAGCCATGAGTGAGGCATTACCTTATCTTGATTAGTGTTATTATTGCCCAACCCCCTAGTTCATTTTAGGTTATTACTTTATTACGAAACTCCCACACAGGTTACCCAAGCACCACTTTGTGCGCCAGCCCCCATTGAGAGCCACTCCCCTACTAACAACAAGGAAACCCAGTAAAATCAAAGAGCAAAGCCACTTGCACAATCACAAGAATTTCATTAACATGAACAACAAGGCGAGGCATGACCCTTCCCACAATCAAATTCCAATCCACATTGGCGAATACACTGTGCAAGGCCAAAAATCATCATATAGTCATTCAATACTAAACAATCATCTCAAAGGACAACAAAGAACTCCATTAGAAAGACAATTTTCCCCTAGCCTCTAGAAGACTCCTAATAAACACTTACTTAATGGCTTACACAATTGAACAACATCCACATTCATTACTAAAATAGTAATCATTCACTTGTTTCAACTAACCATAAGAGAACATGGAGTCAAAGTGGGTTTGTGAGACATTCATTTCATGTTTATCAATCACTCATTAAAATCAAGGTAATTTCTTACAATACACTCTAAAAAAATTTTATCTCATTATAATTTGATCACTCTTTTCCAAAATAATATTTTTTGTTTCAAATATTTCCAGCCATAACCAAATAGTAATAGGGCAGCAATATTTTCTCGATGCATTCAAATACACATACCTATATTTATATTCTATGCATACACATATGTATATATATATACAAGAGTCTTTACATATATATATGGTTTTCCATTAATTAAAACTTTGCTAAATATACAAAAGACATAAAATAATTAACAAACATCATTACATAGTTCTATATATATAAATGTATATACATATATATATATTCATATATTTATACACATGCATTATTCCATATTCGAATTTTCTTTAAAATTATCATATTGAAATTTTGTACACTATATATATATATATAAGCTACAATTTATGGCTACGGCCTCAACGAACACAACGACCCAATACAAACCTTAATATATATATATATATATATATATTCGATCTTCATTCAAAATCTTACATGCACATAAGGCGTTGCTTACAATAGTTAAAGTTTTGTAGAGGGGTCGATACAAATTCAATTCGAACTACAGTTACAACCAAATTTTTGGTTACTAGAGATGACATGCTAAACATAGGTGTACTTCTAGTTCAATCTGAAATCAATTGCTAGCAACTTGGCATTCTATTACAAGATAGACACATATGATTGAAGGCTACAGGGAATGGCTAATGCATGTTGGTAGAAATAAGGTCAAATGAAATACATTCAAAATGCAAATACAAACAAAACCATCGACCCCTAAGTCGAATCTTTCAGAAAAAAGAATAATATAAAGACATTGCATCAAATACCAAGAGTATGAACTCCATAAAGGCCAAATGATCAAATGCTTATAAAAACTTTAATGGCAAGAAGAGAGGAGGCAGCAGCTAGACTTAACACATGTTGGTTGTAAGAATATCAAATGCTTTAAGGAGAATATATCGTGGCTACCCAAAATCCTCCAAAATTTAAATGCAAGCCATCACAAATGCCTGACTCAAGCCAAGAATGAGATGACAAAAAGACAGTATAATTGAAACATATAAAGCTCTAATTCCATCGAGTTTTGGAAGATAGGAGTATATGAAACAAACAATAGCGAGGGTCCCATCTTAGAAATAATAGAAGTCAAGAACAGAGTGAATGAAGGTGCCTTATATCGGCCAATTTAAGTTTCCTATTGTTTCATGAATAATATGAAAGAGATTAAAATTTACAACATTCTCACAGTATAGGTTCGATACATGGATTGGTTGGAATTACTAAGAACAACAGTTAAAAAAATGTATTGACCTGTATTATGAAAGATAAGCTTAAACTATAGGGATTTCGAATGCTCTGGGAGGCAAAGGTTTGTATGAGTAAATTTAATCATTGATGCAGTTAAAAAAAACATATAAAGTTGCAAACAACTTGGGGAAACATATTGAGCAAGAAAATTTACATAGAATTTAGGAATCTATTCAAATAATTATTTTACTTCGGGCAACACAATCATGTGCTAATCTTATTTGAACAACATCAAATTAAGGAGAAATTATGGAACCTGGAATAATCAAATAGCTGAACTAAAAGAGTTGTCGGCTTTGAATTCCAGATCAGCTCAAATTTTCCCCAAATCTTCACATACAGCTTCAAGCTCTTTTGAATCCAACACCTCTGCAAAAACCCCAAAGCCTCCAAAAACAAAACTTCAGAGCCTCCAAACTTCCAAGAAAATTTTAACTGCATTCCACTACCTTAAATCAATTAGTTTATTTTATTTTATATTTTTCCCACTATCTAATATTTATTCCACTTATTATTTTTATAATTTTTAAATCATATCTTATGATTTACACACAATTCAATTGAATAATTAAATATTAATTTATTAATTTAATTCTTTAATTCCAACTTTGTTTACATATTATCGTATTTATATAAATATTTTATTTTTAACCATTAATTCCAATTTATTTAAATCAAATAAATATTTTATTAATAATTTATTTAATCGATACTTCAATCATATACAAGCTTTTATTTAATTATTCCAAGGCCTTTACTTTCAATACTTTCTATTTTAACGAAATAATCAAACAAAGGCACAATCATGTACATTACTCAACGAACATGTTATCAAGCAATACCCGACCAAACTATGAAATGGAGGACAAAACAACAACATTGGCAACACAACACGAACTGACCTTACAGACGAGGTGTGACACAAAAACTCATCCTCGACGAGGAGGATGGCTCAACATGGGGACTCGATGCTATCTCCAAGTCAACTATCTCCATTGGACATAAGGCACACTCGAACCTAGCAATTTAGGTGGATTCGATGCCTGGTACCTGCAACCTGCAACAAACCACATGGTCGAACGTGTATAAAGATAAACAATCAATCATCAAGAATTATCATAACTAAGCATCAAAGTAACACAATATCCAAGTGTCATCAAACAATATCATAAAGTCCAAATACATCCAAGTAGTTGTCCAAAAACAGCATCAAACTGAGGGGCACTAGATCCTCCCCCCTAGGACCAGGCTTACTCTTGGAAGCCTGCAAACATATATAGATATAACTCTCTCATCCTGGAAGCATCCTCCCATGTCACTGAAGACTCATCATTTGGATCCCAGTGGACCCTAACCTGCTCAATGCCTCAAACCCTGAGGGTGCATCATCTGTGCTGAATGATGCCCACGGGCTCCAAATCCAGTTGACCTCCCTCTACCTATAATGCATTCCAATCAAGGATATGAGATATATCTAGATGATAGGTGTAGACATGCAAAACTAACATCATGCATCATGCATTCCGCTCTAATTAACATTCATTTCTTCTATTAATCAATTAAAATATTTTATTGATTAAATCCCTAATGTTCATCAGACTTAATTAAATAAATCAAATTATTTCATTAAGTCCTAAGTTCTTATTTGATTTGATAAATCAAACTTATTTAAATCAAATATCAAATCCCTAAAATCCCCTAAGTTAATTAATCTAAATTAATTAACTTCTAATCATAATTACCATTCTCTAGCTTTTGACTCAACTAGAATCAAATCTAAACTCTCAACTAACCCACCCACTTGTACCAATAAATCAATTATTTGATTTATCAATTCTTCTAATTACTTTCAAAAGGGCATCAAGATGGAATATTCTTCCAATTTGAATCTTCCCTCCACATGACTTGTCCCTTCCAACAAAGCATTAAATGCTCTTACACATCTCTTGCACAAGTCAAACTTGGCATTTATTGCACCTTTCATCCCCCCTAAACATGTCATTTCATCCAAAATTCAAATTTGAAATTGGCACATTGGCCAAGACTTTCACATTCCTCACCCTCTCACACCTTGACAAGTGTCATCTTGTCATTGGCTTATGAATGATCTCACATTCATCCAAACTCACTCAATCTCTCAACCTTGAATCTATAAAAGCAAGGGTTTTCAACAACAAGAACAACACAATTTGAGAATACAACAACACATTTTATGCAAGGTTACTCTCTACATGTGAGAACTAATCTTGCTCTTCATCACAACATCACTATCATCATCTTTCATTTGGCATATTTTACTTATCATGGATTGGGAAAGGGTTGCTTCCTACACAACTAAGTGGCACCAATCCACTATGGAATAAGTTTGCATTTATATTTTATATGCTTTTATCTAGTTTTCCTTGTTGTTCAATGTCTTATTTAGCATGTTTGACTAAATGTAATATTTCATAAAGATGCTCATGTCTGTCATTTTGGTTTGTGAGTTTACTAACCATTTGCAGATTTTGACGTCTACAAAATGGCGCTAGAAGAAGGGCAGAACACTAACCATTTTATGCCATTAATCTATGTTATCTTGGTTACTTTAAGATTCAATATGTTGTTGTTTGATATGCGTTTTGTCTAGACACTGGTTTAAGTCATGTTTTGAAGGGATAAACTTTCTGTTTGCCTTGTGTCATTCACCTGGGAGGGCACAATTTTTGTGGTGCAGCATTAGAATATTGAAGTATACGCTGCTGAAGAGGTGGTCAAGCCTTTTAATAAGGCGTTGGCATACTCTTTAATAATTATGAAGCGTCATATTTTGATTGAAAAGTCTTTTTAGTTTTTTGATAAAGGAATGTTTGTTGGGCACGAAACAATTCTCTATTAATGCAATGTTTATTATTCAAAACCATGGCAAGAAACGTTGAAATCTTGATGGAATTCATATACAGCTTTCGTAATTATGCCGCAACTCTATCATTTTGCATAAAATCTAGAAGATCTTATTACTCTATTCAAACGGTTGTAAGAAATTAGGAAATAGAGGACTGGGATATGATTAGATAACCGAAGTAATGGATGGCATACTCTTTGCTTCTATGTGAAAATATGGTGCACTCCAATGCCTGTATTTTCTGATCGTCATAAATATGAGTTGGTAAAAGACACTCTAATGCAACTTCACCTATGGTGATTGAAAATGCATGTACAACTACTGGGACAGGTAATGCATTTGAATGTTCCTTCTAGATATATGGTCTCCTAGTAATGATCAAGATCCTTTTAACACTGACATAACCAAGCTTCTACATTTTGTTTATTGTTGTTCAAAATTACAACTTGTGTGGGCTCTCTGTGGTATTATGTCAACATTTGCTAACAGTTTTTAATGTGAATAGATAAAAGTTGTGCAAGGCTTGATTTTTCATATGGTGGTGCAATGGATTACCCATTTGGCAACAACGTTCAAGTCTTACCACTGTGAAATTTACAGCTTGTGCATCCTACACACTTTGGAGATATCACAGCTTGTCTAAACTCTCAATCATTTCTAGAATTGTCGAAGGTGGTCTCTCTTCCTCAGTTCTAGATTGCAATGTAATGATTATGTCCAGTTGTGGCGTGTGAATTCTGAGTCAGCTCGATGCTCCAAGAGTCTTTGAAGTTATCTCTGTCTCTCCCTCCCAATCCTCATGAGAAAATCCACAAAAAGCTTGCCTTTATCGCAATCTTAGTGCATCCCTGTTCACATGACTGGAAGACTGCTCGAGGTGGTACGTCACGAATGAGGAGAGAGATTAGAATTAGAAAGGCTCAGAGCTCGACCACCAACTCCATAGAATCTTAGGGGCCCCAAGGATTATAGTTTTACTCACTTATATTTATGCACCGCCCTGGACATAAAGTAGATCTTTCATGGTGGGTATCGAATTGATGGAGCCTATTGAATTGCACAGCCATAGACGAACTTCTGAGGTATCATAAGGAGTAATTATTTCCCAGATTGTGAGCTCGAGTCTCTTCAAAAAGCTTATTCTTTTTTGGTTTTTTGGTGATGAGCAAATAATGAAGGGCACGATTTATGCTTTTCTGCTTCTTTTTTTTTATATGCATTGAAGTTCATATAATACTGTGTAAAATCCTGACTGTGCGTAGGAGAGACTTGGTGAGAAAGGTGTTAATTAGATATAAAGGGCATTCTGATAAATATTGGCAGAGGGTACAGAGACTTGTTATTTTTCCTTCGTACTCTAGCTCATTCTTTCTTCTGCAGTCGGTCTTGGTTGGAAGCTATAAACCTCCTCCATTAAAGAGCATCGCATGCCAGAGAAGCAATTTAGGTGGATCATGTGGACAGAAGTTGAAAAAAGCCAGAGATGACTGCAAATAGGGAAACAGTGATCTGCGTGAATTATGAAGTTTTTTTTAATGATGCCATCGAGATCCCAACCACCACCTTCAATTCCCTGTGAATTGCATTAATTTAAAATTTTCTCAAAGGAGTTTGGGTGCATTTTCTTTCACCTACCGATTGCATTTGCATCTGCTTGGAAGTTTCGGGGAAGTGAGGCCATGCTGACAGCGACTAAAATCAAAATACTGGAGATGTAGTTGTCTTATCTTAATAATTTTACTATTTGACATTAATTGCTTTACCAATAACATTCATTCGAAAGTTCTCACACCTATTCAAAAGAACAAACTTCTGCATTTTTCATCTTTGAGGCATTTTGACAGAAAGATTGTGTATCCTCTCTGTGCTTTCGTCTGAAATGTGCCTAGAAATAAGGTTAGAAGCGACACATATAGCCTTAATGTCTAGATCCTAGTATACTTCCCTGGACATGCTGTTAGTTCAATGGTCAGAGTATCATGCCACATAATTGCAAAGTCTTAGAAAGATACTTGTCATTAAGATTTTGAGCCAACTATTCTGACTGTTAACTAATATCAGCTATCTAGATAATCTGCACAATAGGGATAACTTTCTAGCTTACGCATAATGTACTATTACCTTTATTACTATTTTGTTGTATAAGCTTGATGGCACAATGATGAACTACAATCTTATATCTTTTCAAATGAGAGACAACCGAACTTAGTTATTGCTCAACTAGAGAATTAAGGGAATTTACTTCTAGCAATAGCTATAAACATGAGGACGGTGCAATCAATAGAGTTGCAGAAGATGCACAAAATACGAGTTATGGATTTTTCTTTTGACTTACAATCTTCTAGGTATGCCATCATTCGTGAGAGCAAGTGCAGGTGCAGATGAGAGCATTGAATAGATCAACTTTGAACATTGGGTGAAGTTACTCTTTATCTCTTGGGGAATGACATCTTCTCTTGATATCATGCTGGAAATTTTTAAAACTTTTGCAGAAGGGAGTACCTTTTTGTGGTAATGTTGTTTTAAATGATTGCTATCTGCCTTATTTTACCATAATTTCCCTTGAACATTAATGGATGTGGCTGCTAAGTTTCTTAATAGAACAGATTTCTAGATAAGTAATCTCTTGGCTATAATGAATGTTTTGAGATTTATGTCTACTGGTTTACTTGCTTGTTTGTGTTGGTAGAGCCTAAATCTAATGTTGCAGGTCTAGGGATACAAGACGACCTTACAACCTCGTGTTCATGGTTTAGATCAGTGTGCATAAAGTAGGTTGAAACTAAAGGTTGAAATCAAGGTGGACATTTGAAGACAAGTACCTGAATTGAACAAAGGAACAAGGTTGGCATCAAACAAAAACAAAGGCGAATGGAGTGGAGTTGGAGATATTTTTTGAAATCAAGACTTGGAAAAAGCATTTTTTAATGCTTATTTTAAATCTTAGAGCTTCAATTCACTACCCTTTTTTTATGTTTTAAACCAACTCACATTTCCTTTTGGGCTTAAAATTAACCACTTGACTTGATCTTTTCAAAGTTGGTTAAAAAGAACCTTAAACATTTACTAGATTTCAATTTGGACTTAAAATTGAACAAGGCAAATTTCACATCTCATTTGGTGCTTTTAAAACGAACTCATCACTACTTTGAGGTATTAAAAAGAACAAGTGTTTTTCATATTTTGTAATCTTTTTTACAAACTAATACCATCGAAATGCGTATGCGCTTCTCTCGCGCTTCACGGCGATCTTGAGAATCAAAAGCATTTTGGTGATATTAGGTTCTCTAAAAGATTGCCCCCACACTTTCATTTTGGGAACTTAGAATTGAACAAAACACTTTGCGAGTGTGAGTAAACTTGTTGCGAGTGTTCTCCCTTTGTTTCTAAACGAAGGTTGATCGAACTACGGATGAGTTTATTCGCTTTTGTCTAACTTAGAGGGCCTGCCTTGTGGGAAAAAATACTCACCCAAGGGAATGACCCAACCGGAAACACGTTAAAGCCAAGCGTCTTCCAACCGGTATATAAGTGTGGATTCTTGAGGAAAGTTCAAGAATCACGAGGATTATTCTGACGAGATGGACAGAAATAGACTATCACCGATGTTGGATAATCCCCCACGAACGGAATGCCCGAATTAGAACCCTTTGTTTAGAAAAAGGCCAAAACCTTGTCTATCTTGTTGGTGCAAAAGGTCATGTCCTTTGAAGCCGCCCCACGTTATACATGCGGTTTTATTGTAGAAATGAAAGGTATGCCATGGGAGATTCATGGGTACTGATGCTCGGTTGACCCGAAGAAGTGAGTGTCGTGGAGGGGAGCTAGTGTGGTCAAGCATTTAGCCATTCGCACAAGATATGCGCAGCTAGATTCATCCAAGTGGGAACCCAACAAGATATTGCCTCATCATCCTAGGGTTGTAAAAAGTGTTTGGAAGTAAAAGATACATTGCTTGGTTATCAAAATGATTGAAAAACAGACATTCACAAGAGCCTCAAATTTCAAACACCTTGGAGGAAACAAATATCCTTGATGAATTCAAGTACTCTTGCTTGCCCTAGGGACCATATCCTTAGAGGTTTCTAAGTGTTTGGATTCTATCATCATTTGTTTTCAATAAGGTTAAACATAGGTAACCTTTGCCTTGATTTCCTTGATTTCTGCACTTTGTGGGATAAAGGGAAATTAGGACATTGGATATTCAGTTTGAAAACATAATCAAGCAAGTGATTTTGGTAAAAAGAATTCACTAAGACAAGATAAAAGACAAATTGGATTACACATGTGTTTTCTAACATGATTTCCCGCAAGATCAAAATCCCAAAACCAAAGTTCAAGAAGCTTAGTCTGAAAGCTCGTGAGGAGCATCTTGAGATCTTGAGTTGTATGAGTTTTACTATCAGTAGAATCCCAAACATTTTGAAAGATTTACTTTCCTCCCATAGGAAATATAGCGTGTTTGCCAACACCGAGGTCTTGTAAGAAGAAGTGTTATTCTAGGTCAAGTCTAGGATCAAATTCAATCACTTTCATCCATATCTCAACCATCAAAATCAGTCAAAAATCACCTCACCAACAACTCTTGGAAACTTTGTAAACATCTTTTATGCTAAAATTTTAGGCGAAATCAAAACCACTTTGTTTGACTTAACACACCTAGTCAAACCATCATATTATACATGAGTCTTCTCTAGGATAATACAACTTCCTAGGGTTTACGAGTTCATCTTGTTTGGCTTGACACACTTAGCCAAATTATCAAATCATCACCTCGTTTGACTTGACACACTTAGTCAAACTACCATCTTGTAGGAGTTCACTCTATGGACAACACAACTTCCTAGAGCTTTGTGATTACATTCATCACTTTTGTTTTACTTAACACATTTAGTCAAACTATCAATCCAATCACGATCAATCAAAGTCCTAAAAAGTTTAGCATTTCCTTCAAAGTTTCTTTAAGATTTTCATTCATCTGTATCACTCATCTTTCGTTTATCTCATCCTCGTTATCGCTTTGATCCTTCAATTATCCTAGTTCCTCGCTTCTTTGAACCTAAGGTTTAGACCGATCTAAATAATTAGAGGTTCATCTCTTACATTCTTCAAAATTGATCTTCATTTTATGGTTCAAACTCGATCTCAACACAAGAGGGACATGGAATATAAATTTGATCCATCCATCATGAGTAATCCAATTCAACCAAACTATCCAAGTCTCGCAATACCAATTGATTATCAAAACTCACATTTATGCAATTCAAACATGGCATCATTATCTCCTCCAAACTTCAACGATACGAATGTGAGTATGCCCAATCTAAAGTTTGGAACACCTTTTCCAATGATAGATTTAAATCCAAGTCCAAATCTGCAAATCTATCAACCAAACACTCAATGCATGAGTTTTCCAAACAACATTATCCTAGTAAATCCATACATTCCAAAGACAAGTTTTTCAAACATGACCATTTCGAATCCGCACTTGGTAAACTTTGGGGTAGACATGTTTGCAAATCCCATCAATGTTGTTCAAAATCCAAGCAATATGTTGACGACTCTAGGTATTGATCCAAGTCAAGGTAACCCCATGGAAAATCAAAGTTACCTAAATCAAGGCAATATGATTCTCAACCACAATAATGTTCAAGGTCAACCTATAATGCCAAATCAAATCATATCAAATCATCACATTTTTCCATCGATATCACAACAGTAGGTTGCAACCATCCAAGCAATCCCAATAATCAATACCATTCCCATTCCATCACCACCACCACCACCACCAAAACACAACACGACCAATTCATTCTCCATCATATTGCAAGCCGCTCAAGAAGCTTCCCGCAAAAAGGCACTCCAAAACCAACAAGTCACACAAGTTGTGCAAGCCACACATGTCGCTCAAATGGCACAAGCAATCCAACAAGCACACGCTCAAGCACGAGCACCATTCCAAGCTCAGCAAGCGCAAGCGCAAACACAATACCAAACTCAATTGCAAGCACAACAAGAAGTGTATCAACAAGCCTTGCAAGACTACCAATTATAGCACCAATGTGCCCAAAAACAAGCATTGTTTGTGCAACAACAGCAGTAGGACCAACAACAGGTGTTATTGGCTCAGCAGAAAACACGGGCATTACTCATTCAACAAAGCTTGCAACAGATTCCCACCATAATTGTTGAAATCAAAAATCAAGATTTATCCATCAATGAACACATTGAAGACGTTCCCATCTCATTCAACGATCAAATCAACACACACCAAGAGTCGATTTTCAATCATGATCAAAACTCACTAATGATGCATAACAATGATCCAATTCAAGAAATGTTAACATCATTTGATCCTATGGTTGAAAACATTGATAATCTATCCACCACAATTGTTGAAAATAAAGATCTACCCATTAATGAACACTTTGCAGGTGTTTCCATCTCATCTGAAGATCAAATCAACATACATCAATAGCCATTTTTTAGTCATAATCAAGACCCCTCCTACAAAGATCTATTTCAAGATGTGTTACAATTATTTGATCCCATTGACATAATCTACGATCCATCGACCAATGATCATATCGAAAATGTCTCTACATCACCTTATGAGTTAGAGGACATATCTCAAGAACGTATTCCAAAGCATGATCAAAATATTCCATCAAGGTCTAGCAATGGCCCTTCCAACAACATATTGACATCCCTCAACCACATGATTACGGATAGTGAAGGAATCCTCAAAGAACAAGTGGATATTAAGCCACTTCTTATGCCTAAGGACGATACCCAAGAACCCCTTGTAAGCAATCCATCCTATGAAATTGACCCATGTCAAGAACTTGATCCAAAGTATATCAAAAGTAATTCCGAAATTATTCAAGATCAAGAATTCGTATATCCAAGATACTACAATGATCTAATGGGCACTCTTTTATCTATACAAGATGTCGCAAATGATGATCGTATCCATATAGCATGCATTCGTCCATCTACCCATGAGATGCTTTCTTTGGATGGACACGTAGATGATCTTCATTCAAAAAAAGAGTCTCATACTCTTGAAATAATTACTAAGGAACAAGAGTCTCCTACTCTTAACATTTATACACATTGTCAAGATATAGAGAAATCCAAAGACCTAGCAGAAATGGATCATGAAGAAGGCTCCTACATAAGTCATGAATTAGAAACATCATGTGAAAGCAAACCAAGAATGAATCATGAGGAAGACTTTTACAAAGACAGTGAATCATTTAACACCTCTAGAAGAAGAATTACAATATGATATCTCACAACATCAAGCTAAAGATATCAATAAGGCATTCATCCCACATATAGAGGAGCCTATCACTTATAAAGTTGGATCACTTACCTTTATTAGAGAAAGTTATCTCATCAATAAAGAATCTGACACTTTTGAAGGTCCACGACAGAGAAAAGAAGGAGTAGCACCTTGTTTCCCAGGTAAATCATATCCTATTACAAATAAGTTTTTTCAGCAGATGAATTATCAAGGCAGAGGATTAGGCCTACATGAACAGGGTATCCTAGAAACAATGCAGATTTTTGGCAATACTAAGCATCAAGGCCTTGGTTATTCAACAATCAAGGGATATAAACATATCAGTGATACCTCTATAATACTGGGGGCAACTTCATCTCAAGCAAACATCAACATAGGGGGCACGAAGAATCCTTATGATGAAACCAATGCCAATACTACAACCCGCCATGTCACGAATCTTCATCCACCCATCACCCCATCCACAAATTGGGACCAACAACAAAAGAAATATTTGAATCAAAGCACAAATAATACTATCAAAGAAAAATAAGTACTGAAGCATAAAGGACAAATCAAATACAAATGGATACCAATGAACACAAATAATGATTATCCCTATCAAACTCCATTAGTCAAAGATACCAATGAACACAAATAATGATTATCCCTATCAAACTCCATTAGTCAAAGAAACTATGGGGAAAAATCAAAAAGGGAAAAGTATCCATCAAATATGTCCACAAAGGAAAAAGCAAGCTTCTCAAGCAACATACAAAGTGTATCAGGCAGTTGGTCCTAATTCCATGCACACTTCCGTATCCATCCATTATTGCTCATCTTTCCAAGTTTGGAGAGTCAAAAGTTCCAAACTGTTAGCCAATCCATCTTTTACTCCTAAACACACTCCATCCATACCTCCACGCATGATATCCAATTCGCACATTGACCATGTGTCGGCAGCGACCCTTCATCATAAGGATTCAGAAGGCATTCTATCACGATGTGCGCACAAAGATAGAGTTAACTCCGGTATCAACAAAGTAGATCAGGGATCTGAAAAGTTGCATTCAAGTGCACGTGTCTTGGCAAAACAACTTCTTCAATTAGGCTACTGATGGCATGTTATGATAGAAGCATCAACATCAGCACCACCAGGTGGTTCAGCATCAGCATGAAATCTCTTGGAAAATACAAAAAAAAAAAAAATAGAAAAATGTCCTGAAAAAATGGCCACCTTGATGAAAACCTGGTAAACAGGCATCTTGGCGACAACAAAAAAATCCAAAAAAATCAAAAAAAGGATTTGAAAACAGTAAAGAAAAAAATCGTCCTATAGTGAAAACCATTTCGATGGTGCTTTGGATAGGTACCATGATGAAAACTTGGCAAATAGGCATCATGTGTAGAATCGAGCATCTACATGTGTCATTTAAGGAGAAAACATCTTATCACATCCATAATAAAGCCAACATTTCGGCCATATCATTCGTTCATCCATGAACCGTTTATCCAACACATTACCATTTATCTACCTTATCTAGATCTTGATGAAGTTTGGTGCACACTTTACACTTGCTTGTGGTAAACATCTTGACATGGGTCATTTTCATTGATCCCATCCTACCCAATGCTATCTGAACCTTGAACCACTATCCAAAGGCACATCCACTTTTTGAGCACCTTATCTTATCGCAAGATGATCCATATCCGTCTATCCAAGAATCCACCCATGATCGTTCAAGCATTGCTAGACACTGGGGGCAGATATTTGCATCTTGCTTCAAGAATAAATCTAGATATATATCCTCCTACTTATGTGGTGATCCGAACATTGGAAAAAATAAAATCAGCTTGGTCAAAGCATTTGCGAGCCAAAATCCAAATCACGAGCCCATGGCATATTTTGACAAAAAGGCGTTCCTTATCAAGCTTTTATCTTTCGTCGAACATCAATTTGAACAATTTATATTAGTTGCATCTAATGCCCACATCTGTGTCACATCAAATCATCAAAATAATTTTGTTCCAATTCAAGCTTCATCAATCTTGATCAATTGAATCCAGTCAATTATCACCTTGTTTGACTTAACACACTTAGTCAAACTATCATCGTATGCACGAGTTTACTCTAGGATAACACAACTTCCTTGGGTTTACAAATTAGTTATCATATTTGTTTGGCTTAACACACTTAGCCAAATTATCAAATCCATAATCGCCTCATTTGACTTACCACACTTAGTTAAACCACCCCCTCGTGTACGAGTTTACTCTAGGATAACACAACTTCCTAGATTTTACAAGTGCATTATCACTTTTGTTTGACTTAACACACTTAGTCAAACTATCAATCCATCAATCCGATCAATCAACATTAAGCTTGGTTTTCAACAAAATCCCAAAATAGAGCACTGATATCATCACATATCCAAATTGTCAAACTCATCAAAATTTCAAAAACATTCTGAAAAAATCATCAAAAAACTCAAAAACATCAAGAAAATCAAAAATAAAAAACATCCAAATCAGTCAAAAATCCAAAACATGTCAAAAATCATTCAAAATAAAAAATAGAATCACCTTGTCGAACTACATCATCTCTAAGCTTGAACGTAGGCAAGGTTGATCTTTCATCATCCCCCGAGATAGTTAGGGTCAGTCCTTAGGCGTTCGTCGCATTGGCAATCTGTTTGCCCATTTATTTTTCACATTTTAGGATTTTAGGCATCTGTTGCAATGACATCCGTTTGCCCATCTAGTTAGGCGTTCGTCGTAGAGGCATTCGTTTGTCCATCTTTTCACATTTTAGGATTTTAGGCATCTATCACAATGACATCCGTTTGCCCATCTAGTTAGGCGTTCGTCGTAGAGGCATTCGTTTGTCCATCTTTTCGCATTTTAGGATTTTAGGCGTCCATCGCAATGACATTCGTCTGCCCATCTAGTTAGGCGTCCATCGCAGGGCCATTCGTTTGTCCATCTAGTTTACATTTTAGGATTTTAGGCGTCCATTGCAATGACATCTGTTTGCCCATCTAGTTAGGCGTCCATCGCAGGGGCATTCGTTTGTCCATCTAGTTTACATTTTAGGATTTTAGGCATCTATCGCAATGGAAATTCGTTTGCCCATCTATCTCATTAGCAGTCAAGTCAATTGGAGTCCGAACTACGTCATCTCTGAGCTTAAATGTAGGCAAGGCCATCCTTGATCGGCCCTCGAGACACAAAATCCAAAAACATTCATAAATCTTGAAAATACCAAAAACATTTGTAAAGCATCTCAAAAATTCCAAAAACAGCCTCAAAACATTTGAAAAAACCAAAATGGTGCATCCATTCCATCTCGCTTTCACCCATGATTGTCATCACTCATAATAAAATCAGTCATCGCTTTCACTCTTTGCTGAGTCAGTCAGAAGCAAGTCTAGCAAGTTCTAAAGTGAACACCTGATCGTTAGAGTCTTAAGCCTAAGTTAGTAAGCAAGCAAGTTGGTCAACTCGGAGTATCAATAGCTTATCACCCAAATCAGTCCCATCAAAACCCTAATCACTACATGTCCTAGGATGAAGCTTTCCCATGATGGACATAAGCATCAGGTACCCCATAGTAGTTTAGCCTTGGCTAGCGGTACGAAGAACATTAGCTTGTTTGTTTACTTTATCTTGGTCCTTTTGACTTATCTTATTTTGCACTCATTCCAAGGACCTCTCAATGATGCTTAAACAAAACAAGTTTAGAGAGAAAGGAATGGGGAAATGATCATTATCTTTTTATCTACTATGCTTGTTGGATGTTCTTGTAAAATAACTTGGTGAATACTTGCTTTGTTGGGTCTGTCCTAGCAAGGTTTTCGTATGTCAAGTGTGAACAAGAGCACTCCTATCTGATTGTCGAGTCAAAGTCCATCACACTAGGTGCAACACCATCCTAGTTCTTAATACCTTGATGCATCACACCTATGTGTGTTATCAAACATAAAGAAAGGTATGCTCTTTTCCCATCATTGGATAAGCAACACATCATCATTCATCATCATATCCAATAAAGTCTCGATGATTAGAGGACTTGTTGGACTTCTTCATCTTCTTGAATTCAAGGGTTGATCCCTCTCATTCTTCTATCCTCTTTCATGCTAACAATGCATCCACACTCTCATCTTGCATAATCACTTCATATCATTATAGGACAACATCATCCATCTCATCCATCTCACATGCATTGCATAATCATTTAAGATGTTTAAGATAATATAGATTTTTTATTCTAAGCATCTTTCAAACATCTCATTTACATCATCATTATCATGTAGATCATATAGTCTCGCAAATCCATACATCCATTTTGAACCTCTTTGTCATAAGATCCACCTCAAATCGAATATTTTCGCTCGATCTCTCGAGGGGGCAATGTACTAATGTACTTATTTCCACTAATGTACTAATGTACTTATTTCCACTGGGGCATCCGAAAAAACCAAAGAATTTTTTAATTTTGATGTCGGCAGCATCATTCTTTGAATCAATGCAACAAATACATTGCTTCAAAGAGGGGTAAAATGTAGACATACAAAACTAACATCATGCATCATGCATTCCGCTCTAATTAACATTCATTTCTTCTATTAATCAATTAAAATATTTTATTGATTAAATCCCTAATGTTCATCAGACTTAATTAAATAAATCAAATTATTTCATTAAGTCCTAAGTTCTTATTTGATTTGATAAATCAAACTTATTTAAATCAAATATCAAATCCCTAAAATCCCCTAAATTAATTAATTAACTTCTAATCATAACTACCATTCTCTAGCTTTTGACTCAACTAGAGTCAAATCTAAACTCTCAACTAACCCACCCACTTGCACCAATAAATCAATTATTTGATTTATCAATTCTTCTAATTACTTTCAAAAGGGTATCAAGATGGAATATTCTTCCAATTTGAATCTTCCCTCCACATGACTTGTCCCTTCCAACAAAGCATTAAATGCTCTTACACATCTCTTGCACAAGTCAAACTTGGCATTTATTGCACCTTTCATCCCCCCTAAACATGTCATTTCATCCAAAATTCAAATTTGAAATTGGCACATTGGCCAAGACTTTCACATTCCTCACCCTCTCACACCTTGACAAGTGTCATCTTGTCATTGGCTTATGAATGATCCCACATTCATCCAAACTCACTCAATCTCTCAACCTTGAATCTATAAAAGCAAGGGTTTTCAACAACAAGAACAACACAATTTGAGAACACAACAACACATTTTATGCAAGGTTACTCTCTACATGTGAGAACTAATCTTGCTCTTCATCACAACATCACTATCATCATCTTTCATTTGGCATATTTTACTTATCATGGATTGGAAAAGGGTTGCTTCCTACACAACTAAGTGGCACCAATCCACTATGGAATGAGTTTGCATTTATGTTTTATATGCTTTTATCTAGTTTTCCTTGTTGTTCAATGTCTTATTTAGCATGTTTGACTAAATGTAATATTTCATAAAGATGCTCATGTCTGTCATTTTGGTTTGTGAGTTTGCTAACCATTTGCAGATTTTGACATCTACAAAATCCATCCTGATCCTTTATACCTTGATGCATCGTACATATGTGTGTTATCAAACAACGCAATTGACCCTTTGAAAATCCCAATTCCTAGCAATACAAATCACCATCTCCATCCTAACTAATTCATTAACTTTGTGTTTCTTCTACCTTCTTTCCGCACTAACATGGTATCATAACAGTAATCAGAACATCGCCTACGCATACACCCTGTATCCACACAATCATCAACATTAGAACACATGGCACCATATCATTATCTTAAGATTCGAAGAAAAATATAATTTTTTTATCCTAAACATCTTAAGAAAACATTATCATTTACGTCCATTATCATTTACATCCATTACCATTTGCATCCATTACCATCATTAATATGCATTACATCCATAAAACATGAAAAATATACAAAAAAACGATGCATCCATTACATACGTGGCATAACATAAAGCATAAAAATAGAAACATCTCATAACATCTCATAAGCATCATACATTTGCATAGCATACATGTGCACCATACATATCATAAAAGGGTGAATCATCTCATATATATCATCAAAAAATATTGTTATGATACAAAATCGGATCAGGTGTACATCGAATACATAATGCAATGAGGCCAAAATACTACAGCCCGTATATCAAAAATGAAGTAAACTATCCTGTGATCAAAGGGGGGGCGGGCCCTACTGGCTACTGCCCTCCCCATCCTACCTCTCACCGTGTGCCTCTGTCGGTCGCCTCCCTATCTGCTGGAAAAACTTTAGCACCCTGCAGTCTGATGGTAATACCTGGTGGTAATGGTGTCGATAGTACTCGGCCTCTCTGATGGCATCCCTATAGTCTCGGATATCAACTATTTGACCTCAGGATGTGGAAGCTACACTCTCTAACTGCCTCCATCGGCCCACCTCCTGATCCCTCTCGGATCGTGTCAGGTCTCTCTTTGTTGTAACTGTAGCAACCCACTGTCAAGCCTCATCCCGCTCAACTATTAGAGCCTGTACCTGCCCCTATAATTGTTGAATCAACATGTCACAGGCATCTGGCTGGCCTACTAGTTGTCCCACTGGCTATCCTGTCAACTGTACTACCGGCTACTGCTATGGTGGCGCATGGGGCTGCCCATCTTGTCCTGCTGCATGGGGTTGTCCATCCTGTCCTGCCACATGCTGTGCGGGAACCCTCGGAGGTGACTGCTGAGGAGGTGGTACACCTCCTCGACCCCTGCCTGCTAACCTACCTCTCGACCGGTGACATGGAAGCACCGTCCCCAAAACTGTCAATCTCACTGGCAGCCTGAACCATGCCTTGTACACTAGAGTCACCCCTGCATCTGCTGGCCTTTGATCATATGCCCACGTCCGAGCCACCAACTGCCTAAATGAGGTCACTACCTCATCTACTGGAATGGGTTGTCCCCATGCTGTCTCCCTGGACGTACAGGCAAAGATGGCTGTATACTGAGCATCGGGTATATCCTGCACCTCCCAAAACTATCTGGCCACCCAGTCAAGAAGGTATCTCTCTATCAGAATATGCTCTCGACCCTACATAAATATGTCCTAGCGAGCAAAGAAGATTTGCTCTGCATCATCCATCCATGGGCCCATACCCATATACGGCCTCTAAATGAATATTGTCATCTCATCCAAAACCCGTCACCAGTGAGCTATGTCGTCTATACCCATGTGGGTGAAGCGAATCGTCGCCTCACCATACCGCCACACCAAAGGATCATCAATATCTAAGGCAACCGGTATCACAAATGGGCGAAGCACTAGAATCTGCTCAAATGCCCAAACATGAAGAAGAGTTAATCCAGCCCCAAGAGTTCGACCCTCCAAATGGGAAAACTCATGCAAATCTCGGTATAAAGAGGCCAGTAGTACTGGTCCCCAAGCAAAGCACACTCGATGAGCACACATCTGCTGCCATGCTAGTCCCCAACCCGGACTAAAATATCGGCCACGCCGATCAGGAACTACGAAGCTAGAAATAATGGTAGCCACAATCAGGCTATAAGTAGGGGTTATACCCCGATACCTCTCTAAATCTATCTAACTGTCACATAACATGAGCTCGGTCACACCCATGACACCTAAGCAAGCATCCCTCCCCTCCTCCAAATCATAAATCACTCGCTCTCCACGAATGGGTAGTCGCAGGATGCGGCAGACATCCTCAAGAGTGATAATGGCCTCGCCAGTGGGAAAATGAAAGGACGAGGTCTCGCTATGCCACCGCTCGGCCAAGGCATGCATCATACCCAGATGTGCTCGCACAAGAGGGACGTAGGCAATGAACCATAGACCAAGCATCCCAAGCTGCTCCTGGAGAAATATATTCATATCGCCTAATCGCTCAAGTACTGCCCATCAGTGCTCCCTCGAATGAATAACCTCGGGTGCCTCTTGCACAAGGAAAAGTACCATGTCAGCTTCCCTAGAGAAAAAATTATGGTATCCATATCGCCTTTCGCTTTTGAAACAGCAAAAAAATGGCACTGTTTGCAAAAGCGACGTAGTTTGAAAGTATCCAAACTGCGCCGTGCGACGGAGTTAGATAGCAAATATTGCAAAGTGCACCGTACGGCGCACTTAGATAGCTAATTGGCCTATGCGGCGTTGTTTGAGTAAGCGGCCCACTTTAAAAATTGAAAATCCCTAAGTACAAACTCCATCGCATGGTGCTCTATACATACGCGGCCCTATATAGGACCGTGCAGGCGAGTTTGGAAATTTTCCATGGCGTAATATCGCGTCGCGCCGACTTGACCATACCTAAACCCTATTAAATGCACGTAAAACGATAAAATTAAAAGTGGGATATGGGTACATACCACAAGTCCTACGACGATTGGTCGCTGATATACTCGTACCCACTCTGACACATGTAGGGGAAGCTCTCGTTGCACCATTTTGTCTAAAACTCAGAGCTCAAATATCAATTTTCTAAAGGTTAAGGGTGCAAATGTTTTGAAAGTGACCCCTCGAGGTCTATTTAAGCTTGAAAATTAGGGTTTTTTGACCTAATTTGACATTCCGGAGGGGGTTTTGGCCCCCCGAACTCGTTTTCGTCCAACTGAGAGTCATTTTGCGTCCCTTTTGGTATTTTAATGCATTTTTCTGGCATTCTGGGGCATTTCTGGCCTGTTGGGCACCTTGTCATCTTTTTCGCGAGATCATCCAAAAAATTGAAATTTTCGTCCAATCTCTCGAGGGGGCAATATCCAGCAATATCCTTCCATTGAGGCAACAGTGGGGCATCTAAAAGTAATATCCTTCCGTTGAGGCAATAGTGGGGCATCTGAAAGCAATATCCTTCTGCTGAGGTAGCAGCAGAGCATCTGAAAAAATTCTAAAAAATCTTAGACCTTTGATCACGGCAGTTTATTCTTTGAATCAATGCAACAAGTACATTGCTTCAAAGAGGGGCAAAATGTAGACACGTAAAATATACATGCACCTGATTCTGATCCTACTAACATCGTTTCGTCTTGAATCATACTCTCATCTTATCAACACTTTTCATCCCTTAATTAAATAAATCATTATTTAATTAGGTCTTTCTCCTTTGGTGATTAAATTAATCAATTTAATTTAATTAATCATCTTTCTCTATTCATTTAAATAATTCATTTTATTTAAATTAAATTTCTAAAGTCCTCCTATTAAATTAAATAAATTAAACCTTATTTGATTTAATCTAACATATTCTTCTTTGGTTAAATAAATCAAATCATTTATTTAATAAATCATTTTCTCTCAATTCTGATTTAAATTAATTCATCTATTTAAGTCTAAATTGTCAAATCACCTAATTCTTCATTAAATTAATCAAATCCATGATTAACTTAATCCCTCTCATTAAAATCCTCTAGAGAATGCAAGTTGCACAATAAATCAATTACTTTGATTTATTAATTCTTCTATTTTCCCTCACAAAGTATCAAAAGGGAATATTCCCTCATTTGAATTCAAAAAGGCCAAGTGGACTTGGTCCTTCCAACAAGGCATTCAATGCCTCTTACATGTTCTTGACCTTGAGCCAAGTGATATTAACTTCATTCCCTTTCCCTCTCCAACATGTCATTTCTCAAATTTGAAATGCCACCTAATTGCATTAATTGGCACATTGGCCAAAACTTGCACATTCCTCATCCAATCACATTTGGACAAGTGGCACAATACCATTGGATTATCTTTTATCCCACATTGTTTATTTCCACTATCTCTTCCAAGATTTGAATCTATAAATTGGAGACTCTTCTCCTCAATCTTCATCCACAATTCATATGCAAAGTTACTCTCTACAATTGAGAACTAATTTTTCTCATTTCATCCATACACTCCTCATATTTTCACATTTGCATCAAGGCTATGCTCAAATCTCTTTGGAGATTTGACGATTGATTCAATCAACTCACATTTGCACATAGGAATTTGGAAAGGACCAATTGCAACACATCATTGGCACCAATTCCCCCATAAGATCATCATACTATTGGCTAGATTAGGATTTACTTTCATATTGTCTAAGTTTTGCTCTTTATTTCCTAATATTAGCTTAAATAGGTGGATTTCATGGGGAATCCTTCACTCTTTGCATGCATTTTGATCTAACACTAACAATGTTTGTTGTCTTTGTGCTTTTGCAGGTTTAGGGGTTCACAATAGGGTCTAAGAATTGAAACGAGAAACACATCATGAATGCGCGAGAGACTAGGAGGCAAAGCAAGATGGTAAGCTACTGGACCAATCCTCTCCAACACCTCAAAATTCCCAACAAAGCGTAGTATGAGCTTAGAGCCTTTTCCATAATAGATCAGACTCTTTCACAGATGCACCCGCAAGAATACCTAGTCTCCAATTGAGAACTGGCAATCAACCCTATGAGCATCTGCATATTTCTTGTGTATGTCCTGGGCTACCACCAAATGCTCTCTAATGAAAAACACCTATTGATCCATCTCCTAAAGCATCTCTAGACCAAGAAGAACTTTATCCTCCAAATGATCCTAACTCAACAGGTTCCAACAAAGATGACCATACAACGCTTGAAAGGGAGGCATGCCAATAGAATTGTGATAACTATTATTGTATGAAAACTCCACCAAATATAGGTAATCCTCCCACTATGACTATTGATTCATAACGTTCATCTAAAGCATATCCTCAAGGATCTAATTGACCCTCTTGTTCTTCCCATCAGTCTGTGGATGATAAGTTGAACTGAAGTTCAACTGAGTCCCCAGTGCATGTTGCAAGGACGTCCAACGAGCTGAAGTAAACACTGGATCTCTATCTGAGATAATCCTACGAGGGATACCATGCAACTTGAAAATGTCCTCCATGAAAATTTTGGCCACTGATGAAGCATTGTATGAGGATCAGACAAGAGAGAAGTGTGTCACCTTCGTCAACCTATCCACAGTGACCATAATGGCATCATGCCAATGGGAAGAAATGGGAAAACCAACGATAAAATCCAATGATATAATGTCCCATTTCCACTCGGGAACCAGATGGGGCTGCAAAAGACCTGCAGGATGCTAATGTTCTGCCTTTACTCTCTGACACTCCAAACATCTAGACACAAAATCAATGATATCCCTCTTCATTCCAGCCCAAAAGTGTAGTTGACGAAGGTCGGCATGCATCTTTTTGACATTCGGATGAGTTGAATAGGGTGCTCGATGTGCCTCTGTCATGATTAAAGTACGAAGATCTCCTTAGGAAGGAACATAAATATGACCCAAGTGCCTCGAAAGACCATCTGACTCAAAGGAATATCCTACAAATCTACCCTCTAAAAATTTTCCTAACTCCACCTTAGTCCTCACCTCCTGATACCAATTGTCTGAAGGAAGTATTGAAAGTATCTGGCTTCTCAAGTCTACACCAAGAGTCACTACTGATAGCTCGTGTCTCCATCAACTAAGAGCATTTGCCACCACATTTTCCTTTCCCTAAATATACTTCACCTCAAAATCATACTCACATAGAAACTCCATCCACCATCTCTGCCTCTCATTCAGATTAGGCTGTGTGAAAATATACTGCAAACTACGGTGATCACTGTGCAACTCAAATCGATGCCCCAAAATAAAGTGCCTTCATCTCATCAAAGCATGAACCACAGTGGCTAACTCCAAATCATGTGTGGGATAATTCAGCTCGTGATCCTTGATTTTGCGAAACTCATAGGCAATCACGTGACTATCTTGCATCAACATAGCTCTCGAACCCTCCAAGGACGCATCTGTACAAACTAAAAAATCCCTAATAGGATCTAGAACTTCTAAGATGGGTGCACTGGTCAACCTCTCCTTAAGAGTCTGAAAAGTTGTTTGGCACTACTCTAACCAAATAAATTTCTTCTCTTTCCTTTGAAGAGAAGTGATGGGATGGGCTATCCTCAAAAAACCCTATACAAATCGATGGTAATAACCTGCCAAACCCATGAAACTACGAACCTCTACCACATTAGTGGGTGCAAGCCAAATGATAATAGCTTGCATCTTTGAAGGATCCATGAAAATTCCCTCACCAGAGATAAAATGACCCAAATACTTCACCTTTGTCTGAAAAAACTCACATTTCTCCACATTCGCATACAACTGGTTCTCCCTCAGACACTGTAGCACCTGACGCAAATTCTCTTTGTGCTCCTCTACAGTCCTCGAATACATCAAAATGTCATCTAGAAATACCAAAACAAATCTATCAAGGTAAGTATGGAATACACCATTCATCAAACTCATGAATACGGACGGTGCATTTGTTAACCCGAACGACATAACAATGAACTTGTAATGACCGTAATGGGTGCGAAAGGCGGTCTTATGGATGTTTGCCTCGAAGATGTGCAACTGGTGATATCCCAACTTAATATCAATCTTCGAGAATACCCTAGCACCTTTGATCTGATGAAAAAGATCATCGATCCTCGGCAATGGATACCTATTTCTCACTATCACCTTATTCAACTGTCAGTAATCAATGCACAATCGAAGGGATTCGTCCTTCTTCTTAAAAAAATCACCGGTGCTCCCCAAGGAGAGAAACTAGGATAAATAAACCCCTTCGCCAACAACTCCTCAAGTTGTAACCAGAGCTCCTTTAGCTCCTGAGTGGTCATCCGATATGGAGCTCGTGAAATGGGTTCAGCTACAAGTACAAGATCTATCTTAAGTTCAATGTCACACTTAGGTGGAATCCCTAGTATCTCGCTAGGAAAGACATCAGCATACTATCTAAGAATAAGATAACTATCAAGATACACCTCCTCCTGACTCTCTCCTAACTCCAAATCATTAAATTTCACTACAAATAACTGACATCCCTACTGCATACACCTCCTCAATTGCATAGTTGAGATCATCCTCAAGGAAATAGGCCTATGAACCCCAACTACATCAACCTCACTGTCACGTATAGATTTCATTTGATTAATTAAATGCAATTAGTAATCATGATGTCGCTATTTAATTTGAAGTTAAATGATTATTTTAATGAAAGTTAAATTGAAATTGAAATTGAAATAAAATTGAAACTAAAATGCAATTACCATGATTTAAAATGCATTTATATTTAATTTGGGGTTTGTCATTACTTGCAAAATCGAGTGCAAGTGAACACAGGAACAAGTGAACGTGATTAAAGGCGAGAACAATGATCAAGTAGAGTCATTTAGCCGTTAGACGTTTATAAGTAAGACGGAATCTCACACACTCACTTAGATAATATTTTTAATGTATTTTGTGATTCTGTGTTTGCAAATTTAAAAAATTGAGTTTAATTTAATTTCTCTAAAATTGTGAAAAATACATGTTGATTTAAAATGACGATTTGGTTAAATTTGAGGAAATTGATTTAAATTAAATGATTGCATTCCTTGTTTATATATTTGATCATTGTTTGAAAATAAGATACTTGTATTTCGAAATTTAAATGGAATTGGCTTTTATTTCAGAATTTAATAAAATTTAAATGAATAAAGTGTTTTATAAATTTAAATATTTTTTTTATTGAAAATATGAGAGAAGAAAAGATTTAAAATTAGAAATTGAACAAAAATCTTAAAATAGAGTTATTGAAAAACAAATTCACGTGCAAATTGAACTTTACATTCAAATGAAACTTCAGTTAACAAATTGAAGAAATATCTTCAATCAAGATGAGAAGTAATAAAATTTGAAACTAGGAGTTAAAGAATTGATCTGGAAATCAATCTAAAATAGGGGATCTCATTTCTTGTTAAAATCAATGCCTGAAAGAAGAATTAGGCTGGAGAATTTTGAATTTGGGAGAGAGAGGAGTCTGGGCAAAAAATTTGAATGGGGAGAGAGACACAGAATTTAGAAACTTGCAGGGAATTGCTTTAAAAAAAAAATTATCTTCTCACCCCACGCGCGTGGCTAAGAGGGGGAATCTTCTGTTTGAATTGTGGTAGACCTTCACCACACACATACCCAGCCAGGGAGAAGGACCCTCCAACTTTCCACGCGGCCAGGCAGGGAGTAGACTCCCTTGCATGTTGCACAGCCAGCACAGTAAGAAGAAGGCGCACCAAATACAGGAGGGAAGGTACGCACAAGGTAGGGAGGATGTTCTAATCTCCCATGCGCAGGAAACCAGCAAAGAGGAGACACGTTTTTAGCAGGGGAAAGTAAGGAATAAAGCACGGCCTGTGCAAGGAGATCACCCTCTCCACACGCGCCCAGGCAGTAAGAGGTCTTAGGAGAATACAGAGATCTTAGGAAAAAGACAAGTATGCCAACACAAGAAAATAGGTAACTAGATAAAAGGTAAATTACAGTCTCAAAAATAGAAGATGGGAAGACATCAGGTAGAGCAACAATATACAGAGGAAGCACTCATTCTACAATCTCCAAATTTGAGAATTTTACTAAGTAGGATCTTGAAATAAATAAGCAAATTACTAATAGATTTAAATTTGAATGCAACGTTATTTATTTGTGGATTTTGAAAACTATTTAAAGAATTTTCTGTTACTTTGAAATTCTATTAAACCTTTAAATATCAAACTATGAATATCTTTATTCAATTTCCAGAATACTATTGAAATTAGAAACAAAATATTCTAGGAAGAAATTTGATTTGAAAACACTAAGAAACAACCGATTAAATTTAGGAAGAGATGCGAAACCAGAAAACATCTTTTACATTTAGATTTTAAAAGATCTTAAATAGAAAATGATTGTTTTATTTCAATTTAAAATCACTTTAAAAATGTTCCAAACAAAATATTTTTGATAAAAATCTCCTTTAAATTTTAAACAAAATTTAAAGATAGAGATTAAACTTAGCAAAAATTGCAAACAAAACTGTCAAAACAGAGACAAAATGAGTTATTTTAATTTTGTTTGAAAAAGTTATAATTTATTTTCTCAAAAGTGTGTAAAATAGAAAATAAACCATTTAAATTAAAATACAATTTACTTAGAATCAAAAACGAACTTGAACAATATTAAATAGATGAGTACCAGAACAAAAGAACGTGTGCTCTTTTATGACTATTTTTATATGTATTTAATTTGCATACTGGAGATACACCTTCTTATTTTTTATTAATTAATTATTTGATTTTTAAATTTGAATTTAATATCTTTGGTTAAAAATGATGAAAGAACAATATTTTAAATTGTTTTTGATTAAATCATGACTTTCGATAAATTATTTGTGAAATATTGTATTTGACTAATTGGAACCATGCATGCTTGATAAATGAACGTGCATGTTATGTTTTTGGGAAAGTTACCTTCCAGGATGGGTGCCAAATATGGGTTATTAGAGAGTGTAGTTTTTCTTTTCCAAAACTGCTTTATTTGTCGTGCATGACATTTTACTTGGCCAAGTAACTTAAGGACCATTGAAACAAATGGAATTATTGAATTCTCTACCATGTCCTAGTATCGAACTTGCTTGTTTCTTAAATGATTTAGAAAAATGAAAATGCTTGTGGTTTTACTAGTTATACTAGGCACGCACTAGATTCCATCTTGCTCGTAGACTGCTTTTTGCTAAGTGATTCGTGCAGGGTCGGGTATTCTTTGAATGATTTAAGAATTTTGGGGAAGCGTAAGCTTCGAGGTTGGGCGAAAAAAGCGCCTGATCCTTGTTCTCGTCTTCCTTATGAAGATTAGCTATTGGATTATAGATCAAAGGATGTCATCTTTTTTTATGTTTTATTTATTCTTGAGATATGTAATGAAGAGCTTAAGGCGACTGAATGCCTAAGTCTCAAATTGTAACTGATATTATTATCATCTATTGTATTTATAATCAAAATTGTGTAATATGACACATGTATG
Organism: Sequoiadendron giganteum; assembly: GCA_007115665.2. Classification (NCBI taxonomy): domain Eukaryota; kingdom Viridiplantae; phylum Streptophyta; class Pinopsida; order Cupressales; family Cupressaceae; genus Sequoiadendron; species Sequoiadendron giganteum. The sequence goes on from CM021103.1 coordinate 314,051,019, forward strand.
TTTTAGACTAGAATTGTATATGAATCTATCTTATAGACTTTATGTCATTATTTTGGAATAGACTAAATTTTAATGATGTCTAATGAATGAGTTGTCGACTTTATTTTGAATATAAATGATTTTATTTAAAGTATTTGTCGATGTTTGATTTAAAGAGTTCTGTTCTTTACACTCACTACCAAAGTCATCTGCACATTGCACCGACTTACGACGATAATCTATGATTGCTCTGTGAGTCTCTAACCAATCCATGCCCAACACAATATCATAAGACCCAAGAGGTATAATACAAAGGTCTATTTTGGTGCAAAGAGACCCAATCCTCAAACTACAACCACTAACCAAAGACTCAACTGCGACCTTAGTGTCAGAGGCCAATTCGACGTGTCACCTATCGTCCTGCCTCGCTGCCACCAATCCACATCGCACTACTACAGAAGGAGAAATAAAGGAATTTGAAGCACCTGAATCAAAGAGAATAAAGACTCTACTACCCTATAACACACCTGAAGTCTCAACCACTATACCTTAGTGCTCAGTCTGGTGATTATCAATAGTAGCAAAAACTCTATATGATTTTCCTGCATCCCCTACTGTCAGATTTGAAGCCGCTGGTCTCTAACTAAATCCAGATGTGCCCTTTTGAGGACACTGTCGAGCAATGTGACCCTGTTGACCACAAGAGAAGCACCATGTACCTCTGCCAAAACCTCTACCACCTAGAGGTGCACTAGACTGCTGAACACTGCCCCTATTAACTATAGACTGTGAACTCTGTGTTGGCTTACCAGAGCAATAATGCTTGTTTCACCTCCAATTCCTATCTCTCCCAGACTAAAACCTATCACCCTGTTGAGACTAAGATTTCTTATATTTGGACTAAGAATGCTACTGTTGTTGCTGCTAACCACCCTGAGTGGGTGTCGCGTGGCTCCTAGAAGGACCTACTCCCTGAGTCTAGCCACCTCAAGAACTGAAACTTGTTGGATGTGTATGACCAATCTGAACTCTCATCTGACCACCTAAAGCCATAGCCAAATTTTCTTCAACTATCTGATCATTCTCCACAACCATCTCCATATTTTTCAGGTCAAACAATCGAACACCCCCACTGATATGGGCATTCAAACCCTTGATAAAGTGCTATACTAACATGCCCTCATCATCACCTATGACAGCATATTGCTTAAGCTCATAAAATCTCTGCTCATAATGCTCAACTAACATTGCCATCTGCCTTAGCTCATGGAACTCATCTACATGACATTGATGCCAATGATCGGACAAGAATTGAGCTCTGAATCTCTCTAAGAACATTTCCCATGAGACTAAATCTATATCCAAATGGAGCTTCTACTCCTCCAAATGCCACCACATGGAAGAAAAACCTCGAAGATGCATGATAGCGCACCTAGCCTTGGTGTTGCTACCATATGGATGCATAGTGAAACACCTGTTCAGATCAATTAACCATGTCTCAGCCTCCAAACCACTACTTGTCCCATCAAACGTAGGAGGATGAGCTCTCAACAGATCCCTCATATGTCCAGCTAAAATTTCCTCTTGCTCTACAATAACCTCCTTTCTCCTGGGAGACCTCTCGCTCTCTCTAACTACCAACTGCTCACCCTATGGTCTCAAACCAAGACGGTTAAGAATCTCCTCAAGTAAGTGATGCAACTATGCACCTTCCAATCCCGACTGGCTCGAATTTTGACCTCCACCTCCTTGATTATTCTGTGAACTCTATTGTTCCTCACGATCAGACTTCTGGGAACTCTAAGGAGGAGAGTCTTGGTGATTAGCCCCATGGCCATCACCACGACCTCTACCGCATCCTTGACCTCGAACTTGACCCCTAGGCATGACCCTACACAAACACCACCAAGGACAAATTCAGGGTGTTAGACGAGGTCAACAAGGAAAACGTAAACTTTAGAATTCTACACTACTAAGACAACCTAATGGGCTCTTGTATATACCTAGAGTACCTAGTGTTAGAACTTGGGCTTTGATACCATGTGTAACGCCCTGCCACAAAACCCTAGAGGACAACACACTAACACCTAAAATGGAACAAAAAAATTTTAAGTGAAATATTCACACGATTGCAATTGAAACATTAACTTAATTTCTAGCCTAAGTCCTCTAAGGTTCGTGACTATGCTACTTAATTCCCATTAGTTAAATAAGAACTGAATGTCATAACATTAATTAGATTCCATCTTAAAATAAGAAGGTACATTAATCATCACCTTTACAAGATCAAATATGATACAACCATAACATATACTCCATAGAGATCAATTGAATCAATCCATTTAATTACATATACAATAACATTTGTTACATAGTTCATTATATAAGAGGGTTCAACATCAGTTTTCATCATTACATCGATACAAGTGTACAACAATTTCTCCTCGAATACATGTGCGGAGAGTACATCCAAGTATGATACATGATACATCAGATTTATGGTTCAATACAAGTACATGAATAAAAATCCACATGCGTTGGTACAAATGCAGAAGTATTCAATCCAAGAGAAGCCACCACAATCATGAACATGGAGAGGGAACCCAATGGAGTATAATTCACTTTCCACCCAACCATGTGGAACCCAAAGGTCCACCCCCCATGCTAGGAGATAGCAAAGGGTCCCACCAACACAAGCATGCAAAAGACAATAAACAATACAAGGATGACATGACGTCAATGAACAAGTAAAGTACAACATCAAATGATAGTACACCACTTTCAGAGGCACACAAACATCCAAGGGAAATAAAAGATAAGGGATACTAGCTTGTCGTAGGAGGAGAGTCATCACATAGTTTGTATGGGTTACCCAGGCAAATCTTCCTAGGCCCCAACTCCCATCCTGGGTTACCCTGGTAGCCTCTATTGATCTCCGACCCCTCATGCAACCCTATGCAGAATCAACATACCTCTCATGAGGACAAGGCAGTTGATCTTGCCATTCCAAGCCTTCTCAACTCATCTCAAGCCTATACGAGCACTTGAGCCATGAGTGAGGCATTAAATTATCTTGATTAGTGTTATTACTACCCAACCCCCTAATTCATTTTAGGTTATCACTTTGTTACGAAAATCCCACATGGGTTACCCAGACACCACTTTATGCATCGGCCCCCATTGAGAACCACTCCCCTACTAACAAGGAAACCCAATAAAATCAAAGAGCAAAGCCACTTGCACAATCACAAGAATTTCATTAACATGAACAACAAGGTGAGGCATGACCCTTCCCACAATCAAATTCCAATCCACATTGGCGAATACACTATAAAAGGCCAAAAATCATCATATACTCATTCAATACTAAACAATCATCTCAAAGGACAACAAATAATTCCATCAAAAAGATAATTTTTCCCTAGCCTCTAGAAGATTCCTAATAAACACTTACATAATGGCTTACACATTTGAACAACACCCACATTCATTACTAAAATAGTAACCATTCACTTGTTTCAACTAACCATAAGAGAACATGGAGTCAAAGTGTGTTTGCGAGACATTCAAAATCATACATGCACATAAGGCGATTCTTACAATAGTCAAAGTTTTGTACAGGGGTCGGTACAAATACAATTCGAACTGTAGTTACAACTAGATTTTTGGTTACTAGAGATGACATGCTAAACATAGGCATACTTCCAGTTCAATCTGAAATCAATTTCCAGCAACTTGGCATTCTATTACAAGATAGACTCATATGATTGAAGGCTATAGGGAACGGATAATGCATGCTGGTAGAAATAAGGTCAAATGAAATACATTCAAAATGCAAAGACAAACAAAACCATCCACCCCCAAGTCGAATCTTTCAGAAAAAAAATAATATAGAGACATTGCATTGGATACCAAGAGTATGAACTCCATAAAGGTCGATTGATCAAATGTTGATAAGAAAGTTAATAGCGGGAAGAGAGGGGGAGGCGGCCAGAGTTAGCACATGTTGAGTGTAAGAATATCAAATGCTTTAAGGAGAATACACCGTGGCTACCCAAAATCCTCCAAAATTTAAATGCAAGCCATCACAAATGTCTGACTCAAGCCAAGAATGAGATGATAGAAAGAGAGTATAATTGAAACATATAAAGCTCTAATTCCATCGAGTTTTGGAAGATAGGAGTATCTGAAACAAACAATAGCAAGAGGGTCGTAGCTTAGAAAGAATAGAAGTCAAGAACAGAGTGAATGAAGGTGCCTTATATTGGCCAATTTAAGTTTCATATGGTTTCATGAATAATATGAAAGAGATTAAAATTTACAACATTCTCACAGTATAGGTTCGATACATGTATTGGCTGGAATTAATAAGAACAATAGTTTAAAATAGTGTATTGGCCTGTATTATGAAAGATAAGCTTAAACTATAGGGATTTCGAATGCCCAGGGAGGCAGAGGTTTGCATGAGTAAATTTAATCATTGATGTAGTTAAAAAAAACATATAAAGATTACAGATAACTTGGGGAAACATATTGAGCAAGCAAATTTACAGAGTATTCAGGAATCTATTCAAATAATTATTTTACTTCGGACAACACAATCATGTGCTAATCTTTTCTTAACAACATCAAATTAAGGAGAAATTATGGAACTTGTAATAATCAAATAGATGAACTAAAAGAGTTATCGGCTTTGAATTCTAGATGCAACTCAAATTTTCCCCAAATCTTCACTTATAGATCCAAGCTCTTTTGAATGCAAAACTTCTACAAAAACCCCAAAGCCTCCAAAAACAAAACTTCAAAGCCTACCAACTTCCAAGAAGATTTTCAAGAACAGAGAAAATTCACCGTTGAGAAAATGCAAGATTCATTGTTTTTGAAAAATAACCCAAAAGCCCCCTCTCATAGTTAACTCCAAGTAATTTATTTATTATTCTCTCCCATCCGTAACTACATTCCACTACCTTAAATCAATTAGTTTATTTTCTTTTATATTTTTCCCACTATCCACAATTTATTCAACTTTTTATTATTTTTTATAATTTTTAAATCATATCTTATGATTTACACACAATTGAATTGAATAATTAAATATTAATTTATTAATTTAATTCTTTAATTCCAACTTTGTTTACATATTATCTTAATTTAATATATTTGTATAAATATTTCATTTTTAACCATTAATTCCAATTTATTTAAATCAAATAAATACTTTATTAATAATTTATTTAATCGATACTTCAATCATATACAAGCTTTTATTTAATTATTCCAAGGCCTTTAATTTCAATACTTTCTATTTTAACGAAATAATCAAACAAAGACACTGTAATGCCCCGCCAAGTAACCTTAAAGGAAGTTGCAATTAACGTCTTAAGCGAACCAATTTTTTTTTATAAAGTGCATTTAACATACACATTCACTTACTAATTAACAACAACCTCTAAGGCTACAAGGTTAGAATTACTTAACCCACACATACATATTACATAAACCATAGCATTATAAACTTTATGAAATAAACATCATACATCATAAGAATACCACATAACACAATAAGATATTCCACCAAGATACAATCTCATAATCATTAACTTAACCCAATTGTTACATCACTCATTCCTAGAATGAGGCAATAGTACATAAGGTTACAATTACAAAATTCCACCTCATAAACATAAGAGGGATAAAATAACTTATACAAATTGAAATATTACAATGCAAGAAATTACAACAAGAACCGCGAGCTGTCCATCTAGATGTCTTGCCACCAAGTACTGAAGATAGATGGGGATCCAATGGTTTTGGTGCATGTTCCACCCAACCAAGTGGTACCCGAAGGCCCACCCCCCATGCTAGGAGATAGTAACCACGTAACAAGGACAGGAATCCACAACCACTAACCAAAGGCAAACTCATACTGACTCCTACTGATATAACCAAACCAATGAACTAAATAAGTACAACTCAAATACAATACAATTACAAATCAAGTACAACATTCACATCACTGACATAGGTCACATTGTTTCCAGACATAATATTAATCAAGTATGTTCACAGAACCATACACATAAAATAATTAACAACAGTTGTCCTAGATAGAGTGTCATCGCATAGTAGTCATGAGATCTCCTCTGGGCATTCTTCATAGGCTCCGGTAATCCTGGTGGCCTCAACCGAATCCCGGCCCTCATACTCACTCATGCGGCATCAATTACATCTCGTACTGACAAGAGAAATGACTATGCCATTCCAGGCCTTCCCACTCATCCCAAGTCTAAACGAGCCCTTGTGTCTATGAGTGAGGATTAAATTATCTTGATTAATGTGGAAGGCATCCTAATCATCTAAGTACATTAATTTAATTATCACTTGATTAACTCACTTCTGAAGGTTACCCGATTTACCTTTTTAGGCTCTGGCCCTTAACAAAAGCCACTCTTCTATTCGACAACGCACACCCAAACAATACACCAAGGGAAATACAAGTGCATACCAACTAGGCATCATAATCCACTCCAACACAATGAGGAAACAAATGATAGAACTCGCTCCAAATATCTTGGAGGCAACAAACACATAGTCCACTCCTTTCACAGGAGATACCAAAACATCCCCGTTTGTGGAAACCGAGTAAAACTGAAAAGACGCCATGCACTACCCAAGGGAAAATAACTGGATGGCATAAAGATTCAACAACCCTTATCCTCTAAGTTCTTCTAGAAGACTTATAATTTAGGACTAACACTAAATCCCAAAACCCACAATGCAACTTGAGGACATAGCAACAAAAGCATTCAAGACATTACTCAAATCTAATATTTGGATTTCCTAAATCCATATTCATTCAATATGTAACATTAACAAGGTCAAAGACACACTTACAGGGTTAACTCAAATAATCATATACCCATATTTCTATTTCCATTATAGGAAGTCTCAAACAATTTAAACTTACATCCCTTTACGAAATATAGAGAAACTAGAACATTTAAGGCAATCACGAGAAAGTTACTATTTTTGGATATTCTATTTCCATATCTCTTTCATATTTCATTCACAATAAATTAATTGCTCTAATTGAAATAAAATAAATTAAACTAACTATTTGCCTCATCAATATAAACAACTTCTTAATTTACTTTTAAATCGATGCAAATTCATGCAAGTAAACTCTCTCCATTTCCTAACTCAATCTTACATCTCATTCAATTTTCTATTTAGAACATTCAATCACTTTAATATAATAAATATCGTTTCTCTATCCATTTACCCATATACCCTAATCAATCCATTTTAAATCTCTATTCAATAATATATAGCATGCATCTTATTAAAATAAAATACGATAATGAATTTACAGTTAATATATATATATGTGCTCCTAATTTAATTATATATATTCTTTAACATTCCAATCACAACAATTAAATTGCACTATGGAAATAAATAAAAACATAATAAATATTTTCCTTCTTCGATATAATTATTTCCTAAATTTACTTTTAATACAATAAAGAACTATTGCAAATACTAATTTCGATGTTCTATCTCAAAACCTATATCTTTTCAATTTCCTATATTAAAACATGCAATTTCATCAATATAATAAATATCTTCTTCCTTATCTAATTTACCATGCACTATAATCTTATCTTTTACAATCTCTATTTACAATAATAACATGCACCTAACTAATATAAGACAAAATAAAGGATTGAGTATAATCCTTATCGAAAATACTCAAGTAATATATACATCTCAATATCTTCTTCAATCATATTAACGAAATAAATATTTCATTTCCATAACCCATTATGTTAAATTTCTTCAATCAAATATTCTTTCTTATGTATTCCATTGCATGCAAGTAATTATTCGCTTAAACACATTAAATATTCAACTTTATCTATATGTTAAATTGTACAAGTAATCCATAACAAACTTAAATATATTTAAATAATTTATTTTACTCAATTAATCATATTGAATTAATATGCAATATCAATATATTACATATATACAATATGTATATATAAAAATTATGTTTATGCAATATATATTCTACATATCTTAATACATCTGGATATCAAAATGCAATTGGATGTAAATATAAACACTGAATTTGATTTAAATGTTTATTTAAACTAATTCATATTAATCTCATTTAAAACCAAACCACTTGAATATAAATTTTATACATTCATAAATTAATTTCCTAAGATAATTCTATTTTGAATATAAGTAATGACAAATATACACAAAATATATATATAACTACATATAAATATACACAAAATATATATATAATTACATATAAATATATGTACATATATATATACTCTTATTATACATATTCATTAAATATACACTTAACATTTTATAGATCAATTATAAACCTCATATATAAAATAATATATATACATAAAATATACACATACATATACTATGTATATATATTATTTATATATTAATAAATTACGAAAATGCAATAAAGAAGTGTACTTAATACTCAAATGACAGTTCGTACATTTAAAAGTCCGCACCCTTTATTAATTTTAAGGGTTTCATAAAAAAAAAACAAAGGAAATGGGAGAGTGGGGGCACGGCTGTACATTTGCCGCTCCCCAAACTCCCATGAAGGCGGTGAGGGGAGGTGTGGAGAGGGGTCTCCCTCCACACAGTCGCTCCCATATGGGGGCAGTTGTGGGGAGGAAGCTCCTCCCCAACCCCCATACCCGTAACCAGCTGTGAATCAAAGATTTCTTGAAAAACAGCGAACCAGATTCGCCTTCACATAAGCGTTTTTTTTCTTTAAAGGAAATCCTTTTCTTTTTCTTTTTTTTATTGTTCGAAATTTTGTCCGTACGCGAATTTAGATTTTAAACTCACATTTTAACAATACAGACATGTATATATATAGTATATATGTATATATACTATAGATATATATATAAAACAAATTTATTAAGATGAATAAATTGGAGAAATTTTGTGAAACTATTCACCTACAGGTGAAATTATAAAGCTTTTCCAGAAACAACTCAAATTTCAAGAGACTTGAAACTAATTATTTATAATCCATTTTCCTGAATTCTAAAACAATAAAAGAATAATTAAACCAACACGGATTTAAAATAAAATCTGAAGTTTCAAAATCCTCAAGGTTTCTCCACCTAATTTCTACAGAGGGTTTTAAATTTTTCAAAATAGATCTAATGTGTTGCTCAACCTCTAGTTTTGATTCAAATAACAAATTTCTTTTCTAAAACAGATTTATCAAACAAATCTTAAATCACTACTATTTTAAAAGTAACCAAGAACAATAAAACACAAAAAGGAAAACCTGGTTCAACAAGCTACAGGAAAAGATTAATTTCTGATGCAACCTCCTCCAAAAAAATTTCGAATTTTCTTCAATCATCCAATGAATCCAATCCAAAACCCAACAAATGCCAACAATCTTCCCTCCAATCAATTCTACAATCAAACTTTCTTCAAACCCTTCTTTGTGCAAATTTTCTCAAAATTTCTTCTTTGCTGTAAAAATGAATTTTTCTAAAAAAAACCTCCCCCAAAATTAAAACATGCATTCCTTATAAATCAAAAATACCTAATACAACCCTAATTCACATTACATGCAAATTAGATATTAATTTCAATTTCAATTTCGATTTTCGAAAACCCACTTTCAATGCAATTTCAAATAATAAATTAATTTCCAAAGTTGCAACTAATTTCTCAAATAAGCATTTAATTACAATTTCTAATTTAATTCCCACAAGTTGAAATTAAATTCCAAAATTAATTTTAATTTTTTTTATTTCCTTTCATTTTCTTGCATCACATTTAATTAATTAATTTAATTATTTAATAACTAAATTCAACCCCCTTTGATTAAATTTAATTAATTAAATAAATTAAATATAATTAATTAATTTAAATATAAACTTTTATCCACATTGCATAATTTAAATTAAATAACCATCAACATGATTTAAATGCAATTATTCTAAATATCTAATTCCAAATCAAGAATCCTTCAGAATTAAATAACATTAAAGCAAGACAGACAATGACACAACACACACGACTAACGACACACTAAGGCTAGGGTGTAAACTTGACACATGTTACCTAGCTACTATCTCTCGTTCAACTTAACCGTTGGATCGACACGCTCAAACCTGCGAAACCAGGTGGAGTCGATGTCATGTACCTGCAATCTTGAAACCAAGTAAACAACATCATACAATATATCCAACATATAATACACACCGTGAAGAAGAAATCACAGATTCACAGGGCGCTCGCAAGCGAGTGGTGTGAAATCGTCCTCTTCACCAATACACTCAATAAGGACTGACATTAACATCATAATCAATAATCTCATAATAAAATCTCATGTTAACTCTACTAACAACATCATTAATCCATAATGCATGTGAAACAATAATCAGATAACCACATCCCACAATAATAGTTGTCGCTCCATAGTAGCGATCAAAACATCATAACAAAATGTATCCAGTATCAAAGTAACTGCAACCAAACATAGCATAAAGCAAACCAAACGAGAAGCAAAATGAAGGGGTATTACAGACACAATCATGTACATTACTCAATGAACATGCTATCAAGCAATACCTGACCAAACTGTGAAACGGAAGACAAAATGACAACAACATCAGCAACACAACATGAATTGACCTTACAGATGGGGTGTGACACAGGAACTCATCCTCGACGAGAATGATGGCTCAACATGGGGACTCGATGCTATCTCCAAGTCAACTATCTCCATTGGGCATAAGGCAGGCTCGAACCTGGCAATCCAGGTGGAGTCGATGCCTGGTACCTGCAACCTGCAGCAAACCACATGGTCAAACGCGTATAAAGACAAACAATCAATCACACCATGAAGGGAAAATCGCAATGTGGCAGGGCACTTGCAAGTGAGTGATGCGACCCTGTTCCCCTTCACCAATACATCAACACATAATAAATAGCTATCAAATCATGATGAGAACATACATCTAACATCCACATAATACTCATAGCAGTGATAACTAGCATAACAATTAAACTAATCCACTAAGCATGGTATAAGCATAAAACATCAGATATAAACCTGTCATCAAGCATTATCATAACTAAGCATCAAAGTAACACAATATATAAGTGTCATCAAAGAGTATCATAAAGTCCAAATACATCCAAGTAGTTGTCAAAAAACAACAGCAAACTGAGGGGCACTAAAAATCTCCTACTATAATTGTGTATAATCAAATGATATTTGTGGACTCTCATCTTTAGCAACACTATATCAAGAACATAGAATCATAATCTAGACCCAAAAACACAAACCTCCTCTTACTTATCATCTATCAATTGCATCTTCTTTAACCTTTAAAGATAGATATGATCTTTCTTCACTCGTTTACTCATACATTAATAATCCCAATCATCATTACATGAAATTTTCATTAGCACAATTTATACTTATTTAATCACTAACTAGACCGAAAATTGTTATACTAGTGATATATAATTATTTTATTTTATGTTTTAATTATTTAAGTTTCATACATTCATTAAATAGTTCTAACAAAATACCATTTCCAAAGAGATGAGGAAAATGTTGCATACAACTAATAAGTATAAGAAAATATGATGTATAGATAAAGAAATAGTTTCTATCCCATCAAACTACTTACATGTCAATTTTTTATTAAAATTGAGAGGTTTAGTTGATCCCAAGGACCTCATCATTGAGAATAAATATCATTGAACTAGTGCTTTATTCTTTTATAAGACTACTTGAAAGTGGATAATATAATAAATTTATTTTTGAATTGTGAGAGGATAATCCTTAAAATTTAGACCAATCTATAAGTTAAATCAATTTTAAACACAAAATTATAAATTAAGAAAATGACTACTTACCTATGTTTTGCACATGATATTTTATAAATGTTATAGATAAAACATTTAATCTAAAAAAACATCTATACCAACTCAACCTAAAAAAAAAAAAAACGATAAATAAAACTAACAGAATGATGTGTTGGCAATCAAACTACTTACAAGTCAACTTTACATTTTAACATTGAATTTGAAAAAGATTTTAACACTAAAAGAATTCTTTTGTGAAAATGAGAGGTATATTTAATCCCTGAGACCTATCTTTGAGAATTAAATACCATTCTTAGTGTTTTTATTTTTTGTATAAAACAATGTAAAATTGCATAACCTATAAGAATATTTTTTTGTCAAATTGTGAGAGGAATTCCCTAAGATTTAAACTAAACCAATATTAAGTTAAACTAATCATATATACTAAATTAAATAGATTCAAAATCCATCGAACACAAACTTTTAGTATCAAAACACAAGGCATTAGAGTATAGGAGAATAAATAAAAATCACTTAGTTGTATCCAAAATACATTTAAAAGCAATATCTACACACCAACAATGTTTATATTAATTATTCTCTATAATTTTACCCAATATACATACAATTATTAAGTTCATAGAGTTTCACACACCTTTGTCTAGGATCACTATTAGATCAATTTAGAGGTCTAAATAAGCTAAATAATTTAACGTGCCTTAGACATTCATTTTACTTTGGGTAATACGTTGCAATTGTTTGTCAAGAATCGCAATGGATGTCATTATGTTAATGCATTATTTGTATGAGAACATAGTTGTTAGACACCGATGTGTGAGCTAGGGAACACCATGGATGTATAAATAGGACTTTGCATATTATGTTTTTTGTTTATCAAAATTCAACTTCATTGTTTGTGAATCAAATTTATTATATGAATCAATGAGATTGACTCAAAAACCATGCAGTTAAATCCTAATAAAATGCCATAATTTGACACTTTAAACTACCTTCTAATATTGTTTGGATAAGCTAAAAGGACTATAATGAATAATCTATAAAACGCAAAATTGCAAATGGGATAACAAGCCCAAGTGGGTACAATCTTAGAAAATTTGCATGGTTGAACATGCTTGAATCAATGCAAAACTAGGATGGGTAACTTCCCCAAAAGTATTAATGCTTCACCCATGTGAACATCACCTAGATCAATGAGTGATAAGTGGACCATTCATGCTCATGAGTGAGAGAGGTTCGCATGAACAAGGTTGTTCGTGAAATATTGTTCAATAAATTTGACTCAAATTTTTAAAATTGAATGCCTTAATTTGACCACTATGAAAAAGGCCTCTACTAAAAATGTGTATAATCAAATGATATTGTGGGCACTCTCATCTTTAGAAACACCATATCAAGAATATAGAAATCATAATTTGGACCTAACAACACAAACCTTCTCTTCTCATCTATCAATTGCATCTTCTTTAACCTTAAAGATAGACATGATCTATCTTCAATTATTTTTACTCATACACTAATCATTCCAATCGGTATTACATTAAATTTTCATTAGTACAATTTATTTTTATTTAATCAATAACTAGACTAAAAATTGTGTTATTAGTGATATATAATCATTTATTTCATTTTTGAATTATTTAAGTTCCATACAATCATAGAATAGTACTAACAAAAGATCATTTTCAAAGAGATGAGAAAATGTTGCATACAAATAGTATTTGCATGATGTTTGCATGATGTATAGAGAAATAGTTCCTATGACCAGCTCAACCCATACAAAAATACAAAATGGACAAGGTCAATAGAACTAGCAGAATGATGCACTGACAGCCAAACTACATACATGCCAGCTTTCTATTAAAAATGAGAAGTTTACTTAATCCCTAATCCCTATGACCTTATCATTGAGAATAAATATTATTGTTAGTGTTTTTATTCTTTCATAAGACAACTTAAAATTGGATAATGTGCAATAATAAAAAAAAATTAAATTGTGATAGTGAACACCTTAAATTTAGACTAATCTAATATTAAGTTAAATCAATTTTAAACATTAAATTATAAATAAGATATGCAATATTTTCTTGCAGGTTTTGCATTAATAAAATAACTACTTACTCATGTTTTGCAAGTGAAATTTTATAAATTTTATAGATAAAACGGTTAATCTAAACAAAACATCTATACTAGCTTAGCCTGAACAAAAACAGATGGTCAATTAAGCAATCAAACTACTTACAAGTCAACGATACATTTTAACACAAAATTTGAAATAGATTTTAACACTAAATGAATTCTTTTGTGAAAATGGGAGTATAGTTAATCCCTAAGACCTCATCTTTGAGAATTAAATATCATTCTTAGTGTTTTTATTTCTTCTACAAAACAATGTAAAATTACATAATGTGTAAGAATATATTTTTTTCATATTGTGAGAGGAATTCCCTAAGATTTAAACTAAACTAATACTAGCAAACGCACCTTGGTGTGCAATGGGTACGCCAAAGAGGTGTGGAAGGTGAATAAGGAAAATTAAAATAGGGTATTGGTTGCATAAATGTGTAGTTTGTAATAAAGGTATTAATAGTTGTGATAGTAGTTGTTTATATAATGCTCAATAGTTGTTATAGTAGTTGTTTATATAATGCCCAATAGTTGTGACTTGAGTACCCATAATTAAACAAAATGTATTTGTTTGATCTAAAAAGAAACGAATCATGTGATGCCACATCGGTGCTCAACTACCCATGATTTGAATGCTTAAGTATTGGTCTCACTTTTTTGGGCCTTTTTGGACACCTTGACAAAAAATATGCTAATGTGCCATCATATTTGATGATGTGGCCTTGAAACGAAAGTTATAAGTAGGGGACTTGCCAAGTAAACTTATGTAAAAATTTGGGAGTGATTTGAAATTTCCACATAGGATTTTGAGAGGTGCGAAGTTAGGGTGCACAACTATCGTATCGTCTCCCCTAGCTTCAACTATGCATCCATTTTGAAGGATCCAAACATGACTTTGACCATTTAACGGCCGGCATATTATCATATTCTTCTTTGTTATCACTATACTTTGGTTATATAAAAAAAAAATTATCATGATGAAATGTGACTAGTGACTGATGTTTAAGATATGTTGTCAAGGTAACTTTTATTATCTTAGATGTGTTTTAAAAATATATAAAAAAATTTAGTGAAATGTAAATAATAAGTGTATTAATTATGAACCTCTTTGAACAAAATTCAAGAATTAAAAGTATTCATTTTGTCAAAGTATTTTTATTGAACTATTTGTGATCCATTCAACTTGAGAGAAAAGCAGCAACACATTTAACCTTGCCTTTTGATTATTACACTGGTCATTTGAATCCCTGTTGTCCCATAAACTGTTTTGGGATCCTAGGGATATTATAAATTAAATCAATCAATCCATCCATATATCACACCTGTAAACAAACATACCTATTCCTATACAAAAAGTAATAGATTGTATCATATTTACACAAATCTAACAACCAGAAAATAAACAATCTGATTCCAACCCACATCCACATCTCAAAATTCATTCATCCCTGAGATACAATACCAATTGTTGCAGCATCAGGAGCATTTATATTAGAGTTAAAGCTCTGGTACTATTGTGGGTCATATTTGGGTTGAGCACTGGCTCTGCAAATAGGGCGGAGAGGTTGCTTGGAAAGTCAGGCTTGTGCACATTGAACATGGAAGCAATGCTTGCAAGTGGGCATAAGAAAACACCTTTATCCATCCTTGAACTGCTCCAATCACACAGTGCATTCTAAATATTCACAGAGAAAAAAATCATCACTACTCTTCATTACACTCTTCCTTCCATACCCA
This sequence comes from Sequoiadendron giganteum, assembly GCA_007115665.2. Classification (NCBI taxonomy): domain Eukaryota; kingdom Viridiplantae; phylum Streptophyta; class Pinopsida; order Cupressales; family Cupressaceae; genus Sequoiadendron; species Sequoiadendron giganteum. Next base: position 314,066,784 of record CM021103.1, read on the forward strand.
TCTCTATCAATAGTCAAAGTCTGATTGTGACTGGTGCAGATGAATGTGGGGAGCTTGTGAATATCAAAAACAAAGAGCCCACTCTTTGTATCGCCATTATTAGTACTTTCAACCCTCAATCTCATTGCATAAAGAGAAGCATACTAGGCAAACCACATGTAGAATAGAACCATGACAGCAGAGCCACCACAGAGCATGAGGAATGCCAGAAGAGCTTCCCACATTATTTTCTCAACAGTGTGCAGGAGCGTTACCATTGCCAGGAAGAGGTAAGTACCTGAGGAAAGGGAGATGCAGAGGCAGAGTAGCCCAAGTCAAATATATTTTCTTACGTGTGGTGGTGAGCATTTCCCAAGAAATAAATGATATTTATGGGATGTGATGGATCCATTTGTAACTGTTGATTATCTATATGTTTAATCAACTTGATTTTCAAGAGAATTTGTTTGTTTTGAGCATCATTGTGCATAGAATGTGCATGTCTATGTTAAGGTTCCATGGTTGGACAGTCCTTTCTTAGACCCTCCATCCATGACTGCATCAGAATTTATCATTAGACAACATTTTAACCTTATCAAAACTCAATTAATAAAGGTAATAATAGATTCCAACCAAATACTAAATATTCAATGCATTCAAAATTAGGCTTACATAAAAATCTAACCTCTAGTTTTCTTCCCAATGTCAGAGAACAGTCCAGGTCCCTTCACCATGATTGAGCTCTTATTAAATTCTTACACAAGCCTGCATAAATAGTACAAGTACAAGTACCATAAATATAACATATTGCAGTTGGATTAGGAATCTGAAGCCACTTGAAGCTTCCACAATCCATAATACTTAATAAAATTGCTTCAGGATAGAAGTTGCATGAAAATAAAATGCATCAATAGTTTCTGGCCACTTTATCATACCTTAAAATAGAACACGGTGTTGGTGGACTTAAGATCTGAGGCTACTTCAAGCTAACATAATCCATAATAATTAAGATTACTTCAACAAAAATATCTAGTGGAAACTTCTGGCCACTCTTTGGATTTCAGATTATAGATATCTTGACTCACCTTAAAATAGAACACTTTGTGGTTGAATTTAAGAAATTGAGGGTAGTGAAGCCTCAGCAATTCATCATGATAATACTTATAAAGGTTACCTCGGGAAAGGAATTGCATGGAAATATAAAGCCTCTCTTTGTGTCCCAGTTAGAAGATGAAATATAGATTACAAATAATTTAAGCAAACTTGAAATAGAACACAATGAAACTGGACTTGAGAACCTGAAGGCACTTCAAGCTATTGCAATCCATAATAATTACAAAAAAATCTAGAAAATTGCATAGAATATTAGGGCCAGTATTTGCAATACGGATTGAAAAATGTTTAAGAAACATTATAACAGCCCACATCATAACTGGACCTAAGAACGTGAAGTTACTTCAAGCTTCAACAATCCTTAGTAATTAGAGAACTGGTTTGAGAAGGAAATTTCCAGCCTTTGTGTTCCATCAAGAGGGTGAAAACTCCTCTCTAAAATAAGAAAAACATGAAAATACCGACACATGAAAACCTATTCAGTAAGACGAAACTAACAGTGAATAACAGCCAGATTAATAAACTTGAAATTAGAAATGAAGATAAATCAAGGCATATGGAAAAACAGGCTTTTTTTTTATAAGTGTTTATTGAACTTACCAAAATGGAAATAGGAACCTAAATGCCACATTGCTCTCAATTTATGTGGTTTTTCTTCAGTGGTCGCATGTATCACAAATTGTATTTGAGAGTCCATACAATGAAACAAAAAGCCTTATAAACATCATATATGTTTGAAGCAAAGACAAATTGACAAAATCAATAGTGGGGTAAAGAAAGAAGCACATTCATAATTGAGAGCACATCATTGATATTAGTGACTTTTATGAAAAAAAGATACGTAGAATTACATCATAGTCATAGAATAGGTGAATTTACATAAGGCTTTCATTACAAACATAGTAGGAGAATGGTTGTATATTCTTTCGCGCATACTCTTGAAAGCTTATAGGTAGACAATAGATGATTTGATATTCCTGCTTAGAGATTTTACTGTACAGCGCAATTCAAATGTAAAAGGCACATTATTATATCTATTCATATATACAAAACATATTTGTTAATAGAGATAATAGCTGATATTGCAGTTTGCAACTTAGTATGAAATGATTGTAAATGAAGTTGGAAGGTGAATAAATGTAACTAATAAAATATAACTGACCTGCAGTTGTTTTAAGTATTAGTGTTTGTTGTGGAGGTTGAATTTGATAATGCTAATAAGTGTGCTTCCTCTTGCTTTCGGTGTGCTACATATGGGTTTTGTTGCATACGTGCATATCGTTCAAATGTGAAGGTTGGTTTGATGTGCAGGCTTGCAAGTTGACACACTCTTGAAATTGTTGTGAATGTTAGGCCTTGCCGGTTGACATTGTCGATGTCGATTGTTGCCTTTTCAAGTGTTAGGCCTTGTGATTTGTGTATTGTTAAGGCCCATGCCATTTTGAGTGGTATTTTTCGACATCGACCACGACTCAAAAGGAGAAATAGGGACATTTTTTGGATTATTGTGGTCCCAAGCAAGCCCAATGTAATTGTTGAATTGAACAACAAATCATGGAAGTGAAGGTGGATTCTCTGTATCCTTGTAGACTATTGCTTTGACTTCACCAAGTGTGCCATTTACAAGGCTTGTTTCCACCCATAAATTTGAACATAACATTACTTTTTGTTGAACACATAATAGAAGCTTAGATTGAAGTTGTTCTTCGTCTGGATTTGAACTTGGTGGTCCCTTTAGTTGCTCTGCAATTGATAATGCAACAGGTTTTGCCAAAGACAATAACATTTGTTGGTTATGTAGCGAGACCATTTCATTTGTTGCAAAGAGATGTATTGAGGATAAGAAACCATTTTTCTCTGTAGATGTCAATGTTGAGCTGGAGCGTGACATTAGAACTTTCCAATCTTCAATTGTAGGTTATGCATTTCGCAAATTGGAGAGTAGAGTACGAAATGTAATTTGTGTTGGATCACCGATTTAAGAGAATATTTTGGTAAGAGTGATAACTTTTGTGAAGTTGTTCCATAGAGTGCCTCCATAAGATGTTGACACATACATAGGGATGTCCTTGACTGGTGGAAGTTTTCTAAGATCACCAAAGAGCATGATTGAGCATCCTCCAAATGGCATTTGGTTATTGTTGGGGAATGCTTCACGTAACTTCATGTCAATGCATTGTAGCAACTTGGGTCCAATGAATCTCATTTCATCTATTAGTATGTACCGAATGAAGTACATTTTTTCTTGGAAGCTTGCAAGTGTTTGTCCTTGCAAGGGTTTCATATCTTTGATAGGTATTCATAGAGAAGATTGAATTGTTGACACTTCTATGTTGAATGTTGCTACGCCTATTGGTGCAAAAAGTAGTAATGGTGATTGGTCATTTTGGGCTGAGCTCGTGAGTGCATTTTTGATGGCTTTTATAAGGTGTGATTTACCTGTTCCAGTAGTTCCTTGAATAATTAATTGTAGAGGAGGTTGGCAAGTGGATGAAGCTGGGTGGGATTAGTAGAGCATGGGCGTGTAGTTGTGGAGATGCCATCTATGAGGTTATGTTGATTTTCTCGTCTTCTTTTATTGATCTCGTCTTTTCTTGCATGGTAACATAATCGTTGGAGCTCATTTCCTCGAGCTCATTTTAATTGCAACCTTATGTTTTCTAACTCCATTGAGAAGTTTCTGTGAAGACAAATAGTTCATATAATATTCATGAGTACCGGAAAAATGAGGTGTAAATCCTAAGAACTCAAGTGAAAAAATAGTAATTTAGTATGTTTTATGTTTGAAGTAATTGTCAGTAAATACGAAGCTCTGATATTTAACATTTTAATTAGAGTAAATATACAACGTAGATGGACATTTAATGTAAGTGAATGTGCAATGAAAAGAACTTAATAGGAGAAACGGTAAATATTAACAACTAACTGAAACGTTTTAAAAATATATTAAACATGATGCATTTGAAATAAAACTTTGAGCATAGGTTATATTGAAATTGTTACAAGACATGTCACATATAATCTAAGGTAAATTCAAAACCAAGTTGTTCGAGCAAAAAAGAGTGCAATTCTTCAAATTCTCTGGAGATTAAGCATGAAACATGTGTAAATTGAAATATGTATATATGTTCATATTCAACAATGCAAATAAGTATAAAAGTTTTGAGTAATTGTTTGTTGTGCTTACAAAAAGTGGATAATTGTGCATGACATTATGAGCATACTTTTAAAAAGTGGTATAGAAAATCTAAGCTCGCTTAATAGTTGTAATAACAATGCTTTGTGATTCACGACCACCAAAAGCATTTGTTTGGATGGACAATGCTAGTAGGAATTCATTGTTGACAATTGTGTCTAAAATTTGGGTAGCACCATTAGGCTCTACTAGTAGAAGCTGAAAATCTTCTACGCAAACTCCAAACAACATTGTGGTTGGTTCTTCAAAAGTGGTGACATTAAGAAGCTCACCTATAGTGTCTTGCAAGTCCATCTTGAGCATGTAGCTGAAATCACATGTAATCTCCACAGAACACTTGGGGCACTTAAAAGCACTTGGGGTAATCTGGACAACCTTTTTTTTACACTTTTTTCTTTCCACCATGTGAGGGCAAGACAAGTAGTAGAAGTTGTCTAAGTGGAGCTTTGTGATAGTAGCCTTTACGCAAACATTTTGTTTGTCAAGAGAGCTTGGATTCTCAATACTTGCAATTGGAATCGGGTTTTCAAATTTCTTTGGTGATATATGGCTCTTTGAGAGGGAAAGAGAAGGAAGGGCAGTCCCTATAGTGGCATACCATGTTTGAAATGTTGAGGCTTCAACCAACTTAGGATTGATTAGAATGGTTGTAGAGAAAATGGTATCAATAGATTTTCTAGACCATGAGGTTATCCGACCACTTTTGATCAAAATAATTGGTGGGTTGGGTTGTAGGGGAAGGTCAGCTAGTTGTTTCCCAACGATTTGGCAATGGCTACCCCAAAGTGTGATATCAATGGTATGTTCTGACATGTCCATGATTGTAGTTGTACATTTTATTGTTTCAGTGCCATCCCTTTTTCGAATGGTTGATGCTAGAGAGATAGATACAAGAACACCAATGACATCTACAAGGGAATTAATAGGTAACGACATTAATGACTGAATGGTTTTGATATGGTAGTTTTGTGTGGGAATTGTGGAGTCTATGCAGGTTAATGGATTGATGGTTGAGGATTTATGGAGGAATATTTCATATGGGTTTGTGTCGCTACTATATTTTGTGTTTCTTACTCTGATGCGACCATTTGAGATGGCATAAGTATTATTCGACTCAATCACATGGTAGAACCTATCTACAAGTTCATTAAAATAGGTTACATGTATCTCGGACCCTGCTTTATCTACAAAATCAAACCCGAATACTTTCCCATCATTACTTTCATTTTTGTATGCATGAATTGGGCTTTTACTCAAGGTACAACCCTCTATGGAGCAAAGTTTATGGTTTGGGGTTAAGGTTACAATGGGATTTGGTTTGATTGCGGAGAGAGTGTATTTTTCCCTTGACGATGTAGGTGCATCGTGGGAGGTGTTGGGAGTTTGACTATTAGCCAATGGCTCTTGAGAGTTGTTAGAGAGCATACAAGTTGTAGCTTGATTAATAGCAGTTGGAGCTCCAATCATTGAGGCATTGTTTGTAATTATTTCCAAGCTATGAATTATGATAGCCCTGCAATGAAAAGGACAACTTGAAAGTGAATGCATTGTACATGCACAAACAAGAGGAACTAAAATAAATAAGGTGATTATGGACGTACGTGAATTTTTGGATTTTTTTGCAAATGTATTCTTTGAGGTGGATAATAGAGCCTTTGACTAAAGCCTCCTCCAATACAAGTTCGTTGAACTGTGTGTGTAGCAATGCAGGATATACATGTGTCCCATCTAAGAGTTGAATACGATACTTGGTAAGCGTACTTTTTGTTTGTTGAATGGGGTCAATAGATGCAACTTGCAGAAAGGGGTCAATATCAGGCATGCCTAAAAGGATGTCGGCAATTGCATTTGCAGTTAAGGTAGACATGACATTGTTGGAAGACATTGGAAGTGGCTGGCCTACAAGCAAAGTGAGAGTAGGGAATTTAGGCATTGAATAAACGTAAAAGTCATAATTTAAAAATGGAAACTGTTTAGTACGACCTTTCGTATGAGTGACATTGAAATAGCATATTCATTATATGGCATAAGTTGAGATTTGAAGTGTTTGTGGCATTGTTTTGTTTGGTATTATGGTAGCATAAATAGCATTCATGTTTTTGAACTATTTGTATAAATGGTAAAATTAGGATGTTTGATTTAACGCTTGTCAAAATTTAAAAGCATAAAAATCAAGTGAAATAAGATGCAATTGTACATTTGAAGACAATAAAAGTGTAATGCAAAGTATTTTTATATTGAAGAACCTAGGTTTGAAGAGAAAACTTTTACAGAGGTGATGGAAATAACCTACTTATTTAATATATGCAACAAAATATACAATCTTAGACCTTGTTGGCATACAAGTATCCTAAAACAACAACAAACAATTAACATCTATTAAATCCAAATCTGAAATTATTTTCTTGTTATCTTATTAGGATGAGCATGCGTCTTGTCATCATTCCAAAACATTGTAAAATAGTCAGATTGACTTTCAATGATGCAAAGATCCATACATTCATATTGGTTCGCTTTTATTCAATGATGCAATTTTTTAAGACAAATACAATGGAAAAAGTAATGGTCATAGGTCAAAAGAATCACATTTAAAATTTGCTTGCATGGAAATGATAGTATGACATTGATAGTGGTTTATCTTTATGAGTGAGAGCATTGTATATGAGTTGCAAAGCAATGAGAATCACAGTGAATAGGGAAAATTTTAAAGAATAGTGTGTAGTTAAATACAAAGGACAGTGACCTTAATTTCTACGAGGGCAACATTGTGAAAGAAGTGGCAGAGAAAAGTGGAAGGAGACTTATTCTTAGCTTATCACCTTCCTGATTCAATCTTTGGTGAAACTGTTTTTCATGGGTCAAATTGAACTTGGTATGTTTTAGCTAAAGTCTCCAGATTACACTTGGGTGATGAACAGCAATATAGAATTTCTAGTGGCAAAGATAGAAATCTTGGGATATTGAGGAAAAGGCTATGATAACAGTAATAAGAGATGAAATTCATAGAGTAGGCTAATACATGTATCTAAAAGACTTTGGATCAAAACTTGAAACAAGAAACAAAGAATAAACATCTTTACAACTCAATAGATTCAATTAACCGATTGTTATTGTAAAAGGATAGAGAGATAGAATTTATCTCTTTTCAAATAGGTTTTAGACAGTAATTAAAGCTTTGATGGTCTTCAAAAATACCCCTAATAATTTGAATGTGTATTCTCCACCTCCAATCTACAACTATACACGGTAGTATAAAAAATAATTTTATAAAATAAACTGTAAATTTTTAAAATAATAAGATTATGATGTTTTTATGTTTGCAAAAAATCTAGAAATTACTACTTGCAATTAGAACAGTACATTAAATTGCTCACATTTGTAAGTTAAGCATTGTTAAAGAGTATTCGGAGTAATATTTTTAAAGTTTTTGAATTTACTTCCACCTCTTTTTATTCAGAGGATTTTTTTATAACGAAATGATCAACCTTGGTAATAAGATATATTTCTTTCACTAAGTTTTCAAAATACACGAGACCCATGTCAAAAATACACATACCCAATAATGAAAAGGTCTAGTGCTAGGATATTAAATAGTCTTAGCAACTCAAACAATAAATCAAATGTGAATCTAATCATCAACCATTCAGTAGGACTTTGTTTAACAATCTTTGCGCATGTTTCACACAGTTTGGGTAAGGAAGGCATGCACAGCCTAAAAGCATCACTCTATTAGAGATCAAAATGCAATGAAGAAAAATAATAAAAATACAAATTTGTTAGTATTACCACTTTGAAGGCTTGAAAGTGGCATTGTTATGTGCATTACTACACAATTTAGTGTAATAGAAAGGTATAGAATGTGATGAGGCTATGAAAGAAACCAAAATCCATACGTCAAAAGGCACCATATTTACATAAGGAAGTCATGCATTTTAGCAAACAAAAGAGAATTAAATGATGACTATAATGCATGAGAGATAATCCATAAGGTACAAAAGTTATTGAATAGCAAGCCAAGGCTTCAAGTTGAATAAAAAGTTCATCACAATCATAGGGATTGTGAGAAGGAAGTGTTAAGAAACTATTGAGCATGACAACGGTAGTGTCTATAAACTGTGAACCCAAGACAAGTTAATGAAGAGTGTACAAGTAAAGTGCATGACAGTCCATGAAAGGAAAATGCATAGTAAAAAACTAAAAGACAGTTTAATGCATAGTAGATCACATAAGAATATAGGGCTAGGAGAGTTTGTAGCAGCACTTATTTTTTAATTGGATCGTAAAAATGCCGCTCCTTATGTACTTAGGTCCAACATTTATGCAGAAGTAGGCAGGTGGGGTGATGTTGATAAGGTAAGTAAATTGATGAAAGAGAGGAATTAGAAAGTTGCCTAGATGTAGTTGGATTGAAGTCCACAAAATGGTACATGCTTTTTGTGTAGCAGACAGATCACACCTACAAACACAGAAGATGCATCTGAAGTTGGAGTAATAGTCTTGAGGTGAGGCATCAATGTATATTCAAGATAGAAGATTTGTGTTGAATGATATACTCCTCTGCAACCAAACACGTCGTGTAGAACAACTATTAGAACTCTCAAGAACATCTAAGGTTCCTGCAAGAGAAATTGTTGTGAGAGATGATAACCATTCCATTGTTTTAAACACAGGTGATGATCTTGTGGAAAATTGCAATGAAGCAAGCTTCATACACTGGCTTGCACTATAAGAAAGTGCAATGTATCAGACTTGTAAGGTCAAGAAGGAATCCAGTCCTTATACGGACTGTACTGAGGTCTAGGGGTCACTAATTTGTTGTTTCATTATCAAGCAATGAATCCTTTATCTTGTTGAAGTGATTTAAAGTAGTTTCTTTTTGTTTAGTGGATTTTGAAAGCAATAATTTGGTAAACCCTTAAAACAGGGTTTTAGAGTCTTTTAGGGGAACAAGGTCTCCATCCCATCAATGTAGGCATGGTAGGTCGATGGGATGGATTGTAATTAGTGTCTTTTCATGTGTTTAGTGTTTTTGTGTGTTGGGAGAACAGTAGGAGACAAAAACACAAGGACATAATGTTGTTTTCAGAGCAAATTATGTGTTTCCTCATGAACATTCATGGCTACAAGTTGGTATTTGTGGAAGAAACATTTGGGGTCGTTGGAAGTTGGTTTCCAAAGCATAAACATGGATATTCAACCATGTTTGAAGTGGTGGTTGGCGTGTTGAAAGTTTATAAGTGTTTCATTCATGAAACCCTCTTTGTTTTTGTTGTTTCCACCCTATAAACAAGGGTTCACTAAATATTTGTGTTGTTGGGTGTTTCCCACCCTCAAACTTGATTATTTGTGAGTTTTTACATGTGGTTTAAGATTGTTTGGGATTTGGAAGAGTTTTGGTGTTGATTAGGGGGCACTTGGTTTGTTAATTGGACCTAATTGAGGGCTTTTACCAGTGGATAGCGTGTTGGTTCTTCTATCTTTTGTAAAACAAGTGTAGAAGCTTTTATAGTATGTTGAAAAGGTTCAAAATGGGTCTGAGAATCTGTATTGGGAATGTGAATATGCTTTATGATAGAAAAAAAAAAATCACCTGATTAAGGGTTTTGGCAATCTACAAGGGAACTTGATGTGGGACTGCTAAAACAGTGATTTGTTCAAAACAGTGATAATTGTGATTAGTTTTGTGATGAAAATTTTTTGTATAATGGCATTAGAATTATATCAAGCTTGGGTAGAGTTAAGAGAGTAATATATGTTGTTTTGAAGTTTTGGGAATGGTGATTCTATTGTGTGTTTTTTCTATGTTGACTACACAGTAGGCAAATCTGATATTTAAGCACTGATATATTGAGTTGATTCAATCAAAATATGATGAGCTTTGTGTTTTGAAGGAATAGTAACTAGTTGTAACAAGAAGGTATGGACTGTTGTTGATATGCCTTGTACAGTAAGTTGCTAGAGTGAATGCCTTGGTGGATAAATGAAAGGATGTATTGTTCAAGTGACAATAATCAGGTTTAATGTTTTTTTAACAAAGCATTCTTTGGAGCATTGTGAAGAAATTATGAGTTCCATCTCTAGATACATGACATGCTTTTGGCATAACCCAACAACAATAGATAGTTCTTGAAATCCATGTTGTTTGCACAGAGCTTTTAAAGGGGTCTGATGATTTAGAGCTGCAAAGAAAGCAAGTTGATGAATTATTGTGGTGTTGGTGAAGTCTGTCAACTTGATGTAATGAATCGTCTTGTTCTCTTGATAAGATGAGACAAGAGACACACAGATTGCACAATAAAGACAATGGCAACATGGCATGCAATGTAATTGATGGAATCAAACTCTCTATGAGTTGGAATCTTCTGCACTATTGTGGTGTAGATGCTTTCAACAAAAATCTCGCAAAATTGCCTGAATATCCCATGGTGGTGAAAAGTAGAGAGTTACTGAAACCATAAAAAGATAAAGTATATATCCCCTGTAGAATAGCTTAATGTATTAAAAAATGGCATGTGCCCACAGGGTTATTGAGGAAAAAGAACAATACATGGGGAATTGGGACATTTGTAGTTGAACCACCAATCTAATATTGCTCAGTTGTTTTTATAATGGAGAGGAGGTTACCTGCAGTGTCTCTAGGTGCTTTGAGGAGTTAACGATTAGTTGTTTATGCATACAAATAGAGATGGAGTTAGTAGATTTAAATTTAAGGATTATTTTTTTATGCATGCCAATGGAGATGGAGTTAATACATTTGACGTTAATGATTAATTTTGTATGCATAACATTTTTTGTGAGTTCAAATTTTATAATGAATTTGAATTTTTGAAAATGTATATGTATATAAAATTTGTTTCTTATATCTAGATAGTTCTTGAATTTCCCTTGTTTATCCTAATGTTTTGGGTTATGAGAAGATGGTATCACATACTCTTAAATGTTATTGTCTTGGATAGCTGAAGGCCTATAAGTTAATATATATCAGCATTTCCTATATAACTAAATGGATGTTTACAAGTGGATGCTTAGAAAAGTATGTACATGTAATATATATGACAATCAATTTACAAAGAAAATATCTTTACAGATAACTAATGAAGAATATACATTGTTATTTTACATTGTATGTACATATATTTACAAAGAAGATATTTTTACATATAACTGATGAGGAATATACATTGTTATTTTACAATGTATGTACATATGAGTTATTAACATAGATGAAAACGCTACACAAAAGTGTACTTCAAATTCATTGGATATCATTTAGAAAAAGTAAAAATTGTTCAATGATTACGTGGGATGAGCCAATCTTGTAGTGTTCGTCATAATACATTTCTTTTAAAAAATGAGCAAAACCTGACTACTTTTGAACATGTTTTATGAAAATATTTTGCAACAATCACCATTTGTTGGACTTCTTCTTCAACAGCAACAGTATGGTAGGCTGCTTCTTCAATCTCTTGGATAATCTTTTGTGAATGCTCAGAGATTGATTTAATTAATTTGTCAATTGGTGTTGCAATGTACACATTTGAACCCACAGAATCATCTGATATTACGATTGGGCTTGTTATGGAATATTCTGTTTCGTTTTGTTGAGCATCAATATTTTCCATTATCTAAAAAAAGAGGACAGGAAATTATTATTCAAAAAATTTAAAGAAAACATTTTCATATTATTAGCTACAAAATAAGGTGTACATTTTTTAGAAAAAAGCTTACAAGGTTTCTATGATAAATATTAAATGTGAAAATTGACATTAAATTTAATTTAATTGCAAAGCCAAAAAAAAAAAAATCTAGAAAAGGCAGAAGCTTTCAAGTTTTCCAGTTTCACATTTGAAGAAGACAAAAATCTTTCAATTTTTTTAGTTTACATTTGAAAAAGAGGAAAAATTTACTTCCTCAAAAATCTCAAATAGAACAAAACAATCAACATAGTTATCTACAAAGATAGAATTTACCTCCTTCAAATAGATTTTATAAGGTAACAAAAGATTTGACGGTCTTGTCAATACCCTTGGTAATTTAAATGGCTTTGCTCTGCCTCCAACCTACAAGTAAACATGGTAGTATAAAAAATAAGTTTTTGAGGTTTTTTTGATTGAAAAGAAATCTAATATTAAACACCAAAATCAACTTAAAGTGGACTAAACAGTTACCTCCTACAAATAGCTTTTTTATAGTAACTAATGCTTTGACGGTCTTCTCAATACCAATGGTATTTTCAATGGGTTTGCTCCACCTCCAACCTGCAACTAAACACAGGAGTATTTAAAATAACAGAATTACAAACAGAAAAAAATAGTCAACACAGTTACCTACAAAGGTAGAATTTCTTAGACAAGTATCCTCATGTTGAAATTAATGTCGACCCTATTAGACTACTCTAAACAAATATACTACTTTAATGATGAATTTGAGGTTTTCACAGTCTATGAGTTAGAGTACTACCATTAAGCTTCTGTAAAAACCATGTATATATATTATTTTTCATCAATGTTTCAGATTATGCTTGATGATTCATTAGCAGGATAAAGAGAAAATATACTCACAGAGTGTTTTTTGAAATGTTGATGAAAAATCAAATATACACAGTTTTTTCCACAACCTTAATACACAAAGAACTTTAATTTTGAAAGGGATACAACTGTAGTATTTACTTTACAAATTTATTGCAAGACAAGTCCGCAATCACCATCTAATTAAGAATGAGAAAGAAAGAGTAGACAGGATCACATGTTGCCATCGGTTCCTATAATAGCCTCAAGCACCTTGTTTAAATTTTAAGCATGAGCAAGTTGCAACCAAATTACTTCTCTAATCAATATCATCCATAAACTCACATAAATTGAAATACTCTCTCTCAAGCAAATAGTTGTAGAGAGAGTAGTAGAAAACAAAATCCTCCCCACATGTGATCTTTCCCACCACTTGTTACTTCTTATGAATAGTTTTGAACCCAGTAGTGGCTTCACTTATATTCTTTATTAGATGAGATATTAAGTCACTCATATGCATAGCCTATCTTGTGTTGACAAAGTGGAGCATGTACATCCCACCATATTTCTCTCTAGTATTTTGAAGGGCTTGGTGGATTAATCTTATGCAAAACAGCATCAATCATTGGCTCTTGAATCTCTATATAAGTATGTAGATCTGAAATAGTTAGCTTACAACTTTTATGTAATCCTTTGGGAAGCCAACTTTTGGGAAACCTTGAAAAAAGGTTTATGAAAGTTCTAATATCTTCAAAAAAATATTCAAGCCTTTTATCCACGACACTTTAGCAAAGGCACGCCAAGATGGTTAAATATAGGAGACCACTGCAAAGAATAGCTATTGAAGGAGAGACCTATTCGAAGTTAACCTACTACTCATTTCAAGTGATATATAATTCTTTTGCCAATCTTTCTATGTACTTTTGATATTGCAACGAAAATTCCTTTTTGTGTGATTACTGATTTAGTATTAGACATTATCAACTTTGTAAGAGAATGAATTGAAAACTAATGGTCTAAAGTATTATATACGCTATTGCACATCAGAATTTATTTGCATGCTAATATGGCTTATGTATTGGTAAGCAATAATTGTAATTACATATATATTGATTGGTCATTAGTCTTCACGGAAGATCCTTTACTTAATATGATCCCCTTTGAATTTTGGTCTTTTAGACACCCCTGAATCTTTTTCTTGGGATTTCCCATATCAAACATTTTGGGGCAACATAGCTTCTAATTCTGAACCTCACAAATCTTGTTTTGTTAAAAAATGTAGAACTCAAAATCTGCAAAAGACTTATTTAATCATTTCTTATTTATAAAATCATACCTCTTATATTACTTCACAAATTACAAGAGAATTGCATACATTTGTAGCAATGAGATATCTCTAGCAACAATACCAAGCTCTGTTTTTGCGCCTTTAAGAAAAGAATCAACAAAATTTCTATGAAGTGTGTCTAGTCTAGATTTATCATGTTCAACTTAATATGTGCCAGGTATCAAAATCCCTAACTGTAATTACTAAAAAAACTTGATTACTAGACCTGTAAGACATATCAATAGGATGCTAATTACTAGACATGCTCTATTTTTTAGTTCTAAATTAATATCAATCTTTAAAATAGACTATGGAGATGTTGAAAACTTCTGATTATAGACAAGTGGGCAGTTTCATCGAACTAGTGTAGTTGAAACAAAAAGATTTACAAAAATTGGCATTTATAGCATACATAAACACGATAGTATTAAGAATAACAGAATTACAACTTGGAAATGATTGAGGAGAATTTGGCAAGCCTATTGGACACAGATTGGCTCTCCCAACATTGTAGCAATACTTAGTAAAATTATACTTGCAATCTGTTATTTGCCTAGCTACTTAAAGGTTGATTGGCAAAATTGGGTGTGTAAGTTAACAACCATTTCTAAGAGGAGATCTTTAACACAAGCTTTATTGGCCTACTCTCTTACCATTAACACCAAATAGCAAATAAGATAATAAGAGATCTTTAACATAAGCTTTATTGGCCAAATACCCTCGCCGTCATTCAATTAATCACAACAGAAACCCGAAAGAAGTATGTTGACAGGGGAATTAGTGTTCCTGAGCTAATTCAAAAACAAATCCTGCAAATTCAACTTCCTTATTTAAAACCAGTGTTAACAATAGTAATTCGTCTCTAAATAAACAATAGTAAAAGACCTATACTAAAAGCCCTTTAGTTTTGTCTCTAAATAAACAATACAGGACTTTGAAAACAAAATCTTGACTCATACTAAATTAAATGTATTCGAATCACCAACCTCTGTGAACCGTATAGCCCTAATATGCTTTGGTTCTCTTGTTAATGGCCGCTCCTGTCTTCTACTTGTCCATACCATAGAAAGCAAAAAACCCCACCAAATAAAGCAACCAAAGAAAGCACTAAAGTTTCAAGAGAAAAACTCAAGCATCACAGGTGAAATACAACCAAAAACTTGCAATTAAAATGCAAACAAGAAGAACTAAAAAGGTAAATAAATATGCAAAGAACAAATAACGGAACTCCACTGTCATTGGAATTTATGTTGCCTCAAATCCTTGGGCGGCCACATTCTTCGATAGAAACCTCCCTAACCCCACTATCTACCATGTTTTGTTCGAGAGAATATGGCCTGGTAGGCATTACTAAACAACTGTCCCTGCATTTTTTCAAGAGCTCCATAGGACGTGCCATTCATTCCGCTATAATCAAATTTCTCACAGTTAATCATCATCAACGGCTATACAGGAATCAACCGTATTCCATCCCCTCTAGAGCAGGGCACATCGTTGATTGAGAAACTCAGCCGGGTATTCTCAAATAGGACACGCCTTCAGCGTAATTAAGTTAAACTAATCCTATACATAAGATATACAATATCTTCTTGAAGGGTTTGCATTAACAAAATGACTCATTGCCTATATTTTTATTTGGAATACAAGCACCAAAATTTTATAGATGAAATAGCTAATCTAAACACAACATCTGTATCTTCCTATTGGCTAAAAATAAAGACTGGCATTTGAGTACATACAATAATTAGAAATAAGGTGACAACTGACTCTAAAAATCAAATAGGTAAGTTGTATACATAGCCACAAGTTAAATAACCTCAATACTAAAATTAATAGTTAAATCTACCTTCAATTCAATTAATAAAATTACAAATTTAAATAATAACTTTAGCAGCATAAGCCCTAACATTATCATTGTTTCAATCTCCTATGCTCAGAACACAAAATAATAACTATTCATTTCTGAAATCAATTTTTAAACACAAACACTTAAAAACTGTAAAAAAACTAGTAAAGAGAAAAACTCTAAAGCAAAAGTGCTTAAACAACTAATAAAAATAAAGCAGTCTAAAATTGGTTCTCCTCAGCCAAAAATAGAACACCAGAAGTATTGCTTAGGAATATTATGCATAACTGGCCTCTGTAATTCTGAAACAGCTTCACTTTGAAATCTGACATAACCCCTGAAGGACCAAAACCCCAACCATTCTTCTGCCGATGACTTCACCAAACCATTTGGTGGCTTGAATCCAGGGTTTCTGAAAGCCTAAAACTTTTTGTCACTGTTGATTCATTCTGCCAACCGAAATTTGTGAAAATGGTAGCTGAAACCCTTGGGTGGAAACAAAACCTAGCACAAGAAGTTGGTGAAATCGGCACTAAACATGCAAGAAAATGTCATTAGATTCTTCAATCAATGATCTTGAAGAAACAGCCAAAATCTGTCAGTTGTCAAAGCTGTCATACAACCCCAATAAGCCAATATACCTTCTCCAACACAGCCAAAACTCTTCTTCCTCTCAAATCTGCCACTTAACACTCCTGCCCATGACTCTTGGACACCATATCTTCCACCTAGCAGCTGATGAAGACCAAAAGGAGCCATTGTATTGTTATTGACAATGAACACCTTCCAATGGCACGATTTATTGTTATTGCCAACAAACTCCTCCTAATCACACGAACTTGTTTAGTTTGTCTGCCGTCTGATCTTGGTCTGATATTTCAAAAGGGCTACCTATCAGTAAAACCACAACAGGCTCTCCGATGTGCATGGGTTTTACAGTAAAAATGTACATGCACAATGCTGTTATAATGGTCCCTGTTGCTGTATGATCAAAAGAATTCAGGAAAAAATGCTTAGCAAGAATGCCCACACTCCTCAAACCTTAAAAATCAATTCACAGTGACAATGCCAATAGAGTATCCTTATGTTAGAAATAACGTATTTGAGGGAACATCCTCAACATCTGTCTTCTCTGAAATCCACTTCAAGCAAAAAGTACCTTTGAGTCAGCAACAGCATGATAGTTTAAACAATAAACATGGAACTGCTTCTCGCACCATCCATACACAAAGCAAGTAAATTAAAAATTCACTTCCAGATGAAGGCATGATTTAATAAGATGAGAATTTAAAAATGGTTTGTGAATGAATTCTAATGAAATCCAATTAATGTAGCTTGTCATACTTGGTCACAAAATAAAATGGTCTGATTATCAAACCCATATTTGGTAAATTGAGTTGAATTTATTGAGAAATCAGTATTGTGTAAATCAAAAACCATAGAGGAATCCATGGAATCAAAATAAGATTCATGTAGGATGAGTTAATATTTACTAGTAACTACCAATTAAAATGAGAAAGCCATATCATAACTTTCAGAATTCAAACATTTATATGAAAGATATAGGATAAGTCTGATTTAAGTATGTGAAATAATGAAAGTACTCACCTACACAACGCATCTACCATAATTGTTGCCAGCTGCTTTGTTAGCCACAAATGTCACCCGTTTGGGTGGTCTTCCCTTTAAATGCAGCATGTCCAACCTTAACTCGGAATTTCGCAGCTAACCCTGATGTGTTCCCTCCAGCTATAGAACAACCCCAATGAGATGGGCAAAATCAATACTGCTAACAGGTTCACATCAGATCCCTAAACACCATAGCATGCATTAAAAAAATGTTAGTATGAAACATGCAGACAGTGTCAACTAAAAAAAAGGAATATCTGAAAAGGGTCTTTATAAAAATCGACAGGTATTAACTTGACAAGATCCCTAATATTTTGAGAACACTACAATAAACCTCAAACTGCTATTAAATTTAGAGAGGACATTCCATTCATTTTATGTTCTAAACCTTCATGGTAACTAGAACTGCATAGGTCCTACTTTTTATAAAAAAAATCTGCAGTTTTAAAAATGTATATCATAAAACTATGAGATATCAAATATTCTATCTGATTTCTATAGAATCTACTATCTAGTACACAGAAGCTCATCCAATGTAAATTGAGTTTGCTTTGCATAAATGAGGTAGACATGACCTGATATTTTTATCATGTAGACAATTTTCAAGGAATTCAGCCAAGCTACACTAAACACGTTTTATGCCTGAATGATAGGAAGTGCTTACATCACAACAAGCCAACCATTAAAGAAAAATACAGATCAGCTAAGAGTTTTCACCTTTGTGCTAGGACTTGGTATAGCCATCAGAAAGGAGAAGACCACCATCACCACACGTTGCACAGAGGTCTTCATTGAAATTACTATCTTCTTTTCCAGAAATTCTTGTCTTATTTGCAACTGAGAGTGCCACTTCACAAAGTGTTTGGCCATTAGAAGATAGATGTGATTATAACTGTTTGGTAAGAAATATTTAAGGAAAAAGTAGATCATTTACTAAATAAGAAATTATCTTGTATGTTGATAAAGAGACAATCATGACCACTTTAGTTGGTAAAAGAAAAAATTACAAAATAACTTTACAAGTATGCTTACAGTGATTTCCTTGGTCCCCAGCCAGCATTTGCTTCAAACAGCGAACAACTGACCTTGTGAGGCATTACAAATCATGCTAAGTGTATAGAAGCTGAAAAGGTAATCCCTTCAAAGAAGTGTAAAAATAATCTAAGAGAGGAAGTGTCTCCATCCCAAATTATCACCTCTAGAAGAAAACAATCTTACCGCTTTATTGCAACAGCTACAGATTATACCATAGTCTTGCTTATATCCATCAAGAAAATGCTGCAATGATCCACCATACAATGAAATCGATAAATAATTGATTCTATAGTTATCTCAGAAATTTGATGATGCTTATTTTCAGAATAAACTTGTAAGTTAGACAAAAATTGAAGAACAGCTAGTACCTTGATATAGTAAGACAATATTGTTCCATACGGTATGCCACTGCCTGGTACAGAAATTAACTTATGGAAACTTGTCTCCCTGTATTTAAGAGTACCATTACATTATAAGTAATACCTAAATCCATCCAGAAAATCTAAGAATATTTCAATTAAGAAACATGCAGGAAATTCAAACTAAATGACCCAAGGAGCTGCATACTTTGATTTCTTGCTTGTTTTTGGAATGTTGAGCAAAATAATACTAAATACAGCATTAAAAAAAAATTTAGGAGGCCTGAGATCAAAATTAGTCTTAAAATGTAAAGCATATTGGTAGGTTTATCAGCGAAAATAGGAATTCAAATAAGAAAAGGCATACCTTCCCCTCTCTGGAGCATCAGACATGCTACCAAAAATGAGGCCTAAGACTCAAAGTTGACCCCAATATGTAAAAACTAAAACACTTAACTAAATGCACAAATAATAAACAGAGAAATACTCCAGCCATAAAAATAAAAGAATTATTTTTTTATATTTTCTTCAAACAACACATCCAAATTTAAACTTACCAGTCTGATACAAATTACTGGGCAGACCCTACAAGAAGTCTGATAACACCTCTAATGACCATTATGGCACTCTGAAACTCAGTCCGCTCCTTGAGGATTTCCATCCCCAAGATAGTTTGATTGCCACGCTTGAAATTTTCTATCTCCAAATGCCACAAGCTGGTGTACACAGCTACCACACAAGAAAATAAATTGCTTTTTGTTTTTATCTGAAGAGTGCTTTCTCTTTTCCCCTAACACTTCTTATATTCCATGCTTCCCTTTTTCCATTCCTCAATTATAGGCAATCCCAATCAATTAACCAACAAGTCTGAGATAACTAAATCTGACCCAGATAAGTGGGAGTAACTTACTCCTAACTGAAATAACTACAACCTATCTATCTTTTGTTCCTATGCTGCCAGCCACTCACTCGATGCTAAAAGTACAGATAGAGTGGACCCCATGTTCCTTAATGTCAAAAGGGAGTTGTTACAAGTCCTCTCTCCTCGAATTTGCTTGCCCTCATGCAAGACAAGGCTAGGTGATGTAAATCAGCACCCAATTGGCATCCTCCTGAGGTAGACCTTCCCAGTACACCAATTATTCATTCCATACATGTTTTCTCAACCATTTCTCTCTAGCCCCAAGTACCTAGTGGAGGCTCCCTTGAAGAGGTTACCTACTGTCTCATTACCTTCCTTAAACATGATACATAAAAAATGTTATAGACCCAACAGTTAGGAGGAAACTCTAACTCATAGGCCACCTCACCAATATGTCGAACTACTCTGTAAGAACTGTAGAAGGAGGCTTTGTTTTTTTCAGCCTCACTCCTTTTTAAAGTAGACTGCCTCTAGGGCTGCAACCAAAGGAAAACCATGCCCCCTAAAATTGTTTTTCCATGCAATGCTTATCAGCATTGATATTTTGTTAATTTTGTGCATGCTGAAGTTGATTGCATAGACCTGTCAAAATCTACCTACTCTACTCAATGAAGTCTCCTATTGTATGTACCCATGTCTTTGGAAGTGTCAACTCCACAAAGGTCAGTGCATTGGCCAACTTGAAAGGCATCACTAAGAACTCAAAGTGCCCATGATGACACCAAAATGCAGCCTTATGTGTGTCCTTGGGTTTAACCTAAATCTAATAGTACAAGGCAATTTTTGTGAAGTAGATCGCCCCATGTAATTCATCAATCAACTTGTCAATATGGGGTATTGAATACAAATTCTTGATTGTTTTCTTATTCAAGGCCCAAAATCAATGCACATCCTCGTTGTTCAATCCTTCTTCACAAGTACCAAGGAAGATGTAAAGAGACTCATCTTGGACCTAATGTGTCCAAATACAACAACTCTTATATAGTCTACTCTATCTCATCTTTGTAGGCACGAGCATGTTGATAGAGATTCATGATAATGGTCTCATCCCTACCCCAACTTGATGGTATGTTGGAAATCCCTATCCATTGGGAGTCCTAAAGGCATTTCCTCTATCATGGAAGCATATTTGTCTAACAAGACTCAAATATTTGGGTAATTTTCATCCTCCCTTGAATCTATGATGCCTCATGGTATCTCCTTACACATGTTGCAATCCAACTCACCTAGCTCTATCCCAAAAGCCTCTTTATTTGGTGCGCTCAAACTTATTGTATTGATTCACCTGTAACACCCTTGATGTTCTTTTCTTGCCCTTGGTCCACGAATCTAAGAGTCGTTGTTTGGTAGTTCTATGTGAACTTGCCAAACAAATGGATCCATTGGATGCCTAAAACCATGTGAGTTTCATCCAACAGAATGACATAAAATTCATGGGTGATAGTATACCCATCAAAAATCATCTATAGTTAGTGAACTTATTTACAAGACAAAGAGTAGCCATCTACCACTCCAACCTCAAACCCTAAAAACTCCTCGGCTTTCAACCTAAAGTGGGCTACCACTCGCTGATTGATCAAGTTACAGGTCGCTCCCTCCATCAATGAGTGCCACTTTGTGTTGCCCTCCAATACTCCCCTTGACTCAAAAGGAGTAGTACCTCGGTGCTTTTGACAAGGATGCAATAGTAGTTGGATGCTCTCCTCCATCTAGTGATGGAAAAGCTTTTGCTACCATGTTTATTGGTGATATCTCATCCTCATCCACACTCTATAACTTCATGCATGGTTCTAATAAGCCCTTTGTTCTAGGGTTTTCACCAAGAAATACAAAAAATATAAATATTTGCAAAATAAACCAATTCCAAATAGTTGCATGCAATTAATAACTCGGATTTGATTATGGCTTAAGAAATAGCATTAGAACCATATCCGGCTTACATAATATGCAATAATGCAGATCTGAAAGTGTTTGATCAGCAACTAAGTGTTGTTGTGAATAAATGTCTTGTACCTAGCTAATTCATTCACTAGGTAATTAGGAAACATATTCACATGTTAAGTTTACTTAGGATATAAGATTCTTTCTAGAAGTCTTAGTTGGTTTTTCTAGAACTTATCTTATCTAGCTTGTAATGCTTGATTCCTAGGTAGTTAGTTTGTTAGTTGTCTCATGTAATAGGATTAAGACACTTGTCATGATCTTGTCTAATCCTATCTCTCTACCTTTCCTTTATAAGCAAGGCATCTCATGTAAATTTGTATATTCAACCATAATTCAATCTTGCATTGTTGAAGCAAGCTTTCTTGCCATTCTCTCTCTTGTGGAAGATACTTTGGTCTAGCAACTATTCTTGGGGGCATTGGGGAGTCACCATTTACTCCCGCATGGTATCAGAGCCACCTTATAATATCCGCCACTTTTTTGCTCCAAATTAGCCTTCATCCACCAGTTTTTTTGCCTCTCATTAGCCTTAAGGTGTTGTGGTTTGCCCCCATGTACCCTTAAATAGCTGGTTTTTTTCAAATTGTCATAACTTTCACATACAGAGGCAAAAATTTTGAAACGAAATATCGCCGAAAAGTTGAGAAGCTCAAGTTTCCAGTGGTGCCATTATTTTTCAGAAATTTTGTTGTTTGGTGTCAGATTTTGCTGATTGAAGTCAGATCTTCATTTTTGGCTCCCGAACTCATAACTTCTTGCCACGATCTCCGATTTTCACGATTCTTGCGGCATTGGAAAGGTATTGAGGAGCTCCATCCAGCCATCCATGCACTTTTTCCATTTTATGTCCCAAGTATTTTGTGATTTCAGATTTTGCTTGGTGGGTCTACTGAAGGCTACTTGGATATTTTGGCAATTGGGAAAGTGTTGTTTTGATCATTGTACTTCATTTCAGTTGTATTGTATATATTGATCTCAGATTGTATCATTTGAGAAGTGTATTATTATTGTAATCATGGGTTATTCAACTCATCCTTCTATAATAGTTCTAACTAGGGATAATTATGAGTCATGGCAAAAAGGCATCATAACACATTGTAAGTGGCTCAAAATTTTGGCACATCTTTATGGACTCACTCCTGAACCAGAAACAACATATAGGAAATCAGTTTGGGGTAATAAGAATGATCATATCATAGGTTTGATTGGTTCTAGTTTCAGTGAAACCTATCATAAGGTCTTCTCTAACATGTCATGCCCACGCACAATTTGGACCAAAGTTTGGGAAATTTTTGGAGATTCACACAAGCCTCCATTCCCAGATGATCCTGCTTCAAATTGCCTCATTCCACTTGATGATGTTGACAACATACCCTATGATGATGACACCTTAGAGGAGTTTGAATATGATGCAGAACTTGAGCGTCTTGATGATCCAAAGACTTCTCCTACAGCTCCTACTTCTCCAGTTGAGATCACATCTTCATCTTTTGTTGATGATTCATTGAGTACATTCAGTGATTCATTACAACAGGCATTTGATAGTCTTCCTAATTGGGATTCCTATTTGACAAACATTGCTTCTTTGTTTCTGGAGTCTCACATTTTAGATTTGGAGGACACACTTGAGGGGATTTCTCTCCTCTTTGATGACAGTTTCAGCACAACTATTATACCATCTACTGTGTCTTTGGAGATTGGCATTCATGAGTCTCCTCCTTCACTTGATTTGTCATGTTTCTTGGTTGAGTTTGACCATAATTATGTTGTGGCTCATTCAAGCTTGGAGATTCCTCATCAATTTTCAGAGGCATACATGTAAAACTTCATTCTTCCTCCTTTCAGTTGGACATGGAGTGTCTTCTTCATCAGCTTATGGATTTGTTTCTTCCTAAGGGAAGATGTGTTGCTTGTAAACATTGGATCATCTTTTTTTTTCAGGCATTCTTCATCGGCATTGGAGCTTCGTCATTATGGGGGGGATATCTTGTCTCTCTTTTTCCCTCTTATGGGGGGGAGTCATTGATTGTATATACATGATGGATGTAGTCCTTGGGGGGTATCATTGAGTCCTCCATACATCATGTTTGTTTTGTTTTCTTATCTCTCTTTTGGAGAGGATTTTTGTCCCATTGGGTTTTCTCCTTTTCTCCGCTTGTGAGAGATTGATTGCATTTCCATTTGCATTGTAAATGGGTACCTAACATGGCCTAGTAGCCAGGACCCATCTTCATCTTCATCTTTGCATAGTTTGCATAATAATCTTCTCCCGAAGTTGCACTTAAGGGGGGGTGTTGGTGTTAGTTTTATGATCAGAAATGTAAAGTAGAAATACAACAACACATTTGACAATTAACACAATAGTTTACCCTGGGAAAACCCTCCTACTCGAGGGTGAAAAACCCGGCAAAGAATATCTCTTATATATCCAATGAATAAGTGCAGAAAACTACATACACAATCAAGCCTTACACAAGGCTGAGTATATACAATGAATGGAGACACTTCTCCTTGATGCTAAATACAAATAAGTATGCTTTCCCTTGAAGTCTAATTTGCTGCAAATGGAAAGGCGAACTTCTACTGGAGGTGCAAATGAAGTGATTGAATTGATGGATTGAATGAATGAACTTCACCTTGTATATATACAAAGCAAGGTGACTTTTCATCTAGGTCGGCCTCCAATAGAAAAAGAAAATATAAAATATAATTTGCACATCAAGAAGGCCGACCTGCCTTGAGCATCTTTTCATTTAACTTTATTTAGAACATGAAGGCCGACCTACCTTTAATTAAGAAAATAGCTCCCGAAGCTATAAAACACTAACACTTCCTCTTAGCTAGGGAGGTATTTTCCAAATATCCTAGTCATGGAGTCTCTCAACATGATGCCCACAATGGCTACACCCATTTGTGGAAAGTAGTTCATCACGGAGTCTCTCAACGTGATGCCATCATGGAGTCTCTCAACATGACGTCCACCATGGCTACTCCCATGTGTGGAAAGAAACACATGTACAAGTGTCCATCACGAAGTCTCTCAACGTGATGTCATTATGGAGTTTCTCAACATAACGTCCACCATGGCTACTCCCATGTGTGGAAAAACACAAGTACAAAGGGTTCATCGCAGAGTCTCTCAATGTGATGCCGTCATGGCGTCTCTCAACATGACGTCTCATCTCAGTCTCAGAGATGAACATGGGCTCGCACCTCATATTTCTCCGTCTCGGAGAAGTATACACTACAAGGGCTTTCACCTCATATTTCTCTATCTCGGAGAAATATACACTACAAGGGCTTTCACCTCATATTTCTCTGTTTCAAAGAAATATACACTACAAGGGTCTTCACCTCATATTTCTCCATCTCAAAGAAATATACACGACAAGGGCTTTCACCTCATATTTCTCCGTCTCAAATAAATATACACTACAGCAAATCTTCATGATGATGTGACTCCCTCTGAAGCTCCAAGTACTTGCATCAACCTCTTGACCTCCTCGTCCAAGGTTGCCTCTGTTGGTTTTTCAGACTCCCTCTGAATGTTATTTCCTCCTCTTCGAAGAAACTGATTGCAATGACAATTTGTATAGGTTCTTCCTCTTCGAGGTATCTCTAGTGAAGTTATGTGCCACCAACTCAGTCCCATGGCTACAAGCTATGTCTCCATCCTTCAACCTGCATGACTTCCTCACAGGATGCATCAAGCTCTTCCTTCCTTGAATGCAATCTCTCATCATCCTTATGCTCCTCGATCCATCCTGAAAGCATTTTAGAGAGTCTAATAATAGTTCATAGAACTAAACTATCCCGAAGAGAAATACCAATGCTAGAAGCATACATGATTCACTATTCCAATGTTATTGCATGAATTAATAACTACATAATAATTCATGAACATTATTCAAGGGTATAATATACTTATCTCTTTATTGTCTAATCTTCCTCACAATCCACCAATTGTTCTTTCTTGATCTTTGCACTTAAAGATTCAGATCTGCTGCAATGGAATGATCTACTGCTACAGAATGATTCAAAATTGTCTACAACTTCAAAAAAACTTCTTCATGCAGCAGATACGTGGACACAAGACCTCCAGATACGCCCAGAATAGGAACAACAACTCAACTGAAGGCATAAAGCATACTAAAATGCAAGTAGAAGGCAGTGACTGGACTCCAAAGACTCACGTCAAGCAGTGGAAACTCAAATCAACCCTCACAGGTGTCTTGACTTGATATGCCCAAATACCATTATAATATCTTCAATTTCCCAATCTAGCACAATTCTGAAAATTTATGAGTCTTCAATAAATCG
Source organism: Sequoiadendron giganteum (assembly GCA_007115665.2). Lineage (NCBI taxonomy): Eukaryota > Viridiplantae > Streptophyta > Pinopsida > Cupressales > Cupressaceae > Sequoiadendron > Sequoiadendron giganteum. Next base: position 314,092,961 of record CM021103.1, read on the forward strand.
AGCTTTATGAGAATTCTCCCATGCCTGCAAACCCTTCTTCACATGATCGTTCAAACTTTCTTTTGTCCTACGGCCAAGAATAATCATTCACCTCCTTTCTGTATACTAAAGTAAGTCCTTCCTCTAGAGAGATCAGGAACTTATCTTTAGAATCTTGAGGATCATAGAAACTTGATTGAAGCTTTGATGACTACTTGTTTCCTACTTAGGTGCAGCCACAAGCACAACACTTATGCTTTGATGACTGTAGCTTTGTTCCAGTAATAAAATCCTCCAAACTCAAAGGGCCACAACTTCTCAATAATTAAATTCGATTTCCAATAAATAAACTGCCCTTGACTTGTTCGCCTATCTTCTCATGCTGCACACAGATTCTTGAATGTTGCGATCATTTCCAGCAA